>CM044308.1:107465000-107812500 GCA_024291935.2 Okapia johnstoni
GAAGGGCACCGGCCCCCCACCGGGCCCTGGGGAGGAGGCGGGGCTGTGAGAGCTTCGCACGCATACGCTCAGGTGCAGGGTGCAGCCCCGAGTCTCCGTGGAGACGGTCTTCCCTGGTGGCTCCGAGGAGGGGATTGATGAGAATTGGATTCTTCAGAGTTCTCGGGAGAGTCTCTGCTTTCAGGCAGGTAAGAGATTTGGGAACTCAAACGCCTTCGGTCAACACAGCTTCTCTGCTGCAGAGGCCTATCGGGGACACTACCCAGCGCTCCCCGGACCCCCCATCCAGCACGCGGGCATTCACTGAAGACGGGGCTCACAGAGGCTCAAGCCTCCTCGGGTCACCTCCTTCCTGAAGGCCACTTGCCAGCGAGAGTGGCCTCTCCGCTGAGGGCAAGGATGCTTGGTGCAGAGATGGGGGCACCTTGGGCAGGGGGCCTCTGGGGTGGCTGAGCCTGTGGCCGCTCAGGCCTGTCCCCTCAGGGCCCTGTGTCTGGGGGTGTCTGGTCGTCGCGATGTCTAGGAATGCCCTCCATCCCTCCGCTCCCCACCCCACAGGTCACACCTGGCTGCGTCAGGTCCCTGCATGCAGGTGGGGCGGGGAGTGGAAGGGCCCTTCTATGCGGATGAGAGGGGGAGACCAAGGCCTGCAGGCCACCCGGGGCTCACCTCCACTTCCTGGGCCCCAGTTCAGCCATCCCACAGAGCCTGGGTGAACTCAGCGGCAGGACGGACGGCAGGACAGCGGCAGTCCTGCAAGGCCCGCTTCCCGTGGGAGCCTGAGCATCCCAGGGCAGAGACCGCCTAGCTCTCTCGCCTGCCTGCGGAACGGGCTTAGAGCATGAACCTTCTGCCCTTGTTTGAAACCTTTTTTAATCTAAATGAAGAGGAGTACTGAGTAACAGGCAGTGGAAGCTGCAGTTATGGGGAAGTTTGGGATGGTCTCCAGGCCAGTGACCTGCACAAACAGGGGGCCTTCTGGAGCCTGGGGTGGGGCCAGGGCCACACACCCGAGGGCGGGCACCAGAGGCCAGGACAGCAGAGGCCGCCCCGTCTCAGCGGCCAGCCTCCGGCCCAGCCGGCGTTTTGTTGGCTGGGGTTTTTATTGCCGAGTTATTGTAAAGGTTTCTTTTCCTCCGTTGCTCCTGCAAAATTGATGGTCTCGCCCTCCAGACGGGCTTCAGGCAGAGCGATGCGCCTGGGGGCGGGGTGCGGGGTGTGGCTCTGTGGCTGCCTGTTTGTCTCCCCGAGGAGAAGTTGCAGGAGCTCAGCTGTGATAATAGAGGCAGGAGACACGGGAAACACAGGAGCTGTGTGCTTCTAAAGCACGTGCCCTGGCTTCCCTGGCGGCTCAGATGGTAAAGAATCTGCCTGCAGTGCAGGAGACCTGGGTTCGATCCCTGGGTCAGGAAGATCCCCTGAAGGAGGGCATGGCTACCCACTCCAGTCTTCTTGCCTGGGAAATCCCACGGACAGAGGACCCTGGCGGGCTACAGGCCATGGGGTCACACAGAGTCGGACACGACTGACCGACTAACACTTACTTACTCTGGGACTGAGGCCTCGCAGCTCCGCCCACTGCTGCCCCTTTTCAAAGGCTCACATCCACCCCCCACCCCCTCCCTCAAAGCCAGATACTGACTCTCCTCCAGCCAAGCCCCGGGATACCCTGGCATCATGATTGCAGGCCCATCTCTTCCCCAGCTTCCCTCGGCCGTAGCCACTGACCGCAGCCTCCTCCCCTCTCCACCCCGCTCCATCAGCAGACCCGGCCCCGCAGAGCCCTCCGGAGGTGGACGCCCAGCGGATGGACGCAACGCTCAGCCCAGTTCTGGGGACACCGCTGCTGGGTCAGCCCTGGTCACCCTGCCTTGGCTCTTGGCCACGTGCTAAGCCGAAACCTTTATGCCGGAGGAGGGGGGTCCTCTTTTATCGCCATTTGACAGACGAAGACATTAAGGCCGGAAAGCCCAAGGACACACCTGAGGTTAGGCGGCCAGAGGTGAAAGACACGTCCCTCTCTCTGAACACACATAAGTAGCCCGCGCAGGCCCCCAGGGTCCATTTAGCTCAGACAGGGAGACCTGGGTCCCGGCTCAGCTCAGACACAAACAGAACCTGTCCTGCGTATCAGACACAGGCTCCCAGCGAGGAGAAGAGCCAGGCGCATGAGGAAAGCGACCTCAGGACAGTGCCCCGAGGGCCCTCGCGGAAAAGGCCCAGGGCTGGGGCCTGGGTGAGCCGAGGGGCCCCTCGGGGGCCCAGTGACCGGGAGGACACTGTGGAGTGAGCGCGTGGCCTCTCGGGGACCCGGTGACCAGGAGGACACTGTGGAGTGAGCGCGTGGCCCCGGCCATGGCCACATGTGCTGGGAAGCCGGCCACCTGCGTCTCCCCAGCAGGACTCTGAATGCCGGCACTTGACCTTCAGGTGACCGGGACACTCTCTGAGTCCTATCAATGTGAGGATGTGAGGGGAAGCTCTGGCTGCGGCCCCTGCACTTCTGGGAGCCATCTAGGAGGCCTGGGGTACTTGCAGTATTGGCCAGTGGGGTCCCCTGCCAGGAACAACCCAAATACCCACCAGGCAGAGTGCAGGGGGCCTGTGAGGAAGCAGGCAGCTGGGCACAGGATGCCCAGGACGGCTGTGGGGCGTGTCTGCGGTCAGACCCCAGAACCTTCTGGAGGGTGAGCACGGCTAGGGACGTCATCCCTCACTGAGCTCTGGAAGGTCCTTCCCCCAACGTGCATGTACCTGTCCATGCAGGTATTGAGACAAAAACACCCCTGTCCTGGCCACAGACCAGCGGACAGAGCTGCAGCTGACGCCTGCCCTCCTCTGGGTCTCAGTGTCCCCTTTGGTGCCCAGCAGGCCTCATGGGGCCAGGCCCCCAGGAGCCGGTGTCAAAGCTCCTGCAGCAGGAGCCCACCTGGCCCTGGTTCCCCAGGCCAGGACCGCAAGGGCCGGGCCTCCAGCGGTGAGGACTACAGAGTCGGGAGGGAAGGGCCCATCACAGCAGTGGCCCAGGGACAGGACCACGTTCAGAGTGCTCAGGCAGGCCTCACAGAATCCTCTCAACGCCCCACCAAATAGACACTCACACCAGAGAGGAGCAGAAATGCTTGATGAGAGAGTACTGTGGAGAACCAGGGTGAGCTTCCTGGAGGAGGCCACACCCGAGCTGGTCCCAACCCCACGTGACTCAGGACGGGGCTTTTCTCTAAGCCAGGGGTTCTCAGCTGGGGGCATTTTGTCCCCCCTAGGGGACATTTGGCAATGGCTGGAGACATTTGTAGCTATCATAGACGGGATGGAAAAGAAAAACCTCACCAGCGTGAGCTGCCTGGAGTTCCCGGAGCATAGATGACGGGCTGGGGTTGGGCAGCCCTGGAGGGCCTCCTAGAGGAGGCTCAGGCAGAGATGCTCAGCTGGAGAGGAAGGCACGTGGTCTGTGGGTTCTGAGTCCAGGGTCCCCTCAGCCTGGTCAACCCTGGGGGCTCCCGACCTCTCCAGGTGCCAGACCTTGGGCTGGGCGCTCACGTCTGTCAGGCCCTTAGATCCTTCCAGTAACCCGAGGAGGCCAGTGCTGCTAAGATCCCATTTCACAGAAGGGGAGACTGAGGCTCAGAGCTATGGGAGGCCTGCGCAGGGCCCTGGAGGTCGTGGGTGGTGTAGCTGGGAGCCACACCCAGGCCGCTCCACCTGAAAAGCAGGTGCCCTCTGGGGGCCCCCAGGCCTGGCACCACCTCCCCTTGGTCAACACAACCAGCGTGTGTGGAGAGCCCTGCACCAGCCAAGCCTTAGGCCTGGGCCCTGCCCCTGGCTCTCCCAAGAGACAAGACTTCTGTTTGTAAAATGGCAGAGGACACGAAGGTCAGACTGTGGGGTCCATGTGCCGAACCCAGCAGAGTCAAAGGAGCAAGAAGCCCAGGAGGGCTTCCTGGAGGAGAGGGTAGGGTCAGGAATGGCCTCAGAGTGCTCCCTGTGGAAGCCCTCGGCCATGTTGCTGAAGCCACTTGGGGATAACGCAGTTGGGGTCTACCCCAGGCTGCACTCACATCCAGCCAGGAGGCTCCCCCAGGCAGGCTGGAGGCCTGCTGCCCCAGACGGCCCTGCCCCTCCCGCCGAGCTGCAGACAGACCTGAGTCCTGAGTCAGCCTCAGGCCTGGCGCACCAAGCTTTCACCATCCTGGCGGACCCTCCGACCCACGGCGCAGGCCCCTCTGTTGGTGCATGGTTCTTGGGCTCCCAAGGTGCCTGTATTTCCCGCGGGGCAAGTCCTTCAAGGGGCTCCGAGAAGGGTTTCTGATTAACCGGTTGGCCTCCTGTGTCGCCCAGGGGTGAGCCAGCCCCAGGTGACCACCCAGGCAGAGAGGCACCTCACCACCAGTGCCGTGGAGAGGTTTCGGGGTACCCGCTCCCAAGATCAGGAGCTTCAGTAAATACTCTACTATCTGCCACTTCAGCTGCCCCCCCACCAAGAGGACAGTCCACTTCCTGTACCTCCCTACCCCCACCCCAGCTTCTCCCAAAGAGTTAACAAAGGAATCAGGTCTGTCACCCTGCAGCCTGACCTTGACGTTCATTGTCTCGTCCCCCCACCAGACCCGAGGACGCACAGGGCAGTGCTTTCTGGGGGCTGACTAGGCACCAGGACTGCCTGACTGACCGCTGCCCGGTGCTCCCACCCCGGCCCAGGCCCGCGGAAAGTCCGGCAGAGGCTCGGCCCGACGAGAGGACAGCCTGCTGCCAAAGTCCCGGCCGGCGGCGGGAGGGGGCAGAGAGCTCCCCGCTCAGCAGAGCGCCAGCGGCTACTTTCCATGGAAAAAATGTCTTCAGACCCCCAGAGGCCGGGAGGCCCCAGCCCATGAGTCAAGGCTCTGCTGCACCACGGCTGAACCGCTTCCCAGACAGGCGGCCCCTCCCCTGCCCCCAGCCCGTCCTGAGCCAGGCTTTGCCCCGCTCCAGTCACAGCACGGACCCCCCTCCAGGCTGAGCCCACCCTGGGCACTGTGGCCCCTGGCCCTCCAGCCCACCCAGCCCCGGCGCCCCCTGCAAGCCCCCCCGACCCCAGGACGTCCACCTCCTCCCTGCAAAGTGGATCCCTCAGAGCGGGGCTGCTCGGGGGTGACCCCGGAGGCTGGCCCCGGGCCCTGGGCCCTTGCCCTCAGGTCTGGCGGGGCGATTGGAACCTGGCTTCCTCCAGGCCAGCTCCCGCCCAGCCTCGCTGTCACCAGGCTTCTCTGCTAGGTTTTCTTTCAAAGCACATTTGGGACGCGGAGATGACAACCCAGCCAGGCCGCCTGTGCAGACCCCCAGTGGGGCTCTGCGGGGCTCAGGGTGTGCCCCCCTCAGGGCTCTGTGAGTGGTGGGAGGCCCTTCCTTCCCCGGGGGCCCTACCTCTAGCGACCGAGGGCTCTGAGGCTGTGGCAACCTTGTCCTGAGGCCCGGGCTCTGTCGGAGTTGCGGGTGGCGGTGTCTGCGGAGCCCCTGGAATTTTGCAGAAGGGGGCCTCGTACCCTCTTCTGTGCAGCCAGGGCCACGTTAGCTCCGGCCGTGTTCCAGGACCCCTGGAGACCCCATCCGGAGGTGCTGGGACAAGCAGGGTCCTGACCAGATCAGCCCCAGGGCAGGGCCCTCGAAGAGAGACCTGTTCTGCGGCCATCCACTGTCCTGGCTCACGGGCCGGGAGCTTGCTGGGACCGACTTCATGTGGTGTGTGTCCCAGAACCAGGGCGAGCTTCATTTTTTCCCACTGACGTCACCCGGCACGGTTTGAATCCGAAGTGACTTCGAAACCCTCAGAGACATAACTGCAGTTGTCTTTGCAAAGTGGAATCAGATGGTTTTTCCAAACCTCCCCGGCCCCTGCCTACTCCCCGCCTCCCTCTCGCCCTCTCTCTCTTTTATTATGTTCCTTGGACTGCGGCCAGATGTTTCCTGCAACAGCAGCCCTCCAAAACGTTACAGAAAGAGCGCGCGCGCGCGCGCGCGCGCGCTTCCTGCCGCTCGGGTGGAAGCGGCGACGTGGCAGGGCGGGGGGGGGGCGGCGGCCAGGGCTGCAGGCCTGGGGGAGGCGTCGGGCTCCAGCCAGGCCCCGGGTCGGACACACGGCCAGGAGCCCACAGGCCACCAGGGGCAGCTCCCATCCCCAGATGTGGGGCCAAGTGCGGGCCTCCGCCTGGGAAAGAGCAGGGCAGGGCGCTAAGACCAGGCTCCGGCGCAGGCTGGCCCCTGGGTGCTCCCACCTCCGTGGCTCACCCCCGTGGGGCTCCCAGCTCCACGTCTCCATGGCGCTTGGGACCCTTCATGCCCAGCAGCCTCTCCCAAGGCTGGCATCAGGGCCGGCCACACCTGGACCAGCTCACCTGAACGCAGGCGCACAGGCCCACGGGGGCATGTGGCAGGGCCCGGAAGGAGGGCCAGGGTCCGTCCCAGATGGAGGCAGAGGCCAAAAGGCATAGGAGCAGCAGCCTGGATGGACCCAGATTCGGGGCCCGAGGCCCGTCTCAGGGAACTGGCACACAGGGACCCCTGGAGGGAAGGCCTGGCCTCCCCGATCCCCTGGACGCCACCAGAGCCTTAGCACAGGCAGCTTGGAACTTCCTCTGAGCTGGGGCGGAGACCCAGAGGCCCTGCAGCCCGCCCAGCCCCTGCCCCAGGCAAGGCAGAACCCGCACACACGCGCGTGCGTACACACCCACACACACACGGAGCCCCGTCTTCTCAGCAGCCCCACCCTCGTCCTAGGTGCCTCCAGGCTCAGAATGGGGTTGGGGGGCCAAGGCCGTGCTCCTACCTCAGTCAGCAGGAGCCCCACTCAGGGAGGATCCCCCGCCACCAGAAACTGTTCGGTTCCCCCGGGGAATGTGGGATGCCACCTGGATGCCCAGTGGGCAGAGTTGAGAACATGGATGGGAGAGAGGAGTCAGAGTCAAAGAGAGCCCCCTCGAACCGTCCCAGTGCCTGAAGACGTCCGACAGGGGCCTCTGGACACAAGACTGCCCATGTGACACAGAAGGGACAGGGGCCCCCACCTACCTCAGGGGCTGTCAACAGGGAGGCTGACTCTGCCCTCCGGGGCTCCAGACTACCCTAGGCTCTCAGGATCCTCTGGAGGGACTCGCAGAACTCAGCCAAGCTGCCCTGCTCACGGTTACAGGTTATTAGTCCAAAAGGACAGATAAAAAGCAGCCCCGGGAGGGTCCGCGTGGGGCAGGTCCAGGGACACCAGGCACCAGCCCCTCTTGGGGGACGTGTGACATCATGGGAGGGGTGCCAGCCAGGGAAGGCCCCCTGAGCTTTGGTGCCCCAGATCTCCTTGGAGGTGGGTCATGAAGACAAGCCTGGCTGCCCATGTAGGTGACTTTAGCTTCCAGCCCCTGCCGAGGTCCAGTTGATACCAGAGGCCCTGAGGCACCCCTTATAAACCCCATCATTTCACAGACTCCCTGGCTTGGCCTGGAGCAGGTAGACGAAGATGCTTTTATCAGCAGGACGTCCCCAGTGTCCAGAGGTCCCTCCTGGGAGCTAAGCCAGGGCCTGACCTTCCTTGGGCATGCAGTGCAGGGTGTGGGCAACCCGAGTCTGCTGAGTTAACACTTTACTGCACAGTGACCGTGACCCATCATGTGCCACACTGGGAGGCAGTGTGCCCAAACAAGCCCAAGCTGAGGAGGCAGAAAGGGAAGAAAACCCACCAGACACACGGCAGGTGTGAGGGCAAGGCTGCGCCGCTGAAACCTCCTTCTCTAGGGCGACAATGAACCAGTGAAGTCGCTCAGTCGTGTCCAACTCTTTGCGATTCCATGGACTGTAGCCCACCAGGCTCCTCCATCCATGGAATTTCCCAGGCAAGAGTACTGGAGTGGGTTGCCATTTCCTTCTCCAGGGGATCTTCCCAACACAGAGATCGAACCCAGGTCTCCCGCACTGCAGGCAGATGCTTTACCGTCTGAGCCACTCAGATGACAGGATAGAGGCGAACCCAGGCTCCCGCGCATCCCACCTCTCAGTGGAGGAGCCGGGCCCACGTCTCGGGGACCACGTAAGAGGCCAGGGTTGATCACCCACAGGTTCTTCCCCCAACTTCCTGTGCCACAAGCACCCTTCATGGTGGTCCCTGCCCCAACCCCCCCAGGACCTCTGAGGAGAACGACAGGGACTGCTTCAGTGCCGGAACTGCAGTGAGCATCTGTAAGGGCGAAGGGTGATGCTTAAATGCCCCAGAACGAAACCCGGAAGCTCAGTTCCAGACCACACAGGAGGGAGGCTTCAGGAGGTGGGGGCCTTCTTGCTGGCCCCGTCACCCCAGTAGACCCCCTCCCTTACAGGAAGGAGAGAAGAGGGAATATGGCTCTGTTCCCACAGAGCTGCCCCGGCCCTCAGCCGCCCCACACCGGTCACCTCTCCAGAGATACCCCCATGAAGGCGCAACCTTTTGACTCTTTGCAGGCACATTTGGAAGATTCACTTCTAAAGGTTTCCATGAACACGGCAGCTCTGCAGGCTGGTCCCTGGGGACAGCCGTGAGAGAGATGGCGTCAGAGCAGTCCTGCAAAGCAGCCTCGCTTGGGGCCCTAACAGCGGCAAGAGAGATTTCAGTTAGACCTAAGCAAGACTGACCAAGTGGGACCCAGGGATGACACCTGGTTACAGACAAGTTTCAGGAATCCCCGCCTGCACCTCCTTCCCTGCATGAAGCAACAGGCACACACATGATGGCTTCATAAAGCAGAGGTAGCGCCGGGTAACCCTGTCTCGGTGGCCACTGCCATCTAAGACCTAGATAAGATTTATGTCTCGCCTATTACCCACCCGGGCTTCCCAGGTGACGCAGTAGTGAAGAATCCGCCTGCCAGTGCAGGAGACACGGGTTCGATCCCTGGGTGGGAAAGATCCCCTGGAGGAGTAAGTGGGAACCCACTCCAATACTCTTGCCTGGAAAATTCCATAGATGGAGGAGCCTGGTGGGCTACAGTCCATGGGGTCGCAAAGAGTCAGACACAACTGAGCACACACGCCTATTAGTAGCTGAACCTCCTGCCCTCAGGGTTTGTTACTAGAATATGGAAAAATATTAGCGCTGGCCCAGGGGCAGAAAGAGGCGGATTTTTACAGCATATTTGTTCATTTGGCTCTTAGTTGCAGTGTGCAGGGTCTTAGCTCCCTGATGAGGGACTGAATCTGGTGCCCTGCACTGGGAACAGGGAGCCTTAACCACTGTGCCACCAGGAAAGTCCTGAAATAAGAGGATTTAAGTCAGTGGTTCCTTTAGGAGAACCTGGTGGGAAGTCATTAAAAGTCCTTGATTTCTTCAGACCCTAACTTGGGAACCAGGGACAAAATTAGGTTTTCTTTCCCCTACTTTGTACCCAAAGAACTCCTCTTTACCCTCCCATGCCCAGCTCCAATGCCTCCTCCTCCTGGGAGTCCTCCAAGCCCCTCCCCATTGGCTGTTCCTTCCTCTGAATCCCCATAGTCCTGCGGTCCCCTCCTGGCACAGATCAGCCCCCACTGGCTGCCTGCATGCAGCCCCAGGAGCATGTTCTGGACTTTCACTCTCCAATATGCCAGCCCTGGCCGCTTTGAGAGTTTGAAGTCTAACTTATACAAGTGGGGAAGTGCTGAAAGTGTAAAATACCTACCAAATCTCAGACTTGGTACCCCAAATGAGTGTGAGATAGCTCATTAACAATTTTTAGATGGCTCGCATGTTGAAATGATAATAGGATGACACATTGGGTTAAATAAAATGTATTAATAAAATTCACATAGTTCTTAATGTGGGGCACCCCGGCAGAAGAGGGGGCGCTCCAGGGAGGAGGGCCCATCTGAGGTCTGCAAGCTCGCCCTCCGCCATTCTTGCAGGCAGCACAGTGGGCAGTGCAGGCACAGGGAAGGCTGGGTGCCCGCCTCCTGCCCGGGGTGAGCGTCGGCCAGGCCAAGCTGGGCAAGGAAGCGGGAGGCCGGGCTGTCCTTCCCCGACTTCTCACTGCAGTCCGCCCTGACTGCGCCGTCCAGAGAGGCTCTCCGCCTGCCCCTCACCCTGACTCCGCAGAGCCGGCTGAGGCCGACGGCCCCGGCTCCCACCCAGGTGCAGGCACTTGGCCCCGTGTACGGCTCCTGCATATCCGTGGCCTCCCTTCTCCCCGTGACTCACTCTGAACCGGGAAGGTGCCCACCTGAGCCTTTCTACAGGCCTTGGGGACGAGTCTGGGGTGTCATGCTGGGGTCCAAGGTGGTCAAAATTCATCATCACTTCCCACTGCTCAGTCTGGCCACAGAGGGGCTCCCACTGGACAAGGTCTGGAAGCAGCTGGGGTCCCAAACACCCGTGGGCTTCTGCCCGGGGTCCCTGCACTCTGCACCCCCACTCCTTGGCAGCCAGTGCCCCCTCCCCAGCCCACTCCCCTCCATGGGGTGTGAGGGGATTGGTGCCTTTGCACCCTGCTCTGAAAGTTCCCTCTCCCTTTCCAGAACAGGAGGTGGGGAAGACAAGCATTTGGGGGAGAGGAGGTCCCCTCGGCCAAGAGGAAATCAGAGGGGCCCGGCTGCGTCCAGCACAGTCCATTCGGGCAGCTCTGCAGGCCCAGGCACAGGGACAGAGAGCAGAGGGGCAGCCCCTGTCCATCACAGAGCAGCGCGCGCCGCTGGATGGGCGCCGGACAAGGGAGGGCTGGAGACGGTTGCCAGGGAGACGGCAGGGCTTAGCCAATCAGCCCCGGCCACCAGGCTTGGCGGTGGAGGGTGCTCGGTGGGGCAACGCTGCCCTCTGGTGGTGGACGGGGGAGCGGATGGCCCGGCCGCGTCTCTGCCATCAAGCCTGGTGCCATCAACCCGGCGATGTTTCCCCTTCATTCCAGGCACATGAAAGACACCCAGGCAGGCATGTGCTTCTCTGGGGCAGGGGGCCGAATGCCTCCCGTTGTGGCGAGTTTCACAACCATCCTGTACTTCAAGGAGGTTACTTTTTGTTGGAGTCAGCCTCACTTGCTGCCCCACAAGCCAAGGAAAGCTACTGGCAGGTAATGGACCATGAAATGCATCTTTCCTTGATCTTGATTTAATTCAAAGTTGCAATCCACAAAGTTCTGTGCACAAAGAAAGGCTTTATTGAACTTGATCAATCAGTAAGTCATTTTGGTTTGATAAATGCTAAAGTTGCAGAATCGAGGAAGTTTCCAAAATCACTGCAGATGGCGACTTCAGCCATGGAATTAAAAGACGCTTGCTCCTTGGAAGAAAAGCTATGACCAACCTAGACAGCATATTAAAAAGCAGAGACATCATTTTGCCAACAAAGATCTGCATAGTCAAAGCTGTGGTTTTTCCAGTGGTCATGTATGGATGTGAGAGTTGTACTATAAAAAAGTCTGAGTGCCAAAGAATTGATGCTTTCAAACTGTGGTGCTGGAGAAGACTCAAGAGAGTCCCTTAGACTCCAAGGAGAGCAAACTAGTCAATCCTAAGGAAAATTATCTCTGAATATTCACTGGAAGGACTGATGCTGAAGCTGAATCTCCAATACTTTGGCCACCTGATGCGAAGAACTGACTCATTGGAAAAAAACTCTGATGCTGGGAAAGATAGAGGGCAGGAGGAGGGGGTGACAGAGGGTGAGATGGTTGGATGGCATCACCGACTCAATGGACATGAGTTTGAGCAAGCTCCAGGAGAAAGGGAAAGACAGGGAAGTCTGGTGTGCTGCAGTCCATGGGGTCGCAAAGAGTTGGTCACAACTTAGTGACTGAACAACAACCACCTGGAATAGAGTGCCACCCACTGTTGATCCAGAGAATTGCAACCCAGCTTCACAAGCTGTTGTAACTCTTCAAACAGAAGGGCCAGGTGTTGGGCAGGGAGTGACTCGAGGAGTAAGAGAGGGTCTCCAGGAACTGGTGGGATTTCTGGCGTCCTAAGAGGTCCTGGTGGGTCCAACAGAAGGAAACCACCAAAGGCAGAGGGGAGCAGGTGAAGCCAGCCAGCCCCACTCACATATACTCCACGGACCCACCGATGCAGCCACACAGAGGCGGCTCTATCAGGCTGATGACTGCATGGGCTCAAGGCTCCTAAGGCCGCAGCAGAGCCAACCCTTCAGGCCTCTGAATCCTTCTCAACACACGCCCCGGGGAGCATCCACTACTGGCTGGAACGGACACACAGCTGGCCCTGGAGAGGGACAACTCAGAACCGACCCTCAATCAACACTCTATTTGCTCTGAACTCATTTTCAGTTTTGTCTTGGGATTTTTTATAAATTTCTTTTTCTTTTAATCAAAGTGTCACTTATTTCTTGTACCCGGAGGTCACTGAGTTTGTGCTCACTGGCAAATTCCTAGACCTTTTCCTTCAACTTGTCCTACCCAAGGCCCTGTAACACCTCAGGCTCCTCCAGAAACCCTGATATCCTGGACTTCTACACCCTGGACGGCCACCTGCAGCCCGGGAGGGGCCCCACCTTCTGTGCCCCCCGGGACATTCTGCTCCAGGGGCGTGGGGAGCTGATGTGTGTGACTCCAGGGCCCAGACTTGTATTCCCAGGGGCAGCAGGGGGGATGAGACCCAAGACTGAGTTCCAGAAGCAGGGCACCGGTCTCCTGGCCCCCAGCCCCACGCTGAGACTATGATAGAGGCTCTGAAGACCCCACTGTGGGTTCCAAAAGGATGGTCCAAGGTCCCCTCTCACACCCAGGCCCATCCAGCCCCAGACATACCAGGAAACCTCGCCTATTGGGAAAGTCCCTGGTGCTGAGGCCTCCAGCCTGGGTCCTGCGGACCCAGAACTTGCCAGGGAGGGCTGTGGGTGATCTACTGGAAGCCAGGAGTTCAGCCCACATGCGGTAACACATGGTGAGGCCTGGGGGTGCCAAGCTGAGCCCCCTGCCATCCCTCGTGCGTTCACAACAAGCACCAGGTCCAGAAGCCAGGCCGCCGGTCTGCGGTCTGCCCGGCGAGCACCGGCGACGAGAGATTTGCCTCCCCCGGCAGCCCCCGCCCCCACCCAGGGTTCCCGCCCCCCCGGCCGCCCCGCCCAGGGGTCCCGCCTCCCCCGGCCCCCCCCCCCACCCAGGGTCCCGCCCCCCGCCCCCGCCCCCACCCAGGGTCCCGCCTCCCCCGGCAGCCCCGCCCCCACCCAGGGTCCCGCCTCCCCCGGCAGCCCCGCCCCCACCCAGGGTCCCCAGGCTGCTCCTCTGTCGGCTGGGTTTGGGGCCTTTTTAACCAAAATACAACAGCTGAGCTACCGGACGAAAACTTACCCATGAGGTTCTGTCATTGGGGTCAGGCCCGTCCCTGGGGGGCTCTCATTCCTGGGGAAGGGGCTCAGGCAATACAACAGGGGCCCCAGTGAGAGACCTTGGCGGGGCAGGCGTGGGGAGAGAGGTGGCAGAGGCAGCCAGCCGGCAGGCCAGCCCTTGGCGCCCATCCCCGACCCCCAGCGCCCCTCACGCTCTTCTCCCCTGTCTCCCGACCTCCCTCTCTCCAGCTCTCCTGAGTACGGGATATTAAATACAGGCTGCATGTGGAATCTCTTTAGAAAAGAACTTCCTTATTCACCACAGCTGGGCCATCTCACAAGAGGCCTTCAGTAAACACGCTGGTTTCCGTAAGTCGGTGTTGAGGCCACAGCTTGTGACGTTGTGTTTTTTACATATCCATGCTGCTTTAATTTTCTCCGTAAACTCTTTTATTTTAGAATTGCATTAGATTTACCGGATCTGCAAAGACAGTACAGGGAGTTCCCACCGACCCCTCACCCAGCTCTTCCCAACGCTAACATCTTACATTCATCTGGTACACGTGTCATGACTAAGGAACCAGTATCAAGACGTCATTATTAAAGGCAACAGTTCAGGGGTACAGCAGGTTCGGCTCCAGGCCACTACAGTACGTATCACAGGAGTGTTTTGGTTTCCCACTGCGATAATGGTTATACACTGCACTATAGTCTATTAGGGCTTCCCTGGTGGCTACAATAGCGTTATGTCTAAGATAACAATGTACAAATCTCAATTTAAAACATTTCATTGCTAAAAAATGCTAACCGCCATCTGAGCCATTGGTAAGCTGTGATTTCTTTGCTGGTGGAGGGTCTGACCTGGATGCTGATGGCTGCTGAGTGATCAGGGTGGCGGCTGTGACTCGAAAGAAGGCAACAACAAAGTTGGTCACGCCTGCCGACTCTTGCTTTCATGGACAATTTCTCTGGAGCACACAATGTTGTTCAAGAGCATTTTACCCACAGGGGAACTTCTTCGAAAGTCGGAGTCAGTCTTCCCATAGCCGCCACTGCTTCGTGAGCTAAGCGTATGTGATATTCTCAATCTTTTGCTGTCATTTCAACAAACTTCACCGCTTCTTCACCAGGAGGGTCCATCTCAAGAAAACACTTTTGATGGCCAAAAAGCCCATGAAGAGATGCTCAACATCACTAATTGTCAGAGAAATTTAATAGAGGTGGGGGGTGCGTGAGCACTGGCTTCAGCTTCAAGCCCCCCGGCGGCGTTGGCCCCTAACAAGAGTCAGCCTGTCCTTTGAAGCTTTGAAGCCGGGCACTGACGTCTCCTCTCTGGCTATGAAAGGCCTGGACGGCATCTTCTTCCAGGGGAGGCTGTCTCCTCTACACTGAGCATCTGCTCTTTAGCGTAGCCTCCCCCATGAATGATCTGAGCGGGGTCTTCTCGATGACTTGCTGCAGCTCCTACGTCAGCATTTGCGTTTCACCTGTGCTTATCCGTTAAGAGACGGCTTCTCTCCCAGCCCTCATGAGCCAACCCTGCTCAGTTCAGAATTTTCTTCTGCAGCCTCCTCACCCTGCTCAGCCTCCACAGAACTGAAGAGATTAGGGTCTTGCTCTGGATGAGGCTTTGGCTTCAGGGAATGTTGGGCTGGCTTGACCTTCTATCCGGACCACCCGAACTTTCTCTGTACCAGCAGGAAGGCTGTCTCTCATCATTCACGTGATCCCTGCAGCAGCACTTCTAATTTCCTTCAAGAACTCTCTTTGCCTTCACACCTTGGTTAACTGTTTGGCGCCAGAGGCCTAGCTCTAGGCCTGTCTCAGCTTCTGACACGCCTTCCTCACTGAGCTCCATCCTTTCTAGCTTTGATTGAAAGTGAGAGACGAGCGACTCTTCCCTTGAACACTTGGAGGTCATGGACGGTTCTCAATCAGCCAGATGTCACTATTGTTGCGTCTCAGGGAGAAGGGAGGCTGGATGAGAGGGAGAGAGGCGGGGGGCGGCCAGCTGGTGCAGCTGTCAGAACACGCACGTCTGTCCGTCCAGTTTGCTGGCTTACGTGGGTGCAGCTCACGCTTTCTCAAATAGTGACAACAGGGACACCGAAGGTCACAGGTCAGCAGAACGGACCGAACAATAATGAAAGTGTTTGCAACACTGGGAAAATGCCTAAAACGCAACACAGAGACAGAAAATGCGCAGACACTCTTGGGAAAACGGAACCAACAGACTTGCTTGACTTGGGGTTGCCACTGAGCTTCAGTTGGAAGAAGCACAGCTTCTGCAACAAAGTGAAGCTGGGATACAGTGGGCTCTGCCCGCGTGTGTGTCCATGAAGGGAAAGCGAATGTGTCACTCGCTCAGTCGTGTCCGACTCTTTGCGGACCCATGGACTGCAGCCCGCCAGGCTCCTCTGTCCATGGGATTCTCCAGGCACGAATACTGGCATGGGTTGCCATTTCCTCCTCCAGGGGATCTTCCTGACTCAGGGATTGAACCCAGGTCTCCTGCATTGCAGGCAGAGTCTCTACCATCTGAGCCACCAGGGAAGCCCAGAGTTGATTTCACTGTCTTGCTTTTCCTCCGACGCCCTCCTCTGACCCAGGACCCAACCGGCCTTGAGTCGTCACGTCTCCTTGGGCTCCTCTGGGCTGCACCGCTTCTCAGACTTTCTGTACTTTGATGACCTTGACAGTTCTGAAGGTTGCTCAGGGATTCTGTGGAAGGTCCTTCAGCTGGCATTTCTCCAGTGGTTTTCCCGTGGTGGCCTTGATGGGGGGGGTTGGGAGGAAGACCCTGAGAGAGGTACCCTATTCATGCCAGTGTGTCAGGGGTGCAGGCCGGCACCGGGACTCACCACCGCTGGCGCTGACCTTGATCACTGGCTGACGGGGGGCTTGCCGGGTTCCCCACCCTCCCCTGGACCATTCCTCTTTGTCTCCCTCCCCCGGCAGCCTTCTAAGGAGGTCACGGGGCACAGCCCGCACTCGAGGATGAGGGATCGGGTTCGAGCTCGTGGAGGGGAGCACTCACATAAACGCTCCGGGATTCTTCCACAGGGAGGCCCGTCTCTCGTCCACCGTGCATGTGCTTGTTCAGTTGTGTATTTACACGAGAACAGGCTCACGGATGTTCATGTTGTCATCTGAGTCATAATCCAATCTGACTTTATTTGTTCCGTCCCAGCCCCGGTTGTCCCAGCCTCGTCCACAGGGACCACGCTGGTCGCATCCTGTGCCCCCGACAACCCGCTGTCACGGTTCTGCGGTTCCTGCACCCCTTTCCTTTCACTTTCTAGCACAAGCAGATGCTCCTGGCTCATTCCGGCCATTTCCTGCCCAGCCCTGCTGTGGACTCCCACAGGACCCCTGGTCCTTGCCTTGGAAAACGGGGTTAGAAACCGAGACCTGGGTGCTGGGGTGCTCGGGGAACAGTCCGTCACTTGCAGTGTCTCTCAGCTGGCAGAGAAGGAAACTGCGTGTGTGCTACGCTGGGCTGTCACATGTCATCACAGGTGTGTCTGCGTGCAGCTGTCTGCACGAAGCTAACCCTGAGCGCCCGCTGGGTCTCCAGCTCTCACCCACCCCCACGTGGGTCATTCGAGCGCCTCCCCTGCCTGTCTGGCCCTCTCGCCCCAGCAGCGGAAGCCAGCGCCCCCAACCCAGCTGTGTGGTCGCGTCAGTGTAGACGAGAGAGCAGCACCAGGGGTCAGAGCTGTCAGCCTGCAGCCCAGAGACAGCCTCGCCGCCCCGAGAACAGGCTCCACGGCAGCACCCTTCACAGCTAATTTTGCAGACCCCAAAGCTGCTAGCTCAGTCGCTGTTGCCTCCACTCCTTCAGGGAGGTCGCCCTGTCACTGTCTGCACGCCATCCTGGGGTTCTCCTGACCTCCCAAGTAACTCTCTTTGCATACAGTAAGGCTCACTGTGCAGAAAAGTTATGTGCTTTGGACCAGCAGAGGGTCAGGTGCCCGCCAGAAGAGTTTCACTGCCCTAAAATCTTTCATCTCCCCTACTCGCACCCCACTGGAACCCCTGGAAACCCCTGATCTGTTTACCGTCTCCAGAGTGATGCCTTTTCCAGAACGTTGCCTAAATGGAATCGTGTAGTTTCTCTTTCTTAGGCTTTTTCACTCAGCAATAAGCATTTATGATTCATCCGCGTCTTTTCGTGGTTGACAGCTCATTTCTTTTTATTGCTAAGAGTGTTCCACTGTCTGGAGGAACCTCAGTCTGTTTATCCATTCCGTTACTGAAGGACGTCTTGGTTGCTTCCCGTTGTCAGCAGTTACGAATAAAGCTGCTGTAAAGGTCTGTGTGCCAGGTTGGGGGTGGACATACGTTTTCAAATCGGTTGTATAAACACCTAGGGCTGCGGTCACCAGGTCACCAGGTGATGCTGAGCTTTGTAAGAAACTGGTTCTCAGAGCAGGCGACCTCTGCTCTCAGGGTGCGAGGGAGGACCCCCCATCGAGAGCCCTGCCGCGGCAGCCTCTCCCCTTTCTGTGCTCTCCAAGGGCCTTGGGCAGCTAAGAGAAGAGTGTGGGCCCCTCGCCCAGCCCGGCCCCTACCCTGCCTCCTGAGGGCTTGGCAGTGCGTGGAAGGGAAGTCCACAGGCACCTCTGCCAGTCCCCACCATCCCCTGGGGCCCCACCTGTCCTACCGGGCAGCCTGGGCTCCGAGCAGGCGGCCGGGCGGCTCATACCTGGCCCTCCCCGGCAGGCACCTGGGCCAGCTCAGGCAGGAGCGCCGCCCAGACGCTGGGGGCCTGGGTCCCACTGCTGGAGCTGAAGGCGGGCGGCCACCTCTCCTCCCGGCCCGTTTCCTCCCCGAACAATGGGGCTGCTCATCTTCGCTGATCACGGCTCTGCTTCACGCCTGCACGGCACAGACTCACTGTGGTTGTCCCCCGTCTGCAGAGGGGAGGCTGGGGCCCAGGAGGCAAACGTTCTGTCCACCCACGTCCAACTGCGGTTGGACCCTGGGCCTGGCCTCCTGAGCCTCGGGTCTCCCAGACGGCTGGGAGGGAGGAACAGGAGGACCGAGGCTGACCTGGGGGATGGCTCCGAGACCTCACCCCTGGCAGAGCGGGCTTCTGAAGCTGGGTGGGGCCCACCTGGGGCCCACCCCCGGGGGAAGGGCGGCCACGGTGATCCTGCCCCTGCCTCCGCCACGAGCCCCTCTGGGCCGTGGGCCTAGATTCCCTAGACGCTCCTGACGGACGTCTGTCTCGGAAGCATGAGAACCAGCAGCACCCCTCTGGCGGGAGCGGGTTCTTTCTCAGCCTTGCTCACTGGGGGCTGAGCGCCGTTGCACAGGCTCTGAGGCAGCATCTGCAGCCAGCCCCCAGGTCAGGTCAGGGCCCAGGGGTCCCGGCAGGGCTGAGCCTCAGGCTTGGGGCAGCTGTGCAGGTCACTGGGGGGGGGTGGGGCAGGGTCGGGAGGTCCCGGCACTCATGGATTCAGGCCCAGGGGCCCTGGTGGGATAGAGAGCCCCTCAGAGCAGAGCCTGGCCTGTACGTGTGGTCCGTGAGTGCGTGAATGAGTGAGGAACAAAGGCCCCCACAGCCTGGGGTTCCTGAATGCCCGCCCCCACGGGCGGCTCTGACCTGCCCTGGGACTTTCACCTTCAAGGGCGTGATGGCGCTGGCCCTCCTGGTCCCCCAGCCTGGAACCAGCCCACAGCCCCGGCCTCCTCCAGACCTGTGCCTGGGCGACAGCCTCGTCCCAGGAAAATGAACCGGGAAGTGGCGACCTCAGGATGTTTTCTGGATGACTGAAGTCTCGCCCATCTCGGCACGACAGCCCTGGGAGGTGGAGGCGTCTGTCTGTGCTGGGGGGCCGGGGAAACTGAGGTCCAGGGGGACAGGGCCCGCCCACTCCCAGTCCGGGCTGAACGCGCAGTAGGCCCTGCTGCCCAGCCGGTGTGGCCCCAATCCTGACCCTCTGACCTAATCGGACGGGGGTGCAGCCTGGATCGCAGAGTCCCGAGGCTCCCAGCGATTCCAGGGCCGGGAGCGGGCACCTGCTTGTAGGGAAGGACCTGCGCGGCCTCTGCCCCGCGCGTCCAGCAGGGGGCAGTGCTGCCTCGCACGGGGGCCACCTGGCGCGGACGCGTCTGTTCTCTGAGCTCCTCGAAACAGGGGTCGGTCGGGGGGCTGGGCTGGTCCTTCTCTGGGCCCTCCCGTCCATCCGTCTCGGGACTCCTCCCCGGGGGTGCGGCCCCTCCCAGCTCCTCTGGGGTCCCCAGCCCTTCCCAGATGGCTTCTGAGGCTGGAGGGCAGCTGGGTGAAATGGCCAGGCCAGTCCGACTCCCTGAGTACTCGAGATCGCCCCCCGCCCAGGGACAGGAGGGATGGGAAGTCCGCGCCGAGGGGCCCAGCCAGGCTGGCGGGCACTGGGGCAGCAGCCCGTCTCAGCTGGGGGTCAGGCCTCAGCCCTGCTGAGGAGCCCCAAGCGCGGAGGCAGAGAGGACCGTGTGGCTGTTAGGAGGCTGAGGACGAGAATCGCTGCGTGTTCCGTTTTCCTGACGCCCTCCATGCTCCGGCTCCTCCCGCCTGAGGTCTCAGCCCCGCTGGCTGCCTCTGTTCGGTTCTCGTCACTTGCTGCTGCCGCGCTCAGGCCCAGTGATGACCCCCCACTTCTGTCTTCTGCGTCCCCTGCTGGGTGTCTCTGGGGGCTCACCCCATCTTCCTAGGACCCCCTCCATTTCCCACACAGGCCCTTTCTCCAACCACACTGCTTGCCTGGCGATGGCAGGCCCGCTCTCTCCTGTCACTGGGCTCTGGCACCCAGCTCGGAACCTGCCATACACGGGTACCCAGCACAGTCCCGTCCAAAGGCCCCACCCTCGCCTCTGAGGTTCCCCAGCCCTGCTCCCTCAGCCCGTCACCACTGGATCCTGAGGCGGATAAACTTATCAAGCCCAGCATCTGTGGTCCAGGGGGACTGCTCTGAGCCGGGGTCACCATGGCAACTGGAGGCAGCAGGGAAGCCAGAAGTCAGGTTGCCCGGCATGGCCGTAGGCGGCCCAGGGTCTCCGCGTGGCTGGGGGCCCCCCAGGGGCACGGCGCTCAGCAAGAATTCGGGTGTGAGCCCCGTGCCCTGGGCTCCTCCGCTCGGGCCCCTGCGCACTGGCCCCTCCAGGATCGGCGCTCCAGCCCAGGGGTGCTCCCTCGGGCCCGCATCCTGGACAACGTGCGGGGACCCTTAGCCGGGAGAGGTCCTCTCGGCCAAGGCCCTGCCCTGGCCTGTGAGCCCACGAGGGACCGTCCCGGCCCTGGTCATCCCCAGAGACTCCGACGGCCCCTCTGGCCCTGCAGCTGTCCCACTTAACACCTGCCAGACGCCCCTGCAGGGTCCGCCCGTGGAGACCATGTCCAGAGCTGGGCCAGGGCCTGCTGAGGCCAGGGCCAATGGCCGGGGAGCCCTTGGGCCTGGGTGTGTGGAAAGCAGGGCCAGGGTCCCTCAGTGGCAAGGCAACCCTCTGGATCTCCAGGCACCCGGGGGTGACACACTTCCTAGACCAGGAAGGGGTCCCCACGGTGGTTATGTTAGAATTTTTATGACAGAAAACCAGAGTGGGCTGGTAGCAGAGGCTAGTGGGGGGCTGTCTCCTGCGTTCACCCTTCCAGGAGGTCCAGGCTGAGCTTGGTAGGCAAAGCCACGCCTGAATCCCGGGAGGCTGTCGCAGGCAGCGGACCGTGGCGGCTGGGCGTCAGCACCCCTGGCAGCCAGAACCTCGTAGGCACTGCCTGCAGCCAGCCAGGGCCAGGACAGCTGAGTTCTGGTGAGGCCCTGTGTGTCACAGGTGCAGGAATGTGTTTGTTATGTATGTGAACACGGAAGTCCCCATGTGTACTGTACGTCCACGTACAGCGAGTCCTCTGGGTTGTCACTGGGGGTGCCTGGCTCTCAGGCCTCAGGCCTCATCATCAGGTTGACGCCTTCCCCCTGGGAGCCACCTCTGCCCTCGTTATGATGTGTCCAGCACCACCGGGCAAGTCTCTGGGCCTCAGGGCTTCCAGCCTCAAGACGCCCCGGGCCCCCTGGAGGGTCCCAGGTGGACAGAGGTGCAGGAGAGGGTTCGGGCGCCGTAGGCATGCTGCAGCCGGGCCCCGCCCAGCCCCCAGACGGCGTGGAGACGAGTGGGAGCAGGTGGGCGCCACTACCTGCTCGTTAATGGGGCAGCCAGATGACATCACTCATCCTGGGGCTGTGCGAACCTCCCGCCCATCCGGGCTGATGCAGACGCAAGGGCCGGGCTCGGCCCACGCCCAGCCCCAAGGGTGCTGAGGGCAACCCTCTGGATGGGGCCCAGGCCCGGAGGGGGTCACCCCAGAGCCCTGAGATGCAGAGCAGACCCGGGAGGAGGAAGGGCCTGGCGGGTGGCGGGGAGGGGCAGGGTCTTGCTGCCACAGACTGGCCGCCACCCCCATCGGAGGGCAGCTGGGGCCCCCGCTGTGGCCCTCGGGTCGGGGTGAAGGCGGCAGGCCCTCCCCCTCCAGGGCGGCGGCTCCCAGCCCTGGACAGGAACGCCCCACCGGAACAAAGGCAAGCCGAGTGGGGGCATTTTAAACGCTCATGTTTTGTTTGTTTCTCACGTTTTGCTCTGAGTTTCTTTTCCACGATTCTGACACCACTGTCTGCCCGGCACCCGCGGCCGCGATGTTTGCGAGAACAGTCACGTGGGGGGAAGTAATTTCACAGTCAGTCGCAGGAAGGCCAGCTGGCCGCGGGGAGAGCGCCGAGCGAGGCTTGAAGTTACTCGGAAGGGGAGGAAAACCCTCGAGAGTTCCAGGCCCACCTTCCCGCCCGGAGGGGAAACATCGCCGCAGCAGTGTCGTCCGAGGCCTGCGCGCCCGTCCAGAGCGGCCCCCGTCGGATCCACCTCGCTTCCCGACGTTGACTCAGAAAGCCTCCACCTCTAGAAGCAGAAACAAAACAAGTCCCCCTCCCGGCCACATCCTCCAAGTTATACATGAGGGATAAAATTACATTTGTACAAAAATAGATTTTTTTTCTACCTTTCCCGATGCTTTAGACGTCTTCTCTTTTTCTGTGTATGTCATCCTCTCTGTGAGCTACGCGTCCCGGCTAAGGCATTGCTAAGGACTGGCAACGGCTACAGCTGTTTGCTCCAAAGCATCTTAAAATAGATGCGTCTCCTTGCCTCAAGGTATTCATTTGAACCCAGATTTCACCAAAGAAGGGGTCCTTACATACTTGCTTACAACAAGCAAATTTATAGGAAAACGGGGTCAGGGGGAATCTTGATTAAAAATGAACAGAAAACGCTGGTAACTGGTCTGTGTGTCTGTGGATGGCGAGCAGGTCTGTGCACACGGGGTCTCTACAGCACGGGTGTTGTCCACACACACCTGCGTGGGCAGGGATTGAATTCCACGGCGGGAGCAACATCAGCCTGTTACGCTCCAGCTGGACGTTCCGGCTGGGCCCAACCAGGGCCTCCGCAGAGCAGGGAGCGCGGCGTGGTCTCCAGCACTTGCCCCGGGTCTGCCAGCCCAAATCCTCCCGGGACACCCAGGCGGGGGGCCGTCCTCCCCCCGTGGGGATGAGGGCCAGCGGCTGACACGGGTGCCCTCTGCACAGATGTCCCCGGGCAGGCCAGCTTCCAAGGAAACGCCTGGTGGGGAACAAGCCAGGGGCTGGCCTGGCTGACATCTTCCGATCCTGAGACGCGGTCGTCTTCGCTCCTCGGCCGCGGGAGCCCCGCCTGATGACCAAGCGGGAGGTGATGCTGACAGCGGTTGGTAGAGGGGGGTGCGAGGGCGTCGTGCCGGAAGCATCCAGCAAGTGGGGATGCGCACAGGATGGCTAACGAGCTGACGTTAGTGCTATCTTTAGAAAATTAAAGACTGTCCCACCAAAATAATAATTACCAAAAAATCACCTTAATTGAACCAGATTGGTCTACTGAAGGTCTGGTTAAAGAAAAATTCTATCTACTGAGTAACGTGCCATTTCCCCACCATCACCTTTTCAAACACAGCAGACGTTACAACGACAGCGCCCGAGGAGAAGACGAGGGGGCTGGGCCCCAGGACGCTGTGGGCCCCGGGGGGTGGGGTGGGGAGGGGCGGCCTGGGGGTCTCAGTGCTAGCGGGCAGCCGGCCCCCGAGGCCAGCCCCTGCAGGGCCCCATCCCGGGCTCCAGAGTGGTCCTGGGGAGCGGGGCAGGCCGGGCATGGACAGGGGGTGTCCAGCTGCAGAAGGCACTGGGTGTTGGGTGGGGGCAGCCCTACAAACCCACCGCTGGGGGGGCCCCGCGGGAGGACCCCCAGGGTGCCTGCGTCACTGCTGACACAGCCAAGCCCCCAAGGGCGGCCGAGACTTCCAGGGGCTGGGCAGGCCCTGGCTCGGCCCGCCTCTGCCGCAGAGGGTGGACTGCCGCGTCTCCTAGGGACAGGAATAGGGGGGCCCTGGAAAAAGGAGGTGTCTGTGGCGTCCTCCACACGGTCGGCCCAGGTGCCCCTCACTCAGCCTGGGCTGGACCCTGGAGGGCAAAGAACGGCACCCTCCTCCCCACGGAGGCCAGCCTGTCCCCACCCATCCTTGGGGGCACCCCCGCGCCCTCCAGGGAGGCAGGCTCCGGGGAAGGAGCAGCCACCATGCCTACCCCCATTCCTGCTCAGGGGCCTCTGGCGGGGGCAGCGGGAGCCCGCACACCCAGTTCAGGCCCCCCAGCCGACAAACGCCGGGTTCCGGGCTGTGAGACGTAAAAACGGACCGGAGGGAGAGCGTGACCATGCAAAAAGGCCTTCACCCTGAGAGACCCGGCCCAGGAGGCAGGGCCTGCCGGGCCGAGTGGGCCCCGGACCAGAGCGGGTGTGGACAGGGACACGACGACAGCCTGTCTCTGGGAGCCCCCCCACCCAACGGAGCTGGCGCTCGGCCACTCCCCACCCCAGGGGCCTCGAGACGCCAGCCAGCCAAGGGGCCACTCTGTCCAGAGGGCTCCAGGCCCTGGCCAGCTGTCCCCTCCCCGCAGCTCAGTGCCCACGGGTCCCTCCAGCTCTGGACACCGCTGGCCTCCCTCAGCGTGCGTGGCTGACCGAGGACCCTCCAGAGAAATGCCACCCTCCTCGCCTCCCGTCCCCATGGGCCTCCTGGGTGGTGACCTCTGCCTCTGAGAAGTCAGCAGCCCTCCAGTTGAGATCGGGCTCACCCTGCAGGATTGGGGGCCAGCCTTGGCCCTCTGCACAGGCTGGAAAGGTTTGGGGGTGGGCTGGACAGGACCACATGGGACCTGAAGCTGAAACCAGGACAACGCAGGGAGCACGGAGGTGGGATGGGGTGCGCGGGTGTCCCTGCAGCCGTAGGTGACCCCCAACCCAGCACAGAGGTCGGCTCCTAATCTGACCAGCTTGGGGAGAAGGTTGAAAGTCATCTTTGGAAAAAGGGGTTGCTCACTCTTCGCTCTGAGGGACCAGAGCCCCTCCCGTCCTCCCGGGAGGCGGGTGGGGGTCTTTGGCAGCCCCCTGCCTGTCCCCTCCCCCCGATTGCGGGTGAAGCTGGGTGGGCAGGGCGCCAGCCATCACGGGAGGCAGAGGGACCCTTGGAAACACAGGACCTCGCACAGGAGATTTCCAAACCCAGCAACAGAGCGGGACGCAGCCCGGCCGCCCTCTGACCGCTGCGGCTCCGGGGACGGCGGCGTGTACCCCGAGCCTGCCCGGGTTCCCCCAGGGCTCACACCGGCTCCTGCCGCTCCGGCTGCCACCCCGGGATGCCCGCTGCCTGGTCCAGACGAGTTGTGTGGAAAACGAGGAGGGCGGCCGGGCCACGCCCCCAGGTCCACGCGGGCAGAGGGCGGGGCGGGCGGGGCCGGCGGGCCTAAGTCATCTGGTGCGGGGCCTCCAGCATCTCCATGAGGAAGGTGTCGATGGGCGTGTCCCCGATGAGCTTGAAGAAGAAGAGATGCTCCAGGCATTTGAGGCCGATGGAGCGCAGGGCGGGCAGGCGCAGCAGCAGCTTGGCGAACCTGCGGGTGGAGCCGCATGAGCGCCCGCCGCCCGCCCACCCAGCCCCGCGGCTGCCCCGGCGGGGCTGCCCGAGCGGGGCCTTGGCCGGGCAGGGGTCTCCCAGGCAGAGGACGGACGCAGAGGGGGCCAGGGCCCAGGGGCAGGAGACCCCAAGAGGACAGCCCCAGGGCAGAGACTCGGGATGAAGGGCTGGTGGCCAGGCTGGGGCGGGCTGAACAGGGCTTCGTCGGGGAGTTAAAGGCGCGCGGGCTTTCTCCAAGGGCAGCAGGAATCACAGCAGGATTTTACGCGGGAAGAAGGGCTCTGACGACAGATCTGAGCACCAGCGAAGCCCCTGGCCGCCGGGCGCCCCCTTCTCAGGATGAAGCCATTCCTGAGCTGGGGGGCATGTCTGAGCTCCAACAAGCCTCCACGGGGGGCTCGTGGCAGCACCCACCTTGCCCAGAAAGAGCGGCAGCAGGGCAGCCCGACGTCGGCCAGGGCAGGTGCAGGGAGGGGGAGGAGGTTCCGCGGGCCGCGCCCGCCCCGCTGCAGAGCTTCTGGGGAGGACACTGGACGGTGGAGGGGCAGGGGAGACTTGGGGGGCTGCCCAGAGAAGGGACGCCAGGCTCCTGCGCTCTGTGCCAAGGACAGCTGCCGTGTGGGGACGGGGCCCAATGCCACCCACCCCCGACGTCCACACCTACCCCCACCCCGTACCCCAGTCCCCACCCCGAGTGCTTCCAGGCCTTCTCCACATGACCCTCCGGGGACCCTGGGACCTCACTGATTATTAACAATGTCTTATTTCAGCGGGAAAGCCCCGGGCTTGGCTGCAACACAACCCACGTTTTAAAGGCAAAAACGCAGCTCAGAGGCTGGAGCCGGGCCAGAGAACGCGCTGTTTTCTGCTGAGCTGGCGAGATGGGCCAGGGCGGGGAGCCAGGAAAAACAGGCGGGCCTGCCACCCCTCCGCCGGGAAGTTTCACTTTAAACCAGATGAGGCTGGTCAGACACTTAACTGTGTGTGTGCCGGCTGGCCAGGCGGGCAAGCACAGAGCCAGGCCTGGGGCCCCGGGGCCCCAGCCCCTCCCGGAAGCAGAGGCCAGTCGGAGAGAGGAGGGAGGAACCTGCAGCCACCTTCTCCCAGAAACCCACTGCACGCCCAGCTAAATGGACCCAGCAGGGAGACAAGTCCAGCCCTCCCGGGCCCAAGGTCAGCAGGGAGAGTGACGGGCAGGCTCTGTGCTCAGAACATGTTTGTAAAGCACCTACTGTGTGCTGGAGTCTGTCCCTGCCGGGGCGAGCACACCAGGGCCCTGCCTCGAGCTGTTTCCTCTGGCGGCAGAGGAAAGCACCGCCTTGGTTTACGCGCTCTACCGCCACGCATGCCTACTGTGCGCCAGCACTGAGCCCGTCTGTCCGGGGGGGGTGCAGGGAACGGTGAGCCGTGCCTGCTGGTGCGGAAGAGCACCTAGGTCCCCGGCTTCCCTGGGTGGAGGAGGGCAGCTGCCTTCTAGCCCACAGGAGTGTCTGGAGGGCGGGGGCGGGCCTGCCCCAGGCCCCGAGGCCCGACGGGCAGGGGCTCCGGCCGGGGCTCACCTTCCTGGCTGCTCGGGGTACTTGTGTTTGCAGTATGCCTCCAGGGACGCGTAGACCTTCTCGCGAAGCGCCTCCACCTCAGCTGGGTTTGAGAGCCCCTTGGAGTCTGCGAGGGAGAGAGGCCACAGGTCAGAGCCCGGCCCTGGGAAGCGGGGACCCAGAGCCCCAACCAGGATGAGGCGGCCCCGCGCTCACGCCCTGCCTGCTGCTTGCTGGCCACTCGATCTTGGGCCAGTCCCCTGACCTCCCACCTGTCCACTACCCCATCAGGAAAGTGGGATGGGCCTGCTTCCACCACTCCTGGTTACCATGGCAACCGGAGCACCTCAAGAGGCCTCGGTGCATTGGGTCTCAGCCCCTCTGAGCCAAATGTAGGCTCCAAACCTTCTCTGTCTGAAACAGCCAAAGCCACGCTGTGGGGGCCGAAGCCACCCTGAGCCCTGGGATCCTGGCAGCAGAAGCCTGGTCTGGAAGGGGCTCTGCCTGTGGACAGATGCCTGGGACGAGGGCCACCAAAACTCCAGGGCCCAGAGGTGAGGACCGAGGCGCACGGGCCACCCTGAGTCATCTGGGCAGAGGTCACAGGCCTCCCTGAAGCAGTGAGAGCTCCCCGGTCGGGCAAAGCTAAGCCCCTCTCTGCTCCTTCGTCTCTGAGGTCACCCCGCAAGCCAACACCTGACAAGCCTCTCTCCACTGACCCCCAACAGCATCCCCCTCTGGGCACTGGGACTTGGGCTCACTGCCCTGAGTGCGGCCCCAGATAGGCATGGTCCATCCTGATGGCTTAGGGGGCAGAGGCTGAGTGTGGCCCCAGATGGGCATGGTCCATCCCGATGGCTTAAGGGGCAGAGGCTAAGTGCGGCCCCAGATGGGCATGGTCCATCCTGATGGCTTAGGGGGCAGAGGCTGGAGCCCCACTGCTGCCCATATGAAGCCAGTGCAGCCCTGGGGACAGGCCTATATTGTGTGGCCTCTGAGCCCCAGGCCAGCGACTCCCACCCGGCTGTCTGACATCCCAGCAGGGGCACCATGCCCAGCGTGAATGCCATGGTGGCCTGGGGTCCTGGGCACCTCGAGAAATGCAGACTCCTCTGCAGCTGGGTGCCCTGCCCCCCACACCTGGGTCTGTGCCAGCTCTGGCCACCTCTCTTCTGCCCCCGACAACCCCAGGTCTGGACCCCAGCAAGCAAACCAGTGCCAGCAGCCAAGCCACACTCGACTTCAGCGGGGACCCCACTGGGCAGGGCTGGGTTGGCAGGGTCGTGGGCTCACGCACAGGCCTGTGGACAAATGCCCCTGGAAACGGGCTGTCCCCACCAGGGGACCCCATCTTCACCCTGGCCTGACCCTCAGCGCTGGAGCCAACGGAGAATAAGGACTCAGGGCCCACAAGCCCTGGAGCTTCCCCGCCCTCCCACCTCCAGGTCAGCGCCCTGCACTTCCCCGAGAAGCCCTCAGAGCCCCTGCCCCGCCCCCGTGCCCCCCCCAGCACCCCCAGACGAGCCAGGCTCCAGAACTCTGGCAGCAGAACCCATCGCGAGAGAGACAGGCAGGCTCAGAGGAGGGGCAGGGGGCCGACACCGCTGTATCAGTGGCTGTGGGGCTGCGGTGGGCGCCCCGCTGCCTGGGCCCCTCGGGGGGCGGACTCCGGGCCTGGACGGCAGGCAGTACCGGGGTTGAAGAGGACGATGGCGCGCAGGCAGCCCAGCTCCGTCTTGTCCATCTGCATGTCCCGCATCTTGGACACCAGCTCTGTCAGCACCCTGTGGGGGGGGCCAGCAAACATCAACGTCCAAGCCAGACCGTGCCCCTCCCGGGGCCCCCCAGAAACACCCCTGAAGGACTCCGTGTAGGCCTGGAGGGCAATTGAGTGAGGGTAAGGCGATTCAGACAGGGTAGGACAGTCCCTGCGCCCAGCCAGTCCCCTCCCCTGAGGGGGCAGGGGGGACGCCTCTCTTCCAACTCCAGGAGCTCAGCATTGTGGGATTTTATTCCAGGAACCCGGAGACTAGAGGGGGACCTCGTGACAGCAGGGTGAGCCAGGGTCCTGGACATCAGGGGCAAAGTCCACCAGCACACGTCCCCGCCCGGCGGCAGACGAGGCCAAGGCCCGGATGCACATCCCTGCCGCTCCTGACGTCTGCGGGAGGCACCTCCCAAGCACCTGGGCCCCCGGAGCTGTCAGCAGGGCAACAGCCGGGGAGGCATTTCTATACGTGCCCTCAGAGGGACGGGCTTGCTAAAGAAGCCATCTGTGAGCAATACGAACCCCTGGAGAAGAAAATGGCAACCCCACTCCAATACTCTTGCCTGGAGAATCCCATAGACAGGGGAGCCTGGCGGGCTACAGTCCATGGAGTTGGAAAGAGTCGGACATGACTGAGCGACTAAGCACATAAGCAATAAACCCAGCACCCCACAGCCCCCTCTTCGAGTTTGTAAAAGGCCCTGAAATGTCCTGTGGCAAAGACACGCCCTACACTGTCTAAATCAGTGCCTGCCCATGGTGCCTGGTGCACGTGGGTGGGGTAGAGTGGTCAGGAGTCGCCCCCGTTCTTCCTGAGCTGCCCCACGTGGCAGCACACTCCCGCATTTATCCCCAGGGGGCTACAGCAGGGGTCTCTGCTTCTCCCTCCCCTCACTTTAAGGCTCTTGTACTCAGGGGCTCCGGCTTCCCTGGTGGCTCAGCTGGGAAAGAATCCGCCTGCAGTGAGGGAGACCTGGGTTCGATCCCTGGGCTGGGAAGATCCCTGGAGAAGGGAAAGGCTACCCACTCCAGTATTCTGGCCTGAAGAATCCCACGGACTGTATAGTTCATGGAGTCGCAAAGAGTCGGACACGACTGAGTGACTTTCACTTCACTCAGGGGCTCACCTAGGACCCCGCCCATCGCCTCCCCTCCCCAGGGGTCCACTCACCCGGTGCTGCACGACCCCGCCCGAGAGACCCCCCGCAAGGCTCTCCCCAGCCCCTCCAGTTCTTGCTGGCTGAGCTGACACCCCGGTCCCCAGAAGGCCCAGGTGCTCTGGGCTCACAGGCAAAGCCAGCCAGGGACAGGAACAGGCATCCCAGTAACCCCCCCCCGGTGGAGACAGAGGGGTTGTGATTTCAGAGGCTGAGAACGGGGTCGCCTGACCACCGCCCAGCACTGGCTGCCTGGGTGCGTGGGGAGAGGGGCGGGAGCAGAGAGCGGTGGCCCGGAGCAGCGCTGGGGCCAGGGCCGCACGCAGGCTCAAGGGAATTTTAATCTTAGGGAAGTTGCTCAGTCGTGTCCGACTCTTAGCGACCCCATGGACTGTAGCCCACCAGGCTCCTCCGTCCATGGGGTTCTCCAGGCAAGAATACCGGAGTGGGTTGCCATTCCCTTCTCCACGGGATCTTCCGGACGCAGGGATCGAACCCGGGTCTCCCGCACTGCAGGCAGACGCTTTACCCTCTGAGCCACCTGGGACTCAGTCCTGGGGCTTTTCTGCTGTCTCTGCAGTGTAACCTCCGTGCACTGCAGAGGCCGCGCAGCCGCGGCGGGGCCCCCACCTGTCGAAGATGGCGCCCACGCCCGCGCTGTGGGCGCTATTGCGATGCACGTGCAGCCCCGTGGCCAGGAGGATGCCGTCCTTCACGGCGATGGAGCGGTGCGAGAAGGAGGCAATGAGCAGCTCGTTCCAGCCTGCAGGGAGGGCGCAGGGTCACCGTGGTCTCCAGGCCCTGGGCCGCCCTGCCCGGGCCCTTCGCCCCTAGGACCCCCCCCACCGAGCAGGAGGAGCAGGGCCTCGTCCCATCTGCAGGGCTCCGGGGCGCCGCCCCCTCGGCCCCGCCCCGCCCCGGCCTCCACCGGGCCCCCCCGGAGGCAGCTCGCACCCTCTCGAGGCAGGGCCTCCGTGGAACCCCGAGCCCATGACCCTTCCCCAGAAGGGCGGTTCCTGAGCAGTGACCCTTTCGCGTGCCCCCCAGCACAGGAGAGGGCCTGAGGAGTCCCGCACAGAGCAGCTCCTGCAGCTGCTTACCCCGGGCCCTCCACACCCAGGTGCCCGGGAAGCCCCTCTCCGTACGTGCCAGACGCGTGTGCCACGCGCGAGGGGGCCCCCTGGACCCTCTCGGGCGGCCCCCACCGCAGACTTCCAGAGCTGACGTTTTGAGGGTGCCACAAAACAGTAAATGATGGAACCGAGGAGTGTCGGAGCCAAAGGGGGACAGCCACCCTCTCTCCGAGAGTCCCTGGCACACGCGGCGTGGGCGCAGGGCTGGGGGAGGGCAGAGAAAAAACCCTGTGCGCATGCGCTCCTGCAAACCGGCCGCGCGAGCTGCCTCCGGAGCGTCACTAGCGACCGTCTCAAAGCCCAGCCCGGAGCCCACGGAGCACTTGGCGGTGGTGTCTGTGACCGTCACCGCTGCCCCAAAGGTTCCGGGCTGGTGGCCGTGACCGTGTCACAGGGGTGATCCTGCTCAGTCATGACTCAACCCCACGAAGCTAGTATCGGCCCCACTTTACACAGAGGAAAGCTGGGGGCCGGGAGACAGAGGCTGCCCGCTCAGCTCAGGACCCAGGGCCCCGCCCCGCCCCGCCCCACCACGCCCCCTCACAAGGCCCGCCCCTCGCCCGCCCACCAGGCCCGCCCCGCCCCTCACAAGGCCCCGCCCCGCCCCGCCCCCCCGCCCCCGCCCCCACCAGGCCCACCGCTCACCTGCCCGCAGCAGGATGACCTGGTCGTCCAGGGGCAGCTCAGAGAAGTGTGGAATCCGCTTGGCCCACTCCACCAGCGTGAAGAGCTGCTTGTCAGCCGCTTGGCAGATGTTGGTGACGGGGTCGTTGGGCTGGGGAGGGGCACCGTGGTGAGCACCGTGCACAGAACAGGGCCCCAACCCGGCCCCTACACGCCCGACCCGGCGGCGAGGGCTGACCAACGCCCCCACAACCCCCACGACCTCAGCCCCCGAGCCTCAGCACAAAGGACTCGGCGGACACGGCCGGGTGAAGGGCTGTGAGGGGAGGTTGCCCTGGAAGGTGTGGGTGGGCCCGGAAGTCACAGGGCCCCTGCTGGGGGTGGGTGGGTAGGTCAAACTGCAGGGTGGACAGAGGCCAAGGTCAAGGAGGGACGAGCTGCCGCCCTGAAGTGGAAAAAGGGCCGGAGCCGGGGCCTACGGGCGCCTCCAGAGCTGGAGGCTGGTGTGCAGCTGACCCCCTGGAGGGCCAGCCCTGCCCTGATTTGGCCCAGGGACACAGATCTCAGACTTTGGGCCTCAAGAAGTGTAAGGTAGTAAAATCTGTGTTGTTCTAGGCACGCGGTTTGTGGTCACTTGTTCAGCAGCCACAGAAAGGTCACCGTGTTATGACCCGCTCAGCCCCCACAGCAGCCCTTGGGCTGAAGCCGGGTGATCTCGTGTTGCAGAAAAGGCTTGGGGGCGGTGGGCAGTGCCAGCCCCTCTGGTGGTGGTGCTTCCCCCAGACTTGGAGGTGGCGCACAAAGGGTGCATCAGAGGCCCTTCCGGAAAGTTCTGGTCAGAAGGGGTACGCGTGTGTGCTCAGTCATTCAGTCGTGTCTGACTCTTGAGACCCCATGGGCTGCAGCCCAGCAGACTCCTCTGTCCATGGGATTCTCCAGGCAAGAACACTGGAGTGGGTTGCCATTTCCTCCTCCAGGGCATCATTCTGACCCAGGGATAGAACCCGTGTCTTCTGCATTGCAAGCGGATTCATTACCACTGAGCCACCTGGGAAGCCCCTAGCCAGAAGGGGACGCCTCAGTCATTCTCACAAACGGGGGAACCCGGGCAGCCTCAGTGGCTCCAGGCTCCGGCCCATGGGGCTCGGATGGAGAACCCGCCGGACCTTGGGGGTGGGGACCTGGCAGCAGATGCGGAAGCGCCTCATTCTAGGAACCACGTGGGCCAGGCATCCCCTGATGGGGTGGGGAGGCCTGGAGAAGCTTCCCTGATAGAAACCATGTGCCCTCCCACAGTGCGCAGTCTAAACAATCCGGCCCATGAAGGGCCTGCTGAGGGTTCTTGTGGGAGGCCTGTGACAGATGGGCACCAAGGCCAGCAGGGTGGACGGGGACCGGTGTGCAGAAAGAGGACCTGGGGCTTCAGGAGAAGCAGCTTCCAGGGTGCATGGCTAGTCAAGGGAAAGGGGTGGACAGGCGCCAGCGCCTAGACGCCCCCCAAAATCACCATCACACAGAGGCCCCTCACCCCAGGGGGCTGGCCTACACAGCATTCCCGCCTCCACCCAGGAGCACTGACCAGAAGCCCAGCACTCGCGGTGCCCAGACACCCCATGCCCAAGCCCAGGACACCCTCCAGGCATTACACACCCATCCCGTCCGCCGGATGACCACAGCCATGGGCAGAGCTAGCTAGACCAGTCCCAGGCTGAAGCCCCAGAGGCCGGGCCTTCTCTGGTCACTAGCAGGAGCCCCCTCTGAGCCCCCAAGGGGCCCAGAGCAGGCTCGGTGGAGTAGGCCAGGGCCTTGGAAGCAGGTGCCAGGTCATACCTAGAGCTGAGCACAAAGTTTACCTGCACCAGAGGTTCGGGACCAGGCCCAGAGGGAGGGGGTTCCCCTGGGGGAGGAGCTCGAACTCCACCCTGCTCCATCCTGCAGGGTGGCCTCCGGCAGGTACTTAACTTCTCTGAGCCTGATTCCCACAAAAAGACAAACAGGCCTCATTCAACAGCAGTTTCACGAGCTCTGGCCCCGTGCTGGAGAGGGAGGGGCCTTCCCTGTCCTAGGAGGGGACCGCGGGGCCCTCAGGCTGGGACCTGAGGCTCCCCCAGGGCAGACAGGTGTCCCTGGTCTGGGGAAGGGGCCCAAAGAGCCAGCCCCAGACAGGGACCGAGGCCAATCCGCCAGGAGCCACACAGAGCCCCTGCTGCAGCCCACCGGCCTGTCCCCTAAATCGCCCACCTGTTCTGCATTCCCAGAGTGCACAGAGGGCAGACTTGTTTTCTCCCAGACATTATCCTCACCGGACAAAATTAAAACCTGGCAGACTGCTGTCGATCCCTGACTTTTCTTTCAGGGTTTCTGCTCAGCCGTGAGGCCCTCGCAGCCGCCCTCACCCCCCACTGGGACTGGAGAGGGGCCGCTGGGTGGGGTCGGACCACAGAGCAGAAGGACTATCGAGGGTCAAACCGAGGGAGGGGTCACTGTACACAAGAGGGAACACCCGCAGAGGGAGGGGGCCTGCCTCCCCTGGAGGGGCAGCCAGAGTGGGGGTCTGAGAGAGGCTGCAGCCTGGGGCGCCCCATCGCAAGAGGACAAGGAAGCAGCATGTCCTGAAACTAGACACTGCGGGACCCCCCACGCCCTGAGACTGGGCGGGGGCACGGCAGGGTCCTGTCCCTGACCGCAGCTGGGCACGGGGGATGGTCTGACGGCGAGGATGGAGAACGACCCCCCCCACTCGCCGCAGCGTGACCCGCACAGCGTCAGGGGCGCCGAGCCCCCGTGACGGGGCACAAGGGGGTCGAGAGGGAAAGGGCCCCCGGAGGAAGGGACGCTTTCCAAGGCTGAAGCCGCATGAGCAAGGGCCCTGGGGCTGGGGCAGCGGGGTGGGCAGGGCGTCCGGGCCACCGTGAGGCAGGGACACAACGGAGGGGGAGAGGCCAGGGGGACCTCAGAGCAGCCCTGAACCCACACGGGAGACACAGACGATGCTGAGACCCAATGCTGCCCACAGGCCTGGCTGCACAATGGGCCAGAGATAACAGGAAGCTGGAAGGGAGCCATAAAGTCCTGGGCTTTGAGCTCAACAACCAAAAACTCGCCCACCTGACTGGCAGTAGAGCCTCGTGGAGGTGCAGGGGAGGGGGTGATGGGGTCCCCCTCCAGGCATGCTCCCAGGGCCCCTGTCCCCAGAGCAGGGCAGACAGATGTGGGTGGGGGCGCTCACCGAGCTGGGGTTCAGCCCCACGTTCGCCTCCACGTAGGTCTCGGTCTTGGGCTCGACGGCCAGCTCGGCCTCCAGGATCTTCTCCACCGGCATGTCCTCGTTGGCACTGCTGGTGGACTCCACCTCGCTCTCGCCCCGGTCCTTGCCCCGCTGACGCTCCTCCTGCACAGCTGAGGCGGGGGTGGGGGCACCCGTCAGCCCGCAGCTCCCACGGCAGCTGCTGCTCCTGGGGCCCAAGCAGTGCGCCCGCCAGCCGGCCAGGGCCAGGGAGAGCGAGGCTGCTCAGAGCTAGCCAGACCGCAGCCCTGTCTCTGCCCCAAGCCCAGCCTCCCGCTCCTGGGGGGCTGTGCCCTCTGAGAACAGCGCATGCTGCCTCTCGCTAATTCATTCAACCACGGCTCACACCAGGACCTCCCAGGGCCAGGGCAGACGGGGCCCCGCTCTCAGGAAGCCAACGGTTCAGCGGGGATCCCGAGGTGGAGTGAGAACGGCTTTAATGGGCTATGGACGCAGGCAAAGCCAGGAAGGCTTCCCGGAAGAAGCGGCAACAAAGTTGAAGGAACACAAAGACAGGAGTGGCAATTCAGGCAGGGGAGGGGGCACGCGCCAAGGCCGAGGGCCAGAGCAGAGACGCTGCTGCAAGGGCCTCTCGTGTCAGTGAGAGATCAGAGCGGGCCAGGCTCCCGGACAGGGTGCAAGAGTCCCAGGAGAGGGGGAGGGTGGGATGCAGACCTCTGAAGGTCCACGCCCGCTGCGGGGAGGAGAGGGGCCAGTGGAGGACACAAACCCAGGCATGAGTGGGGACGTCAGGGACAGGCGGGTGGGGGACAGGGTGGGCAGAGGAGGCATCCAGCATGAGGCTGGAGGACTGGGCAGACGGGGGCAGCCTAGTCTCTGGGAGCCCAGGAGAGAGGGAAGGGTTTATTTCAACATGCCCCGAGAACACCCACGTGGAGAAGGCCGAGGGGACCGGGCACCCCACGCTGGACGTTCACAGACCCTCGATCTCAGAGCCCGTGTAGCTCAGGCCACCCTCTCCCAAGAGGGGCTCAGACCTCCCTGAGGTTACCCTGCAGGCCAAGGGAAGGCTGAGCCAGAGCCCCACAAAGCCCCAAGGGGCTCCTGCAGCACCCTGGGCTGACCCCACCGCCCCCCCTCTGCTGGGGACAGCAAGGACCCTGGACTAGAGCAGCTGGGGGAGTCCACAGCAGGGAGAAGCCTAGTCCAAGGCCGGAGGGGCTGCCGCAGAGCCTGGCACCCTCACAGCGGAGCCCCAGGCCTATCGGGCGGAGCCCCATGGACGCCCAGACACACCTGAGCAACAGCAGCAGCACCAGGATGGCCCCCCCAGCCCGCCAAGCACCCCGAGCCCACCCTCCTGTGGTCCTGCCCTGCTGAGCCAGAGCAGGTCCAGGCATCCCCTCGACACCCCAGAGTGCCCTCAGCGCCCACCTCACACAGGGCTTCGCGGGGCCCCTGGAGGCCCCAGCACAGAGCAGGAGTTTGTGCGAGCCCACTCCCCAAGGGCCTCAGCGTGCACACAGCCGCCGCACTGTGCAGAAGGGCCTGCTAGCAGCCCCTCACCCCCAAGGGCCGGGGGAGCCTCCGTTCTCCGAGCCTGGGGGTGTGAGGGCTCCTCTCTGGGGCTCCCTGGGGTCCCCAGCCCCACACAGCTCCGTAACAGCCCATGTCGACCCCTCTCCACCACGTCGGCCCCACCGATGACCGTTCGGAGATGCCGGGACGTGTCGGTGCCCTTCTCCAGGCTGTGGGCGTCCTGAGGGCCAGCCCAACCTCCTTCCTGCCTCCTCAAACGGCTGCTCACAGCTGCCCCCTGCCAGGGGCTTCACTGTCCAAGACCAAATGCTGACTCAAGCGAGGGACTTTCCGTTCGTGCAGCCGGGCTCCGGACAGGGGCCGGCTGACGCTGCGGACTGGATCAGCTGGGCCACAGAGCCAGGCAGGAGGCCTCGGGCCAGAGCCTTTGCCAGCCTGGTGCTTCTGCAAAGTCTGACAGCTGGTGTGGCTGGGTGGGAAGCTCAAGCTGGCCGGCTTGGCCCCTACACCCCCACAGCGGATGCTGGGATGGGCCGGGCACCTCCTCAGGTCACCATCTGTGCAAGGGACTGGGTCACAGGCCAGAAGGGTGGACCCAGCGCGAGGCAGCCACACGGGCCCATCTGGACCACAGCCGACTGAAGGGAACTCACAACCCTAGCAGGCAGTGTCCCCGAGACCCTGGGGGTGGGGTCCCTGAGGTCTGTGCTCTGGACAGAGCTGAGAGGCGCGTTTTACCAAGTGGGGAAACTGAGGCCCAGAGCACCCCTCATGGCTGAGCTCTCAGCAGAGCCGGCAGCTCAGGAGTCAGACCTGCTCTGCCCTGGGTGAGCCCCAAGCCTCTCCGGGCCCCAGCACAGCCCCCACCACAGTGAGACTGACGGCACCCACCTCCCAAGGATCCACTGTCCTCTGCTCTCAACTCTCGCCCCCACGCCCCCCACGCTGTGGCCCAGTTACGGGGGTGCCCTGCACTTGAGACAGCCCTGGGCGCAGGGGTGCCCATCAGGGGGCCCTGGGTGTGGGGCGGGGGTGCAGAATTAAGCTCTGTGCGTACTCTCATGATAAATATTATGGTTTTATTTATAGACAGTGGGGGAGAGGGGCCTGGGATTCATGCTGGACCAGATCAGCCATTGTTTACACGCGGTCGTGTGTGACTGACGTCCAGCCAGCAGGAGGCCTCAGGCAGGAGGGGCGGCCAAGACAAGGCCTTGCTCTCCTCCCAGCCCGGGGCTGGGGTAGGGGGATGCATGGGGCTCTGACAGGAGAGTAGAGTTGGCGGGCCCCCCGCCAGGATCCCCAGGAAAAACCCCAGGGCCGACCCTCCCCAGCAGCTGAGCCAGCGCCTGGAGGGGTGCTAAACACCCCAACCCAGCCAGCGTCCCCAGAGTCAGCGGACGGCCAGAGTGGGAGCCCTCTCTGCCACGGTGCGTGCTGCCGGCCTCCTGGGGAGCCGGGCAGGGAGCTGAGAGGTGGGAGGGGGCGTCCAGGTGGGGGAACCCAGGCCCGCTGCCTCCTTTGCTTTGGGCACTTCTCCTGTCCCCTGAAGGGCCCGAGAGGCAGGCAGGACAGGATTTCACCAGTGGCTCTGGCGCAGCTGCCCCTTCTCAAGGGTGGAGGGGGTGTCCCTGCCAGAGGCCACAGGGCAAGTTAGATGCCTCTAGCTCAGAGGACCCGGCTCTCCTTCCCCTCGGTCTGCACACGAGAATGGTCACGTGCACAGTCACACACGTGCACATGTGCTCACACACGCACACAGGCTCGTACCCATGCACCCACACATGCACACCAGCACTCACACAGACTCACATGCACACACACACACACACACGTGCACACAAGCTCACACAGAGATGCACAGACATGAACACACAGGCTTGCACACACGCATGCCAGCACTCACACACACACATTCACATGCACACACACAGATGCACACACACTCACACATGCATCTACACAGGGACACACACAGAGATGCACACACACACACGTGCACGCAAGCTCACACACAGATGCACAGACGTACACACAGGCTTGCATACACACATGCCAGCACTCACACACACACACATGCACACACACAGATGCACACACACTCACACATGCACCCACACAGAGATGCACACACCCACACCCACACGTGCACACAGGCTCACACACAGATGTACACACACATGCACACACACACACACACCAGGCACTGTCTCCACACCCGTTGCTCAGAGCCAGCAGATGGAGCACAGGAAGGAAGCAGGGAGAGGCCTTCCTGCGGGAGGAAGGGCAAAGCAGAGAAGCAGGACAGTGGGGTGACCCCTCCGGCCTGGTGCTGTCACCCCAGACGGGGGCCAGGTCTCCCCCATCAGATCGGGAAGCCCTGCACGCCGGCCCGCCTCCCTCATCAGACAGGAGCGCCGACAGGCCCCAAGTGCGGCCGCATGCCCAGCGGACAGGCCCGGGCCCGCGGGCACTTCCCACCCGGGGCCTCGGCCAAATGGGCCGCGTGAGCGCCGTCACCCGACACGAAGCCATCACCTGCTGTGTCCCTCGCCAGCCAGCCCTCCCTGCAGTCAGCCAGCCCAGGTGCCAGCCCTGAGCTTGTGTCCCCGCCTGCCGGCAGGTGCACCCAGAAACCTCTCACATGGGTCGTGGCATGCAGGGCCGGCCGGCATGGCTGCCTGCCACAGGGCCGCACCTAGGAGGGCTCGGGCTGGCCCTGGGGGCCTATAGCCTACACGCTCCTGGACAGGGCTGGGGTGGCACGCCGGGTCCCCATCGCCGGGCACTGCACTGCCCCCACTCCTGCCACCAAAGCCCTGCCTGCCCCCGTCGGGGAACCTTCCTGGCAGGGCTCAGACCCCGGGGCAGGGGCAGAGAGGAAGGTGCCTGGCGTGCACCTTGCTGGCCCACAGAGCCCTCTGCAGGGCCGGCACCGCGGCCACGCCGGGTCCACCGCTCACCCCTCTGGAGGGCAAGGTGGGCCGCCCCCGCAGCAGCGGGGAGCCAGACGGCTGCACCCACGGGCGGACGGAGCCGCTTCCCGCCGCTTCGCGGCTCTCAGGCGCACAGAGCCGCCCTCCGGGCTGGCGAGGACTTTAACGTGGTGTTGGGAGTGGGAGAGAGCCGTGTAGGAGGGTTTTTACTGCCTGCTGGCAACTTATAAATCCAGCGGGAGGCGAGGGGAGGTAGGTCCTGATGGAATCAGGTATTTATCTAATGGCCCATAAATCAGGCCTCAAGGGCCGCAGTGCCTCAGGACGATGCCCAAAGCTCCAGATTTATGCATCAGAGAGTGTGGGCGCACAGCCCTGCAGGCGCAGACCCCCAGGCCTCCTCCCTGCCCCTGAGGCCCCCTCCCTTCCCAAGGCTCCCTCCACCTGGGGCGTGCACGGACAGTCACGGCACCACAGGTGGGTGAGTGTGTGTGACCAGGCAGGGTCCCCAAAGAGGCTCCAGGCACAGCAGGCGCCCCTAACAGCCACCAGTGGGCAAGGGCAGCGGGGTCAGACCCGGTGACACCCCAGACCTGAGACTGCAGCTCCACTGGGACGGGAGACGCTGCCTCCACTCTCCCCAGACCTTGGGGGAAACGACCACTGGGGTCTCCCCCAGGTTTGAGAGGTCCTCAGGAGAGAGTCAGCGTTTACTGAACTAGACGGTCCTGGGGACCTGTGTTCGGTCCTCTGGGGCCCACAGGAAGCCACATCCACTGGGGGTCTCGCCTCTGCACGTGCTGTCCCCTTCATCCAGATACGTGGTCTGCGGAACACCCCTCCACTCTTCAGGGGTCAGCTGGACACCTGTCCAGCAAGCACTGCCCGATGCCTACAGCCCAATGCCCTCTGGGTTCCCACAGGCTCCGGGCTTCCCCAAAGGCAGCACTGACCACTCCCAAGGGACCCTGCCTGGCTGTGTGACAGTAAAACTTCCAATGGACAGATGCCCAAGGCTCGCTGCTGTGTGCCCAGTGCCAGGCATGGTACCAGGCACAGGGGTGGTCAGCTCAGCGAGTTAATGACCTCACTCTGTGCCATGAGGTCCAAAGGAGCCTCGGGCCTCATGCTGCAGGTCAGGGACCCACCTCCCGCAGCTGGCCAGGACCCACACCTAGGTGCAGACTGATCCGCTGCCCACCACCTGCTTGCCCCTGCGCAAGTTTTCTTCCTTCAGCAACAACACTGCACTCACCACCTCCAGGAAGCCCACCGTGACTACATGGGGGCAGCCAGAGGAAGTGGGGCCGGGCACATGCCTCTCCCCACCAGGCACACGCTTCCTGTGCCCTCTTGCTGGCCTTGAGGGACAAGGTCTGCACTGGAAGCCAGGGCCCAGTTCCAGCCCAGCATGTGACCGTGGACGAGCCCCAGACCCTCTGGGCCTCAGCTTCTCCACCTGCACACAGAAGGGTGGGCCAATGTCTCTATGGAACATGCGCCCCGATCAGGAAGGCTGGGCGGGCAAACCCATGGTCCAGGCCGGCCTCCCAGCTCACGCTGGAGCCCAGGAGGTAACCCTCTGTCGGGTCCACAGGCACACTGCCCCTTGCCAGCGCTGAGCTCCCCATTCCATCACTGCCTCTCGGCCTCAAGGCACAGATCCTGCAGGACCACTGGCCCAGCTGAGGTCTCGGCTTGTCAGCAAGACGGACTGGGGCCCAGGAGATAAAAGAATGAGACGGATTGCAGCCCCCACAAGAGGGCAGTCCCCGGCGACGAGACAGCCAATCCGCCCCCCACAGGATGGGGGGAGGAGGTGCACACACCGGCCTGTGGGGCAGACATGGAGCAGGAGCGACACCCAGACCCTGACCCCAGCCAGCAGCCACCAAACCCGGGCCAGGGAAACCAAGGCCCCCAGACGGCAAGGGGCCATGAGGAGCCCGCCCCAGGCTCAGCGCCCGGCCAGTGGGACAGCGGGGAGGTTTCAGTGACCCCAAGAGAGCAGCCTTCCATGCTCCCTGCCCCATTGCCCCGACACACACCTGCTGTCAGTGAAACCCAGCCCTGGTCCCAGTCCCAAGGCCAAGAGGCCAGCAGCCCAAGTCTCTCTACTGTGAGGACCTGGGTCGCAAAGCACCCCTGCCCTCCTGTCTGCAGGAGGAAGCAGAGCCCAGGATGATCAAGCGCCCAGCACGCTGGGTCGTCCTGATGGTCTCCATAGCTCCCTGCCCACCCCGGCCTGGAGTCAGTGCTGCCCCAGCTCCGGGTTTCCTGGACCGTCCTACTGAGCAGTGACAAGCAGGCCCCAGGACCTGCCTGTACACTCTCTGGGGCTCGCTCCAGGTGGAGCCCTCACCTCCCACCGCAGACCCCCAGAGCCCACGCGCTCGGCAGGGCCCACCAGTATCTCGGAGAGATTCTAATCGATGCCTATTCCCAGCGGGGCTGGGAGCCGTCTGCAGGCAGGACCAAGCGTGTCCCTCCTGTAACCCCAGAGCCTGGAGTGAAGCCGGTACTCAGACAGGAGTCAGGGAGTGAGACCCCGGCCCCCAGGGATGTGTGCCAACGCAGCAGCAGCGGCAGCAGCGGAGGCCTCCGGAGAGAGTGAGAACCCCGTCATCAGAGGTATGCAAAGGAGCTCCGAGCAGGGAGGGCCGCGCCCCGCCCCGCCTACCTTCGCGCTTCATGCCCATGGCCAGGCACTTCTGGTAGCGGCAGTACTGGCAGCGGTTTCGCTGCCGCTTGTCAATCAGGCAGTCCTTGTTGTCCCGGCAGGTGTAGGTCAGATCCTTGCGCACCGTCCGCTTGAAGAAGCCCTTGCAGCCCTCGCAGCTATACACCCCGTAGTGCTTGCCTGCGGGCGGGGCAGCCGTGAGCGCCACGCAGCCTGGGACGCGGGGCGCGTGGACCCGGACACCAGGGGCCCGCGTCCTCTCCACGTCCGGGCTGGCGCCCCGGAAGGGCTCAGCCGGCCTGCCAGCGGGGGCTGCTGGGCTCAGGGGGCGTGCGAGAGGCCCTTGGCCCCAGGCACAGCCCAACGGCCCCCTTGCCGGCGTCTCCACCGGAGCCAACCCCCCCACCCCCCCGCTCACCATCTCCTGGACTTGGAAGCGCTAGAAGGTCCAGGGTGAGCGGCTCGGAGCTCCGCCGGCCCCTCGCTGGCGGGGCCGGGATCCTGCCCCCCCACCCCCGCCCCCGGGGGTCCTGCCCCCCCCCACGCCACGCCACGCCCAGGGGTCCTGCCCCCCCACCCCCGCCCGGGGGTCCTGCCCCCCCACCCACGCTCACCTGAGGAGCGGTCCCCACAGATGGCACAGATGTGCTTGGTGAAGGAAGCCATGTTCCCTGAGGGGTGGGCCGGCACTTTGAGGACACCATTGAGGCCCAGCGGGGGCTTGATGTCCTCGCTGCTGCTGACGGGGTTCATGGGGGAGCTGAGCTGTGGAGGGAAAGTGCGGTGGGCCCAGGCAGGCGCCGTGGGGCGGCCGCGGGGGCAAGGAAGGCGCTGCCACGCCCCCCCCTCCACGGAGAGAGAGAGACACGGGGGCTCGGAGGGGGCCTCGCCCACCCCGGCCACGTGGCGCGGCAGGCCCAGCCCCGCAGGGGCCCATCTCCCACGGAACCCCAGGCTCGAAGGAGGACCCACGAGGCCTCGGCTCACACCCCTGACCCTCCTCCACCTAAGTGAGAACTGCCTGCCACTCCCCGGCGCTGCCCCCAGCGGCCAGCCAGAGCTCTGGGACCCGCTGGTGTGGCCGGCGCTGTGGGGACCCCAACCCATGGATGGGCAGTGAAGCCTGACCCCTGTGAGGAGGGAGGGGAGAGGGAGGAGACAGCACCCCTCCACAACACACACACACACACACACACACACACACACACACAGACACACCACACACAGACACAAAGACACAGACACACACACACAGACACACACAGACACACACAGACACACAGACACACACACACACAGAGACCACACACATAGACACACAAAGACACACACACACACACACACACACACAGACACACACCACACACAGACACAAAGACACACACACACACACACACAGACCACACACACACACAGACCACACAAAGACACACAAAGACACACACACAGACACACACACAGACACACACATACACACACACACACACAGACCACACACATACACACAAAGACACACACACAGACACACACAGACACAGACACAGACACAGACACACACATACACAGACACACACACACACACACACACACACACACAGCATGGTAGGAGTCTCAGATCCTGCAACCCAAGGAGAGGAGACAGCGCCCCTATACACACATATCCTCCACCACACACACACACACACACACACACACACACACACACACACACATACATGACATGATGCGGTTGGAACCTGCAACCCGAGGAGAGAGGGAGGAGACAGCACCCCTCCACAGACAGACAGACACACACACAGACACACACACATCCTCACACACACACATCCTCACACACACACAATCCTCACCCACACACACATCCTCACCCACGCACACACACCCCCTCCGCCCCTCCCTCCATCCTGACGCTGTGCCAGGAGGAAGCGTGGGAAACTCACGGTCACCGTGGCAACAGCTGCCGGCAGTGACTCAGCAGTTCTGGTTCCGCTGCGCCCACCCCAGCTCCCCCGTCGGCGCCCAGGGCCCAGGGGTGCTTCCCACCGCACCCTGCGAGCAGCCGCGCCCCACAGGCGCCAGCCACAGCCCCCCAGCGCCCTCACTTCTGCAAAGCCCTGACCGAGGCGGAAGTCAGGTCCCGCAGCGCCTCTGGACGGACAGCAGCCACTGCGCTGCCCCTGGGCGCCCCAGGCTGGGCTCCTCCTGCACACAGGAGCCTCACTCCCTCCCTTCCCTGTGGGCCCCGGCTCCCGTCCCCCCCCCGCCAGGACAGGAGGAGCTGGTGCTCAGCGAGCACACACCGAGCACCTGCAGGGACTCTTCCAGCCCTGGACGTCTGGGCTCGCCGGCCCAGGCGGCCACCTGGTTCCGTGAGGACGCTGAAGCCCACGGGACTCGGGGGGCTGCAGGGAGGCCGGGAGGCCAGCTCTGGCCACATGGGGCTGTCAGGATGCAAGGGAAGGAGCAAGGGGTGTCCAGAGGACCCCACTGCCTCCAAGAATGCCCCCCGCACCCCCGCACAGTCTGCAGGCTTCAGGAGCATCTCCCAGAAGACAGTCAACTCAGCGGGGGTCCCGGCTATTTGCCAAGTGCCACCGTGCCAGGCTGTGCCCCATGGGAAGCCCCGACTGAGCGGGGAGAGCCGCCCATCCCCCTCCAGAGTGGATGCAGCAGCCAGCCAGGGGCACACGGCTTTAAGGGATCACCCAGGTGTGAGCTCGGGCCTCTGGGAGCCACAGCTCTGAGGGGCCCCCCGCAGGCTGCAGAAAGGGTGTCCAGGGCCCTGGGAACAGGCCAGCCCAGAGCTGCGAGGTGGCCCTATCCACAAGACCATCCACCGAGCACCCAGCCAGGCACCTGAGGCCACGGAGAACACCCCCTGCCCGGCCCGTGGGGCTCGCTGGGAGGTGAGGGGGCAGCCACAGCTGACCATGGGGGCTCTGCCTCCTCTGTTCCGTGAGTGACTTTGGGGGGATTATCTAACCACCCTGGGCCTGAGGCTTCTCATGTAAAAACCGGAGAAACATGAGCGCCTCCGTCCGAGGGGCGCCGTCGGGATGACGGAGCGATTTGAGGGCAGCGCTGACAGCAGAGCTCGTGAACCCAGCTCGGGGCACAGTGGGCAGTCTCCGCACGAGCAGTGGGGCCTCCGGGAGCCGCCCCCAGGCCAGCTGAGCTGCAGACAACGGAAGACATCATCCAGGCAGAGGGTCCACCAAGCACACGCTTGGAGGAGGACACACCAGAGGACTACTGGGAAAAGGGCAGGAGACCGGTGTGGCCAGGGGGGCCAGTCAGCAGAGAGGCCAAGGGAGGTCCTGAGGGGCCCTGAAGACACAGATGTGGGCTGGAGGCTGGGCACGAGGCCTCCCGCAGGCTGTGGGAGCCCGGCCGCGACTCTGCAGCTGGATCCACTGGGCGGCACCCCGGAAAGGAACTTGGGCACTTCCTCTGTGGCTGTCCAAACCATGCAGGGTGGGTAGGGGCCACCTATCCTGTCCCCCAGGCCCCCACAAGTAGGCCCTCGGGACCGGCGTCTGCCCTCCATAACCTGAGGCAGGCCTCAGCCCCGGGGACGGAGACCTCAGGCACGGTCAGCGTCAGGGTTGGCTCCACGGCGAGCCCAGGGAGGGGCCCATCCCATTTCCCCTTTCATGTCTTTGGCATTCATTTCAGTTCCCGCGGAGCCCTCAGGACTCACTGAGATACCCACCCAGCTCCATCAGAGCCCCAGGTCTCCTCCTGTCTCTCGCTGCCCCTCTTCCACGCCCACCACACCCTTCCTTTCCAGCCCTCGCCGGTGAGGCCGATCACCCACATCAGCACGGGGTGGGAGGCCCCTGGAGCCCACTGGCCTCTGCCTGCCCATTGAGGTCAGGGGAAAACCCTACAAAGCACACGTGGCCTGGTGGACGGAGCCTCACGGCCGTGGTGCCCACAGCAAGGACAGGCAGGGCCCTCGCGGGTCCTGCCCAGGGAGGCTCGCCAGGGTGGTGAGGCCACACGTGCCAGGCACTGCAGGCGTGCTCTGGGCCGAGGTGGGGAATGCTCCCTGGGCTGATGGAGCCCCCGAACCAGGGGAGAGGAGCGGCAGCTCAGGCCACGGTGCCTGCAGCCCAGCCTGGTTCTGCCCAGAAACCCCCGCCCCACCAGCATCCACTTCCCCGCAGGGCGCGGTCGAGTCGGGGGCCATCCCCGACAACAGCAGGAGTCAGACCGCCTCACTGGTTCCAGCCCCATGACTTCGCGGTTGTGGTTTTGAGGAGGAGGTGGGGGGATGCCCCCCCGAACTCCACCCACACTTCCATGAATATGGGGAACCCCAAGTTTCTAAGACAAACTGCTGAAGCCTAGAAGCTGAACGCGGCTCACGAGGAAGGAGCTATGGGGGGCAAGGTGGTGGGGACTGAGGCCTTCCCAAGAATGGTGGCCAGAGGCTGAGCCCAGGGCCCAGACCGCTGCTAAACTACCTGCAGCCCAACCGACCTACAGAAGGACAGGCGGACAGCTGAGCCGCAGGTCGGCGGTGAATGTCAGGGACACACCCGCACCCCTCCACTCCCTGAGCCCCGGCATCAGCCTCAAGGGACCTGCGGCCCGTTGTTCACAAGCACCTGCACTCAACAAGCACCCCTCGCGTGCCGGGAGCCTTGCTGTGTGCCGGGAGCAACACAGACTAGGATGGATGAGGCCCCAAACCCCCCACCGCCCAGCACCGCCCCACCTCTCCCCCCAGACAGGCTAACAGTGCCAAGGGGCAGTAGGCTCCCCCAAGGCTTGGGGGGCATCACTGCCACCCTCAGGGCCCTGCTCCACACAGCTCCCACTCCAGACTCACACCCAGGCTCCTCTGCACGTGAGCCCTCAGGGCGTGCAGGGCAGGCTCCAGGCCCAGGGGCAGCAAGAAGCTTTGCAGGCCAGAGAACCAGCAGGTGCTGCCTCTGGCCCAGTTCCCAGGGGACAGGTGCAGGCCAGGCCTCATCTGCCTCTCGCTGAGTGGCAGGCACTCTGCAGCCAGAGAGGATCGGAGTGTGGTGGCTACGCTACAAAGAACACAGCCAGGCCTAGGAAGGCGGCTGAGGCCCCTCGTGCCAACTCTCCAGCCTTCTGTCTGCTGCTGGAAGGCCAGGGGACACGAGGGAGCACGGGCCCCCCCAAGAACAAAGGGACTGACAAGGGGCCCGGATTAGCCAGAGGGGTTCTCCACCAAGACCAGCTCCAGACAGGCCCAGACGACGGGCAGGGGGCGAGCTCCAGACCTCAAAGGCACCCCGCCCTCCAGGTGTGGGGAGTCCTGGAGGCAGGGCGGCTCCCAGGCAGCAGGGAGCCCACGGGACACGCTGACACCGTTAGCCACATGTCTCTGGGCAGGGGTGCCTATGCTGGAGTCCCTCTCAAGCCGGCTGCCCTGGCCCCCCAGGGAGACGGCTCCCAAAGCTCCTGTCACAGGGTCCTCCTCTACTGGGGCCTCCTTGATTGGGGGCCTTCCTCTATGGGGGGCCTTCCTCTACTGAGGCCACCATGAAGGGGGGCCTTCCTCTATGGGGGCCTCCTCTACTGAGGCCTCCTTGATGGGAGGGGCCTTTCTCTACGGGGGCCTCCTCTACAGGGACCTCCCTCTATGGGGGGTGCTTTCTCTACAGGCGCCTACCTCTATGGGGGGGCCTCCATCTATGGGGGGGCCTCCCTCTATGGGGTGGGCCTTTCTCTACTGGGACCTTCCTCCACAGGATGACAGCTAATCCCAGACATGAATGACACTCAGCAAAGGGGAACTCAGCTGTCAGGAAGGACAGTTTGAGCCCTAGAAACAGAGAGGACCCTTGGGATTCAAGCAGATCTCCCAGGCATTCAGCAAAAAATCCCACCAGGAGACCATCAGAGCCAGGAGAGGAGATGAGCAGTTGGGGTCCTGGGCACCCCGGACAGCTCTGTCGGGGTTCAGACAAGAAGCACCCACACCAAGCAGGTTGGCAGGGGTGGGCGGTGTACCAGGCCTCAGGAGGCCCCCAGACAAGAGCTGGCTGAGTCAGGTCTGCCAGGCGCCAGCTGCCTCCTGATCCGGACACAAACCCGAAAGACAGTTCCGAGAAGCATCTGAGCAAACTCGACCATGGAGACCACCACTCCCAGGAAGTCGGCTCTCTAAAACTGCTTCCAGAGACAGAAGGTAGAAGTGATAGCACCTGCTTCCCAGGTGCCCCCTTGGCCCAAGCCCCGCCCCCCGGTCCAGGCCCCTCGCTGTTGGTCCAGGCCTCTGGCTGTTGGTCCAGGCCCCACCCCTGGCCCAGGCCCCTCGCTGTTGGTCCAGGCCCCACCCCCTGGTCCAGGCCCCTCCCACTAGTCCAAGCCCTGCTCCCTGGTCCAGGCTCCTCGCTGTTGGTCCAGGCCCCGCCCCTAGTCCAGGCCCCGCCCCTAGCCCAGGCCCCGCCTTTGGCCCAGGCCCCTCCCCAGTCCAGGCCCCACCCCCTGGTCCAGGCCCCGCCCCTGTCCAGGCCCTGCCCGCACTTACCTGGGGGCTGCCGGTGCCGAAGCCCAGGGTGGGTGTGGTGGGCACCGACATGGAGTGCGGGCCCATGGGGGAGCTGATGACCGAGAAGGGCGGGCCCATGCCGTTGATGGGCGAGCTGAGGGTGCTGATGGGTGAGTGCAGCTGTCCCGGGGAGCCAAGCGAGGAGCCGATGCTGGGCCCCAGGGAGGGGTGCAGCGAGGGGGCAGCCATGGAGCTGCGCGCCGTGGGGGAGCTGAGGGAGGAGGCGTTCACCTGGGAGGAGAAGTCTGCAAGACAAGAAACCCCAGGAGGCCGGTCAGGAGCCCGCACGGCTGGCCGCTACCCCTCGGGCCACGGTGACCACGCCAGGTCTGGAATGGCAAGGGACTGCCCTGGGCAGGGCCCCGCCGGCCAGGGAGGCCCAGCCAGGCATGCCCAGAGCTCCCCTCCGGGCACCAGCCCCGCCTGGCCCAGCTCTAAGGTTCAAGCTGGGCCCGAGGCAGACGTAGGAAGGGCAGGCTGACAGCCTACTCGGGCAGGGAGGTGCCCCTCGAACCTGCAGCTCCCCAGGCTCATCCACCTGGGATGCCCGGTGGCCAGGAGTTGCCGGCCTCTCTGCCCATCTACTCAGGGGTTCAAGGTGAAGGTCTGAGGATAATAAAAACCCTGAAGGCTGATGTTTCCACCACATCCACCGTGCAGCAGAAACAGTCCACGTCCTCAGCGTGGATGAGCGAGCCAAGTTGGGAGGTACACGGCAGGTTCCACGACCCCATTTTACAGACGGGGAACTGAGGCTCTGCGTCCTTTCAACTACTCACAGCAGGGTGGGCCCAGCACACTGCACTGGCCTGCTCAGGGACCCAAGCAGGAGTGGCCGAGGCAGCACACCCCCAGGCCTCTGACGCATGTGGCCCTGGAGAGGCATGGCTTCCTGTGTGCCCGGGGCCTGGTGGCGTGTGGCCCGGGGGCGGGGAGCTTCCCAGTGGGCCTGGTGGAGGGGCCCAGGTGTGTGCCAGGCCTGGAGACAGGCAGCCTCTGTAGGCTGCGGTGAGAGGCCTGGACCTCCCACACACCAGCCTTTCATCCCAGGGTTTTCCAAGTCCCGTCAAGCACTAATTGGGCCTCCCCTCCCCACCCTGAGGGCTCAGCGAGAAGCTTCCACAGGAGGGAGGCTCTCCTGGGTGAAACTGCCGCCCGAGGGCCTGAACAGACCAAGGGACCTCAAAGAGGCCCAAACAAGGCAGCTGGAGCCAGAGCTGCAGGCCACAGCAAACCCTGCCTCTGTCTGGCAGGGTGCCCTGAGCACGCCAGGACCCCACCCCCCACCCCCGCCCAGGCCTCAGCCTTCCCATCTGCAAAATGGTCTCTGGGTCTTCCAGCCAGGCCTGCGGTGATCATACAAGCTTCTGACAAGTCGAGCAGGCCAGGGGTGCAATGCAGTGGCCCCCTGCAGGCACCCCCAGGTTGGGGGGACACCCTGCCTGGATCACCCAACAGCCCCAGGAGGATTTCATGTGCCCGAACCTGACAGCAGCCATGCCCAGAGCACCAGGCTCGGAGCAAGAAGAAGCCTTGTCTGGGCATCGCCCCCAAGCCCTACCCCCCAACATCGGCCACCAGTACCAACAGTCCTTGGGACACGCTACAGGCAGGCCAGGCGGGCCCGACTCTGGCTGGAGCCAAGCTCTCACCCAGGGCCTTCTGAACTTGTCCACGGAGGTGCTGGGCAGCCCACAGAGGGGGGTGGTCCCCCCAGGCCCACAAGAGGCTCTGCCAACCCTGGGGACCCCCTTCTCTAGGAGCTCTTAACATTTCCTTCCTTCAGCCCCCAGCTTGCTGGGCACCCCGTCCCTCACGTGCCCTCTGAGGGAGGAGAGCCATGGCAAGGGGGCCTGGAATTGCAAGCCAGGGAGTAGGGGCCCATCTGTCACTGCAGCAGCAAGACAGCTTCATCTGAAACCCTCGCCAGTCACAGAAACGAGCATAAACCGTTTCACTGAAAATAAGAGCTTATGGAGTCCAGGTCCAGATGGCGGCACCTACTGGCATAGATGGGAACTGCAACCCAGCCCTATGAGCCATTAAGCTTCCTGCACCCACATCAGGGGGCTTCCCTGACAGCTCAGCTGGTAAAGAATCCACCTGCCATGCGGGAGACCCCGCTTCGATTCCTGGGTTGGGAAGGTCCCCTGGAGAAGGGAAAGGCTGCCCACTCCAGTATTCCTGGGCTTCCCTTGTGGCTCAGCTGGTAAAGAATCTGCCCACGATGCGGGAAACCTGGGTTTGATTCCCAGGTCGGGCAGATCCCCTGGATAAGGGATAGGCTACCCACTCCAGTATCCTGGCCTGGAGAATTCCATGGACAGTCCATGGGGTCGCAAAGAGTCAGATATGACAGAGAGACTTTCACACACGACCCACAAGAGGATGCCTACAACCTGTGTGCCCAGAGGCCTTCCCCAGGGGTTGGCGAGAGCAGGCAGGCTGCAGGAAGAGAAGCAGACACAAGGTCTGGCTGCACATCCTTGACCTCAGTGAAGGCCTATGACCTTGTACGCCCACCTGTGACAGACAAGGAAATGCTCAGCAGGCATGCTCCCCCAAACCTGCAGCTGCCTCCAGGCCCACAGTCACTGTTCCTTCCCCATGGCCCCAGGGATGCCCACTTCACTGGCCCTCGCCGCCCTCTCCCTGCATGAGGAACCCTGCCTCAGCCCACGCTGCAGGCTACAGGCTAGCACAGGCCCCTTCCCATCACCGAGTCCCGAGAAGCACCTTTCTGACCTCCGGGGGGTGGGGGGGTGGAGAGCAAAATGGACATTACAACGTCCGTTTTGCAGATATCATCCCCAGAGAGCACAGTGGCTACTGCTGGGGCCACAGATCAGGTGAGCGTTCCGACCTCTGCATCCAGAAGCCCGAGGGCCTGGCCTCCTGAGGGGAGCCACCCACCGTTCTCCTCTGGAAATGAGATGGGGGTCTGTGGCCAAGAGGGAGACGTCACCCCGGGGTTCCTGCAGTTTCCCCACCTCCACTTGGCCATCCTGGGGCACTGCCAAGTTTCAGATTGGAGAAGACAAAGGGGCTTCTCGGAGGCAGCTCCCCGTAAGGGGCAGAGTGCAGCCAGCAGGGCCGGGGGACCCGGAGTCCGTCGTGGCCCCTGCTGCTGGCCAGGGCTGCAGAGCTCCCCACTCCCACAGCTGCAGACACTCGCGGATCTGAGCTGGGCCTACTGGGCCTGCGCTGCTGGCTTATTTGTTTGTTTGCTGCTCCCTGGCAGGAAGGGGAGGGAGAGGCAGGAGAAAGCTCTGGCCGGAAGGAAGTGGGGAAGTGGCCTGTTTGGCTGCCAGCTGCCAGGCGGCACCCCAAGTATGAGAACCGCGAGGAGGGGGAGCCAGGCGCTGGAAAACTGGGCGGGAGAGCCTGGTGCCAGGAAGGGGCTGCTGGGATAAGGAGGAGATGAGGGGGAACGGTCCTGGGTACAGCCCACCCCCAGATGCGAAGGGGAGGGCCTGATTCCCTAGGCCGGCCCCCAGGCTCACGTGTTCACCAACCACTTCAGACCAGGGGGCCATGGGCCCCCCGCCCACCTTGGCGACCCCCACAGCCCCCAGGCCCCCACTTGGGGCCCTTCCTGTTGACACACAATGCCCACAGTAGACAGTTCCCCAGAGTCTGGGTGACAATGCCCTGGGTGTATTTTCTGGAGTCTTCTGGAGTCTGGCCAGGCAGGAACATTAGGAAGAAAAGTGCCTAAACACCTCCTGCTCCACGTGCACACAGGCTCTGCTTCTTCCGGGCCGGTATGTGTCCCCACCCTCTGATAAGCAGTGGCTATGATGAGGCGCTCTTCTTGAAGTCATACTTTGGACTCGCAGGGGACTTGCCACCAGCGGTCACTACACGCCTATCTGACCCTGGGCTGCAGGGCTCAAGGCTCAGGCCCAGACCCCACCCCGGGAGCCGCTGACACCCAGCCCTCCCCACCCACGAGGACCCACGGGGCTCCGGGGAAGGGGCAAAGCCCAGCTCCCAAATCTCCCTGCCCAGAACCTGGGCCAGGCCCAGGACTGTCCTCCGCTGACACCCTCCCGGCCCCTCAGGACCAGCAGCAACCCATGAGCCCAGGCCTCGGAAGGAGGCCGTGGCCTGGGAGTACACAGGGACCTCCAAGAAGAGACAGGCAGCCCCGACCCGGGCAAAGCGACTGCAAGAGCTGCCAGGTTCAGGTCAGGAAGGCCTGCCTGGCAGAGTGAGGGACAGACCTCTTTCTTGGCACAGAAAGCATTTCAGGCCATAAAACTGACTCTAAACGCAAACACCTGGAGGCCAGAAACGGAAGCTTGGAGCAGAGACGCGATGCCCCGGAAGGCTCGGCGCCCAGAGGGCAGCAGTGACTGTAGGGCCCCGGGTTGGGGTGAAAGGTACACTCAGCAAACTTAGAGACCGTTCCCACGGTACAGGCATGGGCCGTTTCTTGAGGTGGTGAGTTCCCCATGGGAGCCGTATGCAAGCTTGGGCATGGCCAAGCAGGAGGCCCTGAGCTCCCTCTGGGGGGGCGGGCATTCCCCCAGCCAGCAGCCCCTAAACTGCACGGGCTCCCTCCTCCAGAAGGCCCACCAGGGCCCTCCTGCCTCCCTCCCTGCCTCGGGCCCCCCAGAAGGAAGCCGGGGAACCCCCACCAACTCCCTTCCGGCCTCTGCCAGGGAAGGCGGGGGAGGTGACAGGAAATGCCAGCCCAAGGTGAGCCTCGCAGCCTTGTGGCCAGGGGACCCTTGACCGCCAGAAAGCGGAGCGAGGGAAGCTCCACTGCTCTCCTGAACCTGAAGGGCCCAGCACGGCGGGGTCCAAGCAGGCCCCAGGCTGGGGTCCGGATCCCAGGCTGCACGTCCTGGGGGCCAGGAGGGCACCAAGCCCGGCCAGGCGGGAAGCCCAGCAGAGGCGAGAGAGAGTGGGGAGGGGCCCCGGGCAGGACAGCACAGAGCTGGGCAAGGAGTCAGGAGCAGACGGGCACAGGGTGGGCGAGAAGGGCCCCGGGAAGCCAGCCCCCGACCCGACCAGGACAAAGCCAGGCTCTGATCACGAGTGCCCACTCCCCAACCCCTCCCAGGGACCACCCTCCCCCAGCCCCCTGGAACCGAAACCCCACAGCAGGGAGCCAGCAGGCCCTCCGGAGCTTCCTGAGACGCCCACCCCCAGCCCCCGCCTTCCGAAAGGACTGCTTCCCCTGCCACCCACGGGAGGCAGAAGTGGCAGCCGCGGGGCCTGCGGCCGGACCACGGCGCGCCGGGGTTTGGGGGAGGCGGGGGGCGGGGGCGCGGGGGTGGAGAGGTCCACAGGCCCCACGAGGGCAGGCTTTCAGGAACGGGGACAGCACCCCCTCTATGAGTGGATGCACCTGCTGTGCAGACCCAGGAAGGGGGCCCTCGAGCCCCTGCAGTGCGGGGTCCCAGCCCGAGCTGGGGGCCTGCAGAGGGTGGGCCAGGCAGCACGGCCTGCCCCCGGCCTCCGCCCAGGGGGCTCAGGTGGCCTGGACTGCGGCTCCTCTGGGTAACCTGGCCCCTTCCCCAACAACGCCCCCAGCCCCAAACCTCAGCCCCCAGTGGGGAGGACACAGGTCAGCTCAGCCCCCGCCCCGGGGCCTCAGAGGAAGGTCGAGCCCAGCAGGCAGGCAGGCTCAGGGGCCCTAGTGAGGGGCCTCGCCACTGGCCATAAGGGTCCCAGGCCCAGGAGGCCGTCGACGTCAGGGGCCACTCCAGAGCCCAGGGCAGCCCAGACCCTCCAGACCCCAGAGGAGACAGGAGCGGGGGACACAGTGACCCAAGACACGCATGTCCTTCACCCCTTGCCCACCACTCAGACACCCCCAGACACGCAACAGGCTCCACCCTAGCAGGCCGCGTGGAAGGCTGGCGTCAGTCAGCTGTTGCTTCCTAGCATTGCCCTTCCCAGCCTCTGTGACAGCTGGGGCAGGAGGAGGAGAGGGAAGGCAGAGGGGACGCCGGGGGCCAGCAGGACGCTGCTGAGTGAGAGGCAGACAGCGCAACTCCACCGGTGCCAAAGGCTATGCCCGGGCCCAGAGGGACCAGGGGCTGCGGACCCGGCGGACAGAAGCTCCACCATCATCACCACCGTCACCCTCACCGTCACCATCACCATCATCACCACCATCACCAAGGCCAGCACCACCATCAGCATCACCCCCGAGGGACCACCTGCCCTATCCCCCGAGGCGGCGGATGGTGACCCTGGATGGCTTTTGCCATGAGTGACTAAGGGACGATGCTTCGGGGTTCTGATGGCCGTCCTGAGCCGGCCGGGGCTGGCGAGGGGCAGGGGAGGAAAGGGAAGTGGTGGGACCGCCCTTGGCCAGCACACTGGTACAGTCTGGGGGCGCTACGGTTGGGCCCATTGGTGGCAGGTGTGGCTGGAGCCCAGCCGCCGTGGTGGAAGTGGGGAGCACAAGCGGGAGACGGGGATGGGGGGCAGACAGGGCTCCCGGGGCCGGCCGGCCAGCCCCTGGACCTCCAGGTCCACAAAAGAGCTGGGGTGTAATGGTGCCAAGGCCCTGGGTGGGGCGCTCGCGCCGGGGTCTTGGCAGGAGGCCGCCCCCCAGGCCCACCCCAGAAGCTCATGGTCCCAGGGGGCTGGGGCTCCAGCTTGCACACCAGGCAAAGCGAGAGAGCCAACCCAGCGTGTCTGCACCACCTCCCCCCTGATTCCTGCAGCGGACCCTCCACGACCTGCCGGGCCGGCAGCACCTGGACAGACGCCCACGGAGGGCACTACATGCGGGCACCCTAGGGGCTGAGCTGCACGCTGAAGCCAGAGGGAGCACAGCTCTGGTCACCCCAGTACAGAGAAGGGGCCTGAGTCCAGGAGCCCCGCTGAGCCCCGCTCAGCCCCGACTCTCCACGGCTCGGGGAGCCGGGCGTGGGGAACACCTCCGGCCAGACCCCCAGGACGCCGGGGCCAGACTACGACGGAGCCCTGCAGCTCCAGCCCAGGCCCCTGGCTGCACGACGCCCCCTCCGCCAGGACACCCAGAGTGTGACTGGTGCTAAGACCACTACACACAGGCCGTGCACGGCCTCAGGATAACGAGGCCTGCTGCGCAGATACCGCCCCTGCACACCACAGATGCCCTGAAGGCTGGCTCCCGAGATGCCAGCTCGCCACCCTACTGTCCCCTGCCCCCATGACTCCAGGGCCTCCTGGACCTCGGGGCTCGGCTGGTCCTTCAGCCAGGTGACCCCAGACGGACCAACCCCTAGGTCAGCCTAGCAGACAGGCCTGTCCCCAGAGGCCTTGGGGAAGTTGGGGGCTGGAGATGTTTAGGGTCAGGACCGGCAATGACCGGACGGCAGCCATGGCATTCAGAGACCGGCCCCAGGGCCAGACTCCTACCTGGGTACCATTTCTCCATCCACCCAGCAGGGTGCCCACCCCAGGGTGCAGGCCACAGAGCCACCAGCTGGGGCCCCCAAACATGAGGCCAGACCTTTTAGGAGAGCTCCGAGGCTTATGACTTCACCAAGAGGCCCCCCCTCCGCCCACCCCAGAGACAGTTGGGGACAACAAGGATTCAGGCAACCTCAGTGACAGGGCCCCCCGCCCACCCCAGGGTCATGCCGCCTGCTCAGCGGCCAGACAGGAGCTGCCCTGGGGAGAGGCCAGGGAGGGGCCCAACACCCAGGCCTGCTGGAATCCCCAGGAGAAGGCACAGAAAGAGGGTGGGGGGGGCCACAGGGAGGGGGCCACAAAGCAGCTGAGGCTGTGCTCAGCCCCCAGTCTGTCTGACTCTTGGCGACCCTGAGGACTGTAGCCCGTCAGGCTCCTCTGTCCATGGGGATTCCCGGACAAGAATGCTGAAGAGAGTTGCCATTTCCTTCTCCAGAGGATCTTCCTGGTGCAGGACCCAAACCTGCGTCTCTTGCATCTCCTGCTCTGGCAGGTGGCTTCTTTACCACAAGCGCCACTGAACCTGTGTGTGACGCCATCACCAGCACGGCCTCTGCAAAACGGAGATCCCCAAACCCAGGGCCTGCTGGCAGCCGGTGGCTTGTGCCGCCCCCCCCCACCCCACCCACGCATGAAATCAGAGCATCCTGGAGGCAAAGTTTGAGTCTGGGGAACAGCCCTGCCCTGCCCCCTGGGAGCCTGGGGACTCGAGCGGCCCATCGTCCCACCTGCGGGTGAGGAAGGGGCTGGGAGGGCGGGGTGCTCCCCCGACCAGCACCAGAGCCGGCTCTCTGCCGGATGCCCGGCACCCCTCACTCTCACTCAGAGACCCCGGGCCAGCCCGGGAGGCCGGCCCCAAGTTCCAGGCCAGACCTGCTGCCGGCGGGGATGCCCACCATGGGGACGACAGGCGCGGGCAACCAGGAGCACGCTCACCTCTCCAGGGCCCGGCGGGGGCTCCCGGGCATCACGGCCTCCCATCCAGACAGCGCCCCTGAATCGTCCCAGCACCTCCGGGGCGCCGGCCCAGGCAGCAGAGGAGGGGATGCGGGGAGTGGGGGAATTCCTGATGAAACCCCGCCTGCCCCACGGCTGTCTGGGGGGCAAGGGGGCCCCCCGAGCCTGCGGGCTGGCTGAGGCGGTTTCTCTTCAACAGGAAAAGAAGTGATGCTTGTTTCATTTTGAGCCACGCCGCTCCGCGGGCTCGGGGGCCGCCGCCCAGCTCTGTCGTGGAACACGGACGCCTCCACCCCCGGCTGGGCTGCTGCGCTCTACGCTTCCCACAGCCCTGCGGCGCCGGGGACGCCCGGCAGATGCTCAGGCCTCCTGTGCTGGAGAGGGGGCAGCCGCCCCGGGGGCCCACCCGCCCCAGGATGCCGGGCGGTCAGGGAGCAGGGCAGCTCCTCGGTGGGCTGGCCTCTCCTGGGGCGTCCCCAGCCCTCCCGCCACTCTCAGGCATCGCCATTTCTCGGATGTGGGCGCGGACGCGCGGCACCTCCAGAGCCACGTGACGGGTGCGCCAGGGCCAAGCCTGAGACCAGGGTCGCAGAGAGCTGGCTGGGCAGCCGAGGGGCTCCTGGGGGGCTTTTGGAGACCCCGCCGCCGCCGTGGCCCCTCAGTGTCCTCCCAGGGCAGAGGCTCACCCCCACCCCCCGCACTGACTCAGCCGGAGTCACCAGGCTGGTGCCCGTCGTGTGTGGAGGCGCAGGCAGCCGGGCCTCTGCAGAAGGAGGCGGGGCGGCTCCCGTGAGACAGACCGAGAACCGGAGTGGGGCTTCCCCGTCTCCGCCGGCGGGGGTGCCTCCCGCCCAGACCACACGGCGGCCCCCACACAGTGCAGCTCGTCACCCCCACCCACTCTTGCTGGAAAGCCTGGGGCGGGCCCGCACAGACGGAACCTCGGCAGCCCTTCGGGCTACATCCCACTGAGCCAGCCCACCTGTGGGCTTACGGGCTCACGCGCTGGCAGGACTGTCCCCAGGCTGAGATCTGACACCCCCCCCGGCCGCCCCTTGGGGACCTGCTGCCTGCCAGGCTGTTTCTCCTCTCTCCCGCCCCAGGCCCCCAGCAAGTGCAGGGACAGGAGCGGGAGGTCCCACTCTGCACTGGGAGACCGAGGCCCGGGAGGCCCTAGAACCCCACCCCGTTCTCACCAAGTGTCAAACCACGGTCCCGGGTCCCTGACCTAAGGCCTCATTCGTGACACACCTCGAGGGCCAGCAGCCAGGAGGCTGAGACCCTCCGCCACTCCCAGCGGGCACTTTTCAGGGGCCGCCGCGACAGCAGAGGGGAGAAGCTGGCTGACACCATGGCAGCGAGGATGCACAAGCGACCAGACAGGCCACATCCATGCCCCACAAGCCCTGCCCAGAGAGCCCGCACGGCACATGGCAACCTCCCCGCGGTAGCATCCAGCCCGGCCACCCAGCCCACGGGCCTCCAAGCAGGAGTGGACAGGCCGGCTGATGGCTGGAAAGCCTCCCTGTGCCCGGATGACCATGACCTCTGTGAGGCCCCAGCAGCCCCTCTGTACAGACGGAACCTCGAGGCCACGCTCGGATCTGGCCCCGGCCAGGCCACAGCGGCCGGCTCAGAGTGCCCTCCCCGCCCCCTGGCAGCCCCCTGCACTGGTCACTTGGCAGTAGGACCACCATGCCCTCGGTCACCACCAGAACCTCCCATGACCCCCATCACGCCCCTCAATTCCAAAGCCTACCCTCTCCTCGCCTCCCCAGCACTCCCTGCCTTGCTCCGGGCCCCTGGGGCCGGGGCCTCTGACCTTGCACCCCGCCTCAGTGCCTTTTCCTGGCCTTCTCAGCCTGGCCGACAACCACAAACAACCTCCAGGAGGGGCCAAGGCCAGGGTCAACAGTTGGGGGAGGGAACCCGGGGACAGTACCTTTCCACCGCTGGTGCCTGCCCTCGGGACATCGGCAGAGAACGTCCGCGAACTGTGAGCCCTGGGCAGCTCCAGTCGGGAGATGTGGGCCGGGGCTGCCTATCACCATCCAGCCAGATGGCTGACACGCACCCCCAGGGCAGGAGCACGCCGAGGGGCTGCAGTGACCAGACCCTGGCCCCGGGGAGCTGGACTCCAGGAGGCCCAGCTTCAGGGGCGGGGCCACACCAAGGCTGGGGGACACAAGCCAGCCAGGCAGGGGTCTCCAGCTCTCACGGCCACCCGAGGGAGTGGGCTGCCCCCCAGCACGTGACACAGAGCAGCGGGAACCCAGAACCACGCCTCCCGAGGCCCCAAACCCACAGGCAGTCCACAGAGCTGCGTGGGCAGCAGGGCTCAGTCCCTCCCGGGAACTTGCGGCCCGCTGGACCTCTGGGGAACCCTTGCCACCTGAACCTTCAGAAAGACAGCAAAGCACAACCTCACTCCATCAGAGGCCTTCAGCAGGACACCCGCCCCTGCCCAGAGCCGAGCGGGCTGCAGACGCAGGTGCAGGAAGACCCCGGAGATGAGCAGGAAGGCCTGCTGCCCTCGGGATGGCAGCCGCCAACTGCAGACGTTTGGACACGGCCTGTGTTTGACTCAGGGAGCCGTCCCTGCTCAGGGCCTAGTGACTCGATGCTACCCACAACGCTAACACGCCGCCGACGAGCGGCTGGAAAAACCTAGAGGCGGGACCAAGAGAAGCCAGGCAGGAGACAACGGGGGATAAAAACACAAAGAGCAACCAAATACCCAGCAGCCAGGTGCCCGCACTACACTGACAAATCCCAAAACCTTGCACTCTTCCGAGTGTGGTCTGAACAAGGGTCCCCTCCGCCCAGGAGACAAGCAGTGTGCCTGCAGGACACTCAGAACGTCCAGCCCGGCCACCGAACGAAGCCACCTTGTCACAGGCAGGCTGCAACAACCAAAGTGCTCCCCCCCACACACAGTGCTTCTAAGAAGTCCGGACTAAGGGTCAACGCATCCCACGCCCTCTACGACCACAGAGCCGCCAGGCCAGCCCAGGACACTTTCCGTGTGAAGGTCGTTTCACGTGACTTTGAACGTTCTGTCGTGTCAAGAGACGAACCAACCTGGAAAGTTTTCCCAGCACTCACTCTACAGACGAGGACACCGACGGCTGAAGAGGCCTGTCCAGGCCCGTGTGGGGCTGCACGGCGCCATCGAGGGACAGCTGCTGGACAGGTGTGGACACAGACCCCACCAACGCCTCCGGACCAGGAAGGCAGAGCCCCCCGCTGTTCAGGGCTCTCTGCCGCAGGGGGACGCGGCCTTCAAGAAACCTTGGGCTCGGAGACTCGGGCCTGGAGCCAGCCGTCGCGGTCACTCAGCAAGGGTGCGTGCGCGGCCCCAGCACACCTGAGTGCCCATCCCTGAAATCCTGACTGAGCAGAACACGGGCAAGGCTTGTAAAGGGCAGGGTAGGGCAGGCAGCCCCCAGCCAAGACAGCCCGGCGCCCCGCTCTGCAGCACGCTCCCGTTTCAGGTCCCGGCTCCAACACCGCGTGCTTCCCGGAGACGGCCTGGAGAGGCCTCACCTGGCGCCCACCACCATCCACGTGGCGGGAGGGAAGCCGGGCCAGGCCCCCCCACCCCAAGGACAGGCCGGCGAGGCACCCTAGACATGGGGGAAGGGCCCTGACCAATCACAACAGCAGGACTCAGGAGGCCTGGACGGGCAAAGTGCTCCTGACTCCCGTGTGGACCACCAGGTCTCATGGGAGCCCCTTCCCTGAACCGCCGTGTGGCTCTGCGACAGTCACGTCACGTCACTGGGCCCCAGTGTCCCCTCAAAACTGGGCACAGAGAAGCGTGTCCTTCTGGGAGCACTGGCAAAGCGTGGTGAGTGACCCTAGCAGGCCCTGGACAGGGTGAACGTGACGGAACAGAGCGCCCTGCAACCAAAACAAAGGCAGGTGGCCGTGAGCTGGGCCAGGCAGGAACAGGTGCTCCCCCACCCCCAGCACGATGTGGGGGCTGGGACCCCTGGGAGTCCAGCCTCCTCCAGGTCTCCTCCCCGACCGCCCCACGGGAGCCGAGACCCACGGGAGCCGGCCCTGGGCAGCCGAACCCCACGGAGCTTCCTCACCGGGTCCAGGGCCTCCTGCAGCTAGACAAGCCCCGCCGGCCCGGCCTCAGCTTCCTCGTGTGAAGAAGGGCCGAGCCAGACCCCAGGGGGCCTCCTCCAGGGAGCCTCAAGGCAGGGAGACGGAAGACGCAGTCCCCTCCTCCCACCTGACACCTGCTGCACAGATACCAGGGGCAAGACCCAGGACCCCGACGAGACGCCCCGGGCACGGCCGGGCTCCGGGTGAGCACTGGGAGGCTACCACGGGGCCTGGGAAGGTCAGGGCTGCAGGGACACGCCTTGCCCCCACCCAGCTCTCCTCACCTGCCCCCGCCCAGCCCACACACCTGGCGGGAGCGCCACAGCCCACAGGGGAGACCCTGGCCCCTCCCAGGCCACCCGCCCCCAGCACCCCCTTCCCACCCCAGCCCAGCCCTACCTGCCAGCCACCCGCGGTGCCCCGCCCGCCAGGCCAGGCCACCTCTCGAAAGAGAGGCCAGCAGGTGCAGCCTCATGGCCAGGGCGGGTGAGAGGTCCCACCACAAGGGCGGCCCCACCGGCCCCCGGCCGGCCGGCCCGGGATCCCGTGGCCCCTGGCGCTGCAGCGTGGCGGGGGAGCCGGCCGCGGGAGCCTGGGAAGAGGCCCCGGGAGGCCAGCGTCTCCGCCAGGCAGCTGGGAACTCACCAGAGCGGCCAAGTTCCCCTTTCCCAGGACCGCCCGGCCCCCCACCCTCGCCCAGACACCTGTGACCACAGGCGGCTCCCATTGGCCGAAGCCCAGGGCTGCTCAGAAGAGGACGGGGACCCCAGCCTCGTTTCCTCAATCTGAGCTTGGCCTCGGCCTGCAGCCGGCGCCACGCACGGGACCCGGGCCCAGCCAGGGGCCAGCAGAGGCCGAGGGCAAGGCCCAGACGGCAATTCAAACCCACTCAGGGATGGGGCGACGGCTCCCGATGCGGGGCCAGCCATCGCCCCCGGGACACTCAGCCCCCCAGGGGCACTGACCCAGCTGGGGGGCTGGAGCAAGCCGACGCAGCCCTCGTGGGGGCCACCGACCCTCAGGTCTCCACCTGGCCCCTGCTCGCCAGCAGGATGCAGCCTGGCCCTGACACGCCGGCAGCAAAGGTCCTACAGAAGGAACAGCAGAGGCCCAGGCCGAGCCCAGGACGGGGCTGCAGGCCTGGAGAGGGCGGCGGGTGGAGAGCAGGGCTCTGACTGCCGGGAGGCAGGCGGAGCCACGAGGCGCCCCCGGCCAGGAAAGCAGGACCAGCTGGGCCCCAGGTGGGGGCTCTGCCCCCCAGAGGGGGCAAGCAGGAAGTTGGGAAGGAAGGAAGCCGTCGTGGCTCCCGGCCACCCTCCAGCCACACAACGGGGTCATTCTTCCGGGGCACAGAATGCCTTTTGTAGGCCAGCGGCCAGCGGCCCAGCCCCAGGACCGGCAGTGGGGTTGGGGCACGGGGGCTGCGTCACAGGGCCCCTCGGCCCCGCTGGTCCTGCACAGGCGAGTGCAGGGTCCTCGGTCCCAGCCCCTCACCCCCAGAGGCCTGAGGTCCAGCCAGCTGTCCACATCCGGCCACACAGGCCAGCCGCCTGGCAGCTCTGGGCCGCACACGCCGCGTGCACACTGCCTGCTCCATGGCGGCTGGCGGACACGCTGGCGGCCCTGCCCGCCCTTGCACACGTGGAAACCCTGCTACCCACGCAGGGCCCAGGCAGCCTCCCTCCTCTCCCAGGACCCCTCCGGAAGGGCCGAAGTCCCCCTGCCCAGGCTGACCCGACGGACAGGCCCAGCAGCAGCCCCCGGGCGTCTCCCACGCACCCCACACCCTCAGGCAAGCGCCGGCTCCCACTACAGTCTCCACCTGAAACCCAACCTACTGTGGGACCCGGGCAGCAGGTGAGGGGGTCCACCACCACCCCACCCCACCCTGCCCAAAAAGGTCCACGCTCGCCGGAACCCACCCAGGTGGGGGCTCAGCGAGGAAGACGGGACTCCCCAGGGGTCACACGGCCGAGTGGCAAGTCCAGGACGCTCGCCTCTGGGGTGGGAGGTGGGGCGTCACTTCCCACCTCGCTTGGCTAGGGTGTCTGCCAAGCGCACGTCGTGTGGTTTTCACAAGGACACAAACAGCCTCCGCAGAGGCCTGGTATTAGCAGGATCCTGGCCCGATGGGCCCAAAGCTGCGGCCGCCCCTCCTCTGCGTGGGCCGGGATTCCCCGCTTTGCTCCTCCTCGCAGCTCCCTGCTCGTCCGGTTCTGGGCCCGGGACCGCGCCGGGCTAAGCTCGCCCGATGGATGGGGGTGTGGCAGGGGCCTGCCTGCCTGCCCACGGGGAGGATCCCAGCCCAGCCCAGTCAGAGGGGCAGGCCAGGCCAACTCAGCTGCTGCGGCTGGTGGTCAACCGTGACCCCCGGCTCCTCCCCAGCTGCCTGAGGGCCTGGCCGGGCTGCCGGGGTCCTAGGCTCCCAGGACAGGGCCAGGAGGGACCCGTGAGGTCCCCAGGGCCCTCGCCCCACTGACTCAGTTCATTTGCAGCCAACAAACCTCATCACGTGAACGCTACCTCTAGCCACCACCCCCAGGCCCACTCACACTCAGCCCCACAGGTGGCAGGCGGGGCCACCTCTCAGAGTCACTGCAGACTCACTCCCACCAGCAGCAGTGCTGGACCCAGGGCACCCACCTGGCTGGCAGCTGGCTCCCCCCTGCCACGCCCCCTCAGCCCCAGGCCCCCAGCATCAGCCCCCGCATGGACAGTCCCTCCTCCTGTCCTGCCCCAGCGCGGTCCATCCACCCTCTGCACCCTCAAAGCAAGTGGAGCCCTGCCCCAGCTGGCTGGGTGGCCTCGGGGGTGACGCACCCTGGACACGTGACCCACCTGTGCGGTGACAACTCAGGGGGGCCTCTCGCAGGACTAGGTGTTCAGAGAACTCAACTCTGGCCACCTCACCTCTGTGTGCACACACGAGCCACATCTGTGGGTCCCCTCGGCCTGCAAGTCCAAGCAGGGCACTGCCAGGGGCCTCCTGCCCCTTGAGAGTCCCAGAATCCAGGCCCTGTCCATGGGCAGGGCCGGCCAAAGGCACCCAGAGTGTGGCAGGGCTGAGCACAACCTCAAGCTTCAGCGCCTCTGGGTGGGCAGAAAAGGAGGGGCCCTGGGGAGCCGACCCGCAGGGGCTGAACCAGCTGGGACCAGCCCATGGTGCTCACATCTCTTCCCCAGCAGCGCTCAGCAACGTCTCGTCGGTAGCCTAGGCCGGCCACGGCGCAAGTGTCTGCCCCATGGAGAGCAGAGAAAGCCACAGGTCACAGGCCCCTAGCCCCAAACCCCAGGCTGCCCCCTGCACGGCCTCGGCGTCCCCCCAGGTGTAGCTGGAGGGGCTTGGCAGGGGACCTGAAACATCTGTCCCCTCGCCCCCAGAGACCTACTGCTCCTTCCAAGCACAGAGGCTCGGTCCAGGAGGCCTCCCAGCCCCATTGCAGCCCCTTGCCTCTCCCAGGCCTCTCACCTTGCCAGTCAAGGCGCTGGCGGTCGGAGGCCGGGCCCTACCCAGGGCCCCCAGAGCCCAGGCGAAAACACACACACACACACACACACACACACACACACCACCCAACACACACACACACACACACACACACACCCCACCCAACACACACACACACCACCACACACACACACACACCACACACACACACACACACACACACACACACACACACACACACACACACACACCACCCAACCCTCAGCTTCCTTCCTCCCCGCACGGCCAGTGGTGAGAACAGCAGGCAAGGGCTGGGGTGGGCGGAGGCGGCCCCACCAGGGCCACGGGAGCCCCCCCGCTGCCCCGGGCCCGGCCCACGGCCCCTCCCTCTCGTTCACATCCTGGCGGGGGGGGGCAGGGCATGCGGGGGTGCAGCGCAGAGACCAAGGCCCCCCAGGGCCAGCCTGGGGGCCGGGGGCGGGGGGCAGGGGCAGAGGACGCCCAGCTGCCACACCCGGCAGCGGGCACACTGGGGCTGGGTCCCTCCACCTGCAGCGCCCCCCACCCCCCAGGAGCACTTGATCATTCCTGTCCCCTCACCCAGGAAGCACCCCAGGACACCCAGGAAGTCAGGGGCTGGTCCACAGGGAAGCCACCCCCCACAGCCCTGACCAGGGCCCCCAGCCCTCTGCTGACAGTTATTTTGGAAAAGATTCACCACAGGTCTCCATCCGTCACGGCCAGTGAGCCCAGCCCCACCTCCCTCTCACAGACCCACCCTGCCCCACACAGGCCTCAGCGCCCAGCCCCCCAGCCACCTCCAGCTGGTGTGGCCCTCTGCCCCTCTCGGTCCCAGCCCTGGCCCTCGGAGTAGACACAGTCATTTATTCTCCTTGAGTCTTCCTGCCAGGGACACCCCCTCCTGGAAGCCCTCCTCACACCTGCTAGACAGTGCAGAGAATTCAGGACAGGGTCCCAGCCCTGCGGATGCCAGCTCAGGTCTGAGTCCCCCACCCCCAAGGGCAGGCAGGGACCCCCCCCCAAAGGCGTGCTGCCTCCTCAGGCCCCTGCCACCTCTGCCCTGCTCCAGCCCTGTGCCCCACCACCTCCAGGACCTGGGAGACCAGCCCAGCCCGCAAGCCGCTCCTCACGGCAGTGCCCACACCGGCCCCGGAAGGCAGGACCTCTCCTGCCTTCTGGAAGGTCCTCCAGGCCCAGACCTGGCTCCATCTGCAGCCTGCACTGCCAGCACCCACCCTACCATGGGGCACCCGACTCTCACCCCTCCGGGGCCCTGCCGCAAAGCAGACAAGAGGGGTACTGACCCTCACGTTATCTACCCAGGAACCCATCGGCTCTAAGCACTCCCCGCCCTGACCCCAGGACTGGTGGCCCTGAAGCACTGTAGGGGCCCTTCCTCTGCCCTCTGACCCCCAAGACTGGGGAGCCAGGGGACTGCAGGTACTCAGCAGGACGCAGCCACCCCCGCCAGACTGGAAAGGGGTGCCCGGGGCCTGGCCTGGAGGTGCTCCGGACACGGAACCCCTGGACCCCGGGGCCTGGACGCCACGTCCGTCTGCCTCCCCCCCCCCCCCCCCAGCAGGTTCTCGGCCCACGCGGAAGGTGGGCACTGGGGAGGGGGCGGGCACAGGGTCCCTGTGAGGCACGGCCTGGCCCGCAGGCAGGAGAGCGCCGCCCCACCAGGCGCTTGGAGACCCCACGCCCAGGCCTGGGCCTGTCCCGGCTCCTCCAGGAGGCCACATGCAGCCCCCAGCCCCCCACCGCCCCAGGGCCGCGGCCGGTTCCCAGGCCTGGCCGGCAGCGTGCCCCGTCACGCCAGCCCGCAGCCCGGCCCCCGCCGCCCCTGCGCCCAGGCTCGGGGTGACTCACGGGGCCGGCACGCCGCCTCCGGCCCCACCGTGGGCGGCCGCCCTGAACACACACACCTGTCCGGACTTGATGCCGCAGGCCAGTGGGTGGGCCTGGGAACTGGGGGCGTGGCCGGCCGGGCTCTGGGCCACAAGGGTGCCCCAGGAGGGCCCAGGAAGGCCGCGCTCAAGCCCCGACCCCAGAGACCCCATGGGCCCAGGGGAGCAGTTCGGGGAAGGGCCTGGGAGCTGCACTCCTGCCCGCCCCACGTCAGCAGCCCCGACGCCAGCGTGCCGACCGACCGGGGAGGGCGCCGAGCCCTGCAAATCCAGGCCCGGACCAATGCCCTCCCTCCGTGAGGCCAAGCGTCACCCTGGAGGCTGGGCAGGCCAAGGGGCCCCTATAGCCATGGATCTCAGGCTCTGGCAGGTGCCACTCGGGGAAGCCCACCCCAAGGATGGGCTTCAGTTCAGTTGCTCAGTTGCATCCGACTCTTTGGACTACAGCACGCCAGGCCTCCCTGTCCATCACCATCTCCAGGGGCTGGCTCAAACTTGTCCATCAAGTCAGTGATGCCATCCAACCATCTCATCCTCTGTTGTCCCCTTCTCCTCCTGCCCTCAATCTTTTCCAGCATCAGGGTCTTTTCCAATGAGTCTGCTCTTCGCATCAGGTGGCCAAAGTATTGGAGTTTCAGTTTCAGCATCAGTCCTTCCAATAAATATTCAGGACTAATTTCCTTTAGGATGGACTGGTTAGATCTCCTTGCAGTCCAAGGGACTCTCAAAGAGTCTTCTCCAACAGCAGCTCAAAAGCGTTAATTCTTCGGCACTCAGCCTTCTTTGTGGTCCAACTCTCACATCCATAGGGGTTGCTGAGCCAGGGCCTTCCTTCTGTTGAGGCCAGGCCCAGGGTCTCAGACACCCGTCAGGGCTGCCCTGTAACCTCCCAGAAACCAGAGAGGCCAAGAAGGGGCCGTGCCAGATGGGAGCCAAGGCCCTGCCAGCTGTCAGGGGAGCGCGGCAAACGCCTCCGAGGAGCGGCCACACAGCAGCCGCCAGGGCCAGAGCAGGCCTCCGATACAGAAGGGCCATACCCACCCACCATCCATCCATCACCCCAGCAGGGCCCCCTCTGGCTCCCCTGCTGCACCCCCACACCCCCTCAGGAGCCCACCAGGCCAGGCGCCCACCTCGAGGTGGCTTTTGCCCCTCCCGCCCCCAGGCCAGGGTCAGCACTCCTGCACAGCAGGAAGGAAGCCCCGAGGCCAAGGGCCCGGCCGGCGCAGGTGAGCAGGACGGGGTCTGAAGGGGAAACCAAGACAAAGGGATCAGGGAGGGCCCGGTGGCCAGGACTCGCAGGCCCACGGGGCAGTGTGAAGTGGGCCCTGCTGTGCGGCGTGGGTGGGGGGCCCGGGACCCAGCCCTAGAGCCCTGTCAGCAGGACAGCAGCCGGCAGTGCCCGCATTCGCTGACCGACGGCTGGACGGGCGATGTCAGCACGGGCCCCGCCAGAGGGAAGGCGAGGGGCGCGGCTGCCCCTACCCCACAGCAGAGGCAGACCCACTTCCGGGCACAGGATGGCGCTGGACAACCTGACTCAAGGGAACAAAACAAGGTCACGGGCAGGGGAGGCCTGGCTCTCACCCTGCACTCGGCCTGAGCAGGCTCCCCAGGTGGCATGGCTGGGGCCCAGACAGATGCCTGCGGGCTGACGTATGCACGGTCAGGCTGCGGCCCCTCTGGGGTCCAGAGCCCTGGGTGTGCCGGGAACCCGCCTCCCTCAGCAAAGCCGGCTCCAGACCTACCCCCCGAGCAGAGCGGGGCAAGCACGAGGGATTGGAGCACCTCACCTCCAGGTGCAGCCCAGCTCTGCACGGGCCCCGGGAACCACGGCTGAGCCCGCGGGGGAGACAGGGAGAGCCACACTGCCCCACCTGCCCCGGTCTGGAGGGCACAGACTGCCTACCCCGGAAGGCTCCTCGTGTGTCCTCCTCCCAGCCACGGTCCCCCCCGCCACGGTCCCCCTAGGCCACGGTCACCCCGGCCATGATCCCCCACCAGGCCACAGTCCCAGCACAAGCCACGGTCCTCCCCCAGGCCACGGGCACCCCCTGGCCATGGTCACCCCAGGTCACAGTCCCCACCCCCGGCCACGGTCCCCCCCACGGTCCCCCCAGGCCACAGTCCTCCCCACCTGGCCACGGTCCCCCCTGGCCACAGTCCCCCCCGGCCACGGTCCCCCCGGCCACGATCCCCCCCCGGCCACGGTCCCCCCCGGCCACAGTCCCCCCAGGCCAAGGTCCACCCCCAGGCCACGGTCCCAGCACAAGCCATGGTCCTCCCCCAGGCCACAGTCCTCCCCACCTGGCCACGGTCCCCCTGGCCACGGTCCCCCCAGCCACGGTCCCCCCCCGCCACAGTCCCCCCACGGTCCCCAAGGCCACAGTCCCCCAAGGCCACGGTCCCCCCCGGCCATGATCCCCCCCCCCGGCACAGTCCCCCCGGCCACGGTCCCCCCAGGCCAAGGTCCACCCCCAGGCCACGGTCCCAGCACAAGCCATGGTCCTCCCTCAGGCCACGGTCCCCCTGGCCACGGTCCCTCCTGACCACGGTCACCCCTCCCTCCCAACCACAGTCCCTCCTGACCACGGTCACCCCTCCCTCCCGGCCACGGTGCCCCCGGCCACGGTCCCCCGGAGGGGCTACCTCTTCTCCGTCCTCCACCTTCTGGAGACAGGAGTGGGCAGCCCCTCAGCAGGCAAGAGAGAAACTGCTCAGGGGCTAGGACCCCCCCACACACAGCCAAGCTCTGGGTGGCCTGGCTTCCCCGGCTCTCTGCGACCCCAGGCCCTGCCCATGCAGAAGGTGCCCCTGAAGCAGCCCCAGGGGGCCCGCCCCCCCGCCCCCCAAGCTGAGGGCCTCACTCGCCCACACCCTCGACCCCTCCCTGCCTCGCCCAGAAGGCGTGGCGGCTGCCAGCTTCCTGCCAGCGGCTCCGAACCTGCTGTTGGTGTAAGGCCTGCTCAGCACCCAGTGGCTGCAAGAGCCACGTGCGGGGGTGGGGGGAGGGCCACGTGCGACGGGGCGGGGGGCGGCGTTCGGGAGGAACGCAGGCCTCAAGCCCCAGGTGGCCGGGCCCCCGCAGCCCCGAGGCAGCCCAGGCACATGGCACCCCCCCAACACGCCACCCCCACCAGGGGGCTGGGACAGGGGGGCTCTGGGAAGCGGGGCCCCATGAACCTGAAGACACACATGCAGAGGGGTTGGAAAAGGGGGGGGCTCAGACTCTGGGGTGAGCGTTTTAATTTCCGGAGGACGGGGTGCTCCTCACGCCCACACACCCAGCACAGCTCGGTGAGCCCTCACTCTGGACCCCTGAAAAAGGGCGATGCGTGCGTCTCCCTGAGAGCACACGGGACCTGGAGCTTGGGGCAAGCTCCAAGTGGGGCCTGCCTGCCCCGCAGAGGGGCTCGACCAGGGGCCCGGCCCGCTCTGGGCCTCCACCGCCGCTGCCTGCCCCGCAGAGGGGCTCGACCAGGGACCTGGCCCTGCTCTGGGCCTCCACTGCCTGCCTGCCCTGCAGAGGGGCTCGACCAGGGACCCGGCCCGCTCTGGGCTCCACCGCCTGCCTGCCCCGCAGAGGGGCTCGACCAGGGACCCGGCCCGCTCTGGGCTCCACCGCCTGCCTGCCCTGCAGAGGGGCTCGACCAGGGGCCCGGCCCCGCTCTGGGCCTCCACCGGTGGGGCTGGGCTACCCCCGTTCTCACCTGCTCACTGGCCGGGCGTCTCCAGGACAGGCCGTGATCCCCGCGCTGGGGATCACAGGGAGGGCAGCCAGTTAGCCCATCAGGGACCCAGTGGCTGACCTCCCAGGTCAGCGGAGAGCTGAGTGCCGACCCTGCCAAGGGCCCCAAGGAATGGGGCAGGACTCCCTGGTCCCGCAGCTCAGAAGCAGCAGCCTGGGCTTCTGTCCTGGACCAGGTCAAGTCAGGCGGGCCCCTGCCGCTCGCAGGGCTCATTTCAGGGCAGGGGCCACGGGGCCAACACCAGGACCTCACGGTTCAGCTCAGGAACAGCAGCAGAGAGCCTTCCTGGGGTGGAAAGGGCGTGCAAGGCGAGGACACACAGACCGCCTTGAACTCAGAGATCCACACGGCTGTCCACCCAGCAGCCAGCCTCAGGGAGGTGCATGCGTCCTGCACCCACCCCCACTAGGCCCCCCTGGGTCCTCAGCGCCCAAACCTCTCATTGGCCTCAAGCACAGGGAGCCCGGGACCCCCGGCTGTCTGGCCCCCACGGCCCACCCGTAAATGCCAACCAGGCAGGGGCATAGACGGTATTTTCTGAGCGTCCCGTGCCCGGGAGCCTGCCCTGCGTACTTCGGGACATGCGGCTCATCCCACGTGTTCAGAAACCCTACAGGCATCGCTGTCTTCTTACAGAAGGGGAAGCGAAGCTTGGACACCAAGTTCAACCTGCATGCGGCCACCCACTGGTCAGCGCAGGGGAAACGGGGGCCCGAGGCTGCCCGAGAACAAGGCTCGGGGGTGAGGGAAGCGAGTGGGGCCAGTCAGCCGGGGGACGGTCAAGGGGCGAAGGTGGGACCCTCCGTCCCACGGGATGGAGACACGGAGACGGGCATCAGCGCACACACATGTCAAGGCGTGTTCACACCCCCCCGACACACGCCCTACTGGGGGCCCAGAAGCCCCTGAACGCCCCCCCCCCCCGGCTCCCAGCAATGCCCTCAGGGCAGTCGGCACAGCTGGGCAGGAGGGGAGGGTGCTGTGCCTGGTGCAGAACCCTGGGTTCTGGGTCCAGAATCTCCTAGAAACTGCTGTCTCCTCCACCAGTTGTGGGAGGGCAGCCCCCACCAAAGGTCTCCTCCTCCTCCTCGTCACCAGAGGCCTTAACTTTAATAGACATTGAAAATCTGTATTCCGTTTTTACTTAGAAAATAATAAACGCCAAGATAAGCCGTTATCTGTCTGCAGGCGCAGGGTGAAGGCGGCCGGTGCCAACCTTGGGCGGGCGGGACTCCGTGGCTGGTTTCGGCTCTCTCTGTTTGGCTTTGGTAACAGAGCTGCATGGCAGCTCGATTTTGTTCTCTCTGTGGTGGGGCCGGGGGTGGGGGGTGCTTTACAGAATCTCAGCAGTTCCCTTCATCAGGCACATGCACAAACTCTCCCACCGAAAGCGCTCTCCAAGCCAAACACAGATTCCATTTTCTCAGAACCCTGCCGGCCCCAGAGCCCTTCAGAGGCTCCCGCACATGGGCTAAAGGTGCCCGGGAGAGCAGGGGGCTTCCCTACCCAGTCCCGCACCCACTCGCCGTCCTGCCGTGTCCTGGGCTGAAAGAGGAGAAGGCCAACCCACCTCGCTCAGGCCCAAGACCTAACGCCAGCCCGTCCGGCGGTCCCCGGGCTGACCCCAAAATGAACCGGGCTTTCCTCTGGGCCGGGGCCTGCCTGAAGGGCCCCCAGCCGCCTAGAGTCAGCTCGCCCCAGCACCCTAACCCCGGAGCTCCAAAAGGGCCAAGTCCCACCCGCGGACCCCTCACACTCGGGCTCGGTCGCTCAGTCGTGTTCGACTCTTTCGTGACCCCATGGACTGCAGCCCACCAGGCTGCTCTGTGGGATTTCCCAGGCAAGAACACTGCAGAGGGTTGCCATTCCCTTCAGGGGATTTTCCTGACCCAGGGACTGAACCCAAGATCTCTGGGGCCCCTGCACTGGCAGGCGGATTCCTCACTGCTGAGCCACCTGGGGAGCCTGGGGACCCCTCAGCCTCCCTTTAAGAAGCCTGCCACCTCCCAGATCAGGACTGAGCCAGGAGAGCCCCGGCTGCCGCCGTGATCCGGGAGGACTCTCTTCCAGGCCCCCAGCACCCATCTCTTGTCCTGCTCCTTGCCAGCCCACAGGGCGCCCTGGCCCGCCCCAATCTGAGTCTACCCCCAGGCGTGGGAACCAGGTCATTTCCAGGAACACATCAGCTCTCTTGCCTCGAGGACATGCTGTTCCCTGGGCCTGAAACTTCCCCTGCACCTCTCTCGGCTCGCTCCAACCAGTTTAAATTAAAAAAAAAACCACCTCCAGGAAGCCCTCCTGATTTCTCCCAGTCGGGGTAGGTGTGCCTTCTACGACACACCCTCAACAGGGCACTCACCGTGCCACAGGGTGCCCCCAGCCCACATGCCTGAGGCTGCCAAAGTCTGGGAGGTCCGAGGGTAGGTGCCACAACTGGCTCATCAGGCAGCCCTGGGGCTTGGGCCTTACCCTGGTATACAGCAGGCACAGATAAAGACTAAATGGATAAGCAGAGTGAGGATGCGAAAGCTAGGAATAGGCTGATACAGGCTGCAGGATTCACCGTGGTCCTTAAGAACCAGCTGAGTAAGGACCAAGTTTCAAAGAGACCCTAAGGTGCTAACAAGCTGTGCAACCCCATGCAGGCTGAACGACCTCTCTGAGCCTTCATTTTCTCTTCTGCAAAGAGACGTCACATAAGAAGACAGTGTCCAGGAGGCCATGACCACGAGGCTGGCCTGTCCTCAGCCAACCCCGCAGGTGATGAGGTGAGCACAGGTGTGCAGGCAACCTGCGGACCTGGGCTTGAGTCCTGACTGCTCGACTCACGGCTGGCCCAACCCCGCTGTGTCTAAGCGTCCTCATCCTCAGAAAGGCCCCCTCTGGGTATGTATCACAGAGCCCTCCCGAGTGGGTGGCCTACCCCCCACGGCCTCCACCATGCTGGGAACAGGCCCTGCTAGGGACAGCCAGGCCGCAGTCAAAGGCCTCTCCCGGAGCCCAAAGGGCCTAGCCGGTCAGTGACGTGGCGGGAGGGAGGGCACTCTCTGGGCACAGACATCAAGGAGGGCTTCCTGTGGGAGGCACCACCTGCCTCCCTCCAGCTATAAATTACAGTAGACTCCCACCCCACGACCCAAACCAAGCCCTGACTCCCCATGCACAGCTGGGAGGACAGGACAGACCTGCATGCACGCCCACCATGAGGACTGCCAGCCCAGTCAGAGTCCCGGAGAGGGCTACAGATTCACGCAGCGGACCCCTGGTGCCAGGAGGTATGCAGCCAGGGGCCAAGTCCACCCCACCTCCTAACCGAGCGCCGCAGCAAACCACGTGGTCACTCTGGGCTCCAACCTTCTCATCTGCAAAATGGGCTAATGATCCGTCCGGACAGGGCTGTCTCAGGACACAGATGCACCGAGCTGAGTGCGGTGCTGGTGCGTGGAGTAAGCGTCAACCACACTTCCTGGGACACAGCAGGCACTGGGTAACCGGGTGCCCTCTGGGGGGTCACCACGCCTCCGTCACTGTCACTCCCAACCCCAGGGAAAGCGCTGAGTGCCACGGGCCGGAGCCCACAGGATCCTCCCCACCCCTACCTCTGAAACTCCCACCTTACCAGGAAAGGTCTCAGGCATGGGTCTCCTGATGACCCTTCTCCACAGGCCCCTGGCTCAGCACCCACCTCGCTGTGTGGCCCAAGCTCGGGCCCTCACCCTCTCTGAGCGTCCACTTCCTCATCCGAAAGAGACTTGTCTCCAGGGCCCCTCCCCTGCTGGCAGGAGACAGGCCGACACCACAGCCGGGGCGAGGCCTGACCACAGGTTCCCAGAGCCCCAGGCCCCACCCCGCGGGGAGACAGGGCTGGGGTCTGCAGTGGCACCCGGCCAAGAAGGCGGGCCTGAGACGCTCTCCTCCTCCCCTTCACCCAGAGCCTGCAGGGTCGCCTCGGGGGATCAGAGAGCCTGGGCTGTGCGCCCGAGGCTGCTCAGCTCAGCACGGCAGGGCCAGGACCCACCGCTGGGCTGGGGGTGGACTTCCCCACTGTAGCATCTCCTCCTAGATGGACCCAGCAGAATCCTAGAAAAATTGGGCAGCCTGGACACCAGCTCCCTGCCCAATGCTGTGTGACCCCCAGCAGGTCACTTGGCCTCTCTGGGCCCCAACTTCCTCCGTGAGCAGTGAGCGTAAGAAAGCCCACCCGGGGAGGTTGGACTCCCGGAAGTGGACTGCCTGCCGCACAGCGGGTGGTCAATGAATCTGCGGCCCTCATGGTCGCTGTCTGCCCCACACAGGGCAGCCCCGGACTCAGGCCCGAGGGGAGCAGAAGAAAGAGGGGGGCCACCTGGCCCAACCTGAGGCTCCCCCTCCCACCCGCTCCTGGAGGTGCGCGGCTCAGTAAAGGGCCCACGGCCCCACCCGGGGCAGTCTCTTGGGGGACACGGGGGCTTGGGACCTTGGCCACCACCCTCTGCCACCAGACGGGCATGTGCCTCCCAGGCAGGCAGATGCCCGCTCCTCCCTGCCCCTGCCCCCACCTCCTGCCCAGCCCACAGCCTCTGCGCAGACTTGAGGCCTGGGTTCGAATCCTGCCATCCACGCCAACGCCACCTGACTTCCATAAAACAGGCAGGTTACCAGGATGACGAGGGCTCAGAATAAAGTCCCCCGGCCCTGAGATCACGGCCTCTGCCCTGCCCTGGGTGGACATGGGGGAGCGGCGGTCTCTCCTGGTCTCCCTGGCGAAGGAACGGGGAGCTGGGCACCACAAGAGAAAGGCCGCGGCTGGGCCTGGAACCCGGCTCCTGACATACGGTCCTGTGACGGCGGCAGGATGTTGGGAAACCCGCAGGCACTTCTTTCGACACCGCGGCCACGTCAATGGCTGGTTTCGACACGCAGCGGCTCCCAGGAGGGCCTCAGCCTGCTCGTCCTCGGGGCGCATGGACCGGCTGGGCCATCGGGAAGGTGCAGAGGCCGCCACCCCGGCCCTGGGCTGCCACAGGCCCCTGCAGGCCTGCTCCACCCCGAGCTTCGCGCGGCCACGAGGGACCTGGTGCTCGGGGAGAGCACGTCCCGGAGAGCGAGCACGCCCCAGGGCCGGGGCCCCTCACCAGTCCCGGGGCACAGACCAGGTCGGGAGGACACGGCCCGGTCCACTCAGGCCTCACAGTCAGCACGGGGTCCAGCCTAGCCTGCGTGCGGCCCACGTCCCTTGGCTGAACATCCAGGGAAAACGAGAAAAGCCCAGAACAGCAGCCGCCACCCAAGGGCACCCCTGCTGCCCAGAAGGGACCCGCTGAGTCCACCTCAGAGGAGTTTCCAGCGAGGGCAAGGGACCCGCCCAAGGCCTCACCCGAAGGAGCAGGGCGGCAGAGACCCCACTCGGGCTCCAGGCCCGGCCGCCCCCGCTGGGCCAGCGGGAGGGGAGGCTGTGACTTGGGGTGGGGGTCAGCCTCGGGGGGGAACCCCTCTCCCTGTGCCCTGTGTCCCCGGGGCTGAGTGGGCACTCTGCCCATATGCCCAAGGCTCCAGCCCCTGCAGACCCCAGGAGCCTGCCCGGCCCCCAGCACCAGAGACCAAGGGTCCCAGTACAGCCACTCACGGTGCAAGCCTGGCACAGCCTCGCCCTGGGCCCTCGGGACACATCCAGGACCACTTGGGGGGGGACACGGCAGCGCCCCCCTCACAGTGACTGCACCCTCACCCGGCCACCCGGCCTGGCAGTGCCCCCAGGCAGCATCACCTCTCAGCACAAGCGACCTTGCAGCGGCCAGGCTCCATCTGCACAGCACACCCTCCAGGGTCTCAACTCCGCCCGCCCTGCAGACTCGCCACAAGGGGTGCTCCGCGGGCCAGCACGTCTACCCAGCTGCCCCCACCAGCGGCCAGCACGATGCCCAGCCAGCTCTCAGGGGCAACGAGGAAGGATGGCGGCTCTGAAATCCTGAAAGGCTCGATGTGGCCAGTGGCACCCACAGGGACACAGAACTTCAAACGCAGCGCCCCTCATCAGAAGGGGCCCAGGCGCCTTCTCAACACGGGGTGCTGTTCTAGATCGGGGGACAGGGCAGAGCACCCACTGGGGGGACGGAGCGTGAACCCACAGAGAAATGAGGAAGGTAATCAGTGGACGCCCGGTCTGGACACAGAGGCAGGCAAGGCCCAGAGGAGGCCCCACACCCCGAGCAGAGGGAACAGCAGCCAGAGGGCTCTCCTGCCGAGGAGTGCAGGGCTGGCCAGGCCTCTCTCAGGCCCGAGGCTCGCCCAGGGCCCGCGGAGGAGGGACATCACCCCACGTGCCCTCAGAAGCCCCTGCAGATGTTCCCTCGGGGACAGTCGGGTCTGTCCTCCCTGTCCCCAGGCGAGGTGACTGGGATGCCTTCCCCAGGTGCCCGGGAGCCCCACCAAGCGCCCCGCTGGGTCTTCAGGCCCAGCAGGATCCGGAAGCCGAGAGGGACGAGAGACGCGCCACCCTTGGCAGTACACAGCGCTGCGGACACTGCGCTCACCACACGGGCAGACATGGCTGTCTGCACAGGCCTGTGTGCATGCACAACTGTTCTAAGAGGCAGGGGCAGGCCTCCAGGTTAAATGGGCCTCGCGCTCGGAGGAGGGGGCCTCGCGGCTAGCCCCCGCCTCCCTTCCCAACTCTGAACCACGAGGCTGTAGGAGACGGGGCCCGCCCAGCGCGAGAGGGGACGGGACTTCCCGATGTCACTCAGCCGCCCCTGGCTGGACCTCGGAGCCAGGCTCAGGGCCCCCAAACCTCTGCAGCCCCCAAGGGGTAAAGGGGTGCTCAGCAGCGGGAGTAGGGACCTCCCAGGGTGACGGGGCCCCAGAGACCAAGGTGTGTCAGGCGCCCACACAGGTGCACTGCCCACAGGACGGTTTCATTCAGTAAGACAGCCAGCCCTCCGCACCTTCTGCCGCCAGGTTCTGAGGCCGAGAGGTGCACGTCTACAGCACCCTGGTACCGGGCAGTCCCCCAGGCAGGGGCTGACTGGTCTCAAGGGGGAAGCCCCTGGCCCTTGCGGGCAAACCCATCAGAGCCCTGGGACAGAGGGACAGCTGTGCCCCCCGTGCCCAAAGGGGCCTCGCCTCCTCCAGGAGCCTGGTCATGCCTCTGTCGAGCCCCCTGCCAACCGTCTGCTGGAAGTGACAAGGGGGAAGGAGCCTCCCTAACTGAAGGACTGAGAGCCAGGTGAGAGACGGCTGCTGCTCCCAGGCTGAAGGCCTGCGCTTCCTCCAACCGCAAACCTGGGACTCAGGCCAGCGAAGCCCCTCCCACCGCCCCTCAGCCGGCAGGAAGAGTCCCGCGAGGGCAGCGGAGACCCCGGTCCACCCCCCGGTCCACCCCTGCTGCAGCCGCGCTCGGGCGGCCCGGGCCTGGAGCCCAGCGCACACGCTGGCACCTCCGCAGCGAGAGTGAGCCGGGCTGGTGCCTGACAGAAGACAGTGAGCCAGCGGGGAGGCTCTGTGCCGAGGATCTCCGGCGGGGCGGGCCCGCGGCTGATGTCGGGGAGCTTGAGCACCATTAGCTTAATTAGCAGCTCCTTCAGGGTCAGCATGAAGGGCCCGCGGGACCTGGGAGCCTAGTCCCCGGGCGACACCTGGTGAGGGAGAGGAGCCCAGAGGCGCGAGGGGGTGTCAGAGGCGGCACATGGGCTCCCACGGGCCCACCACGCAGGCGGGCACCCGAGGCCTGGGAGACCGCCCTTGGGCAAACTCAGCAGTCCAGGGCACACCGGGAAGGCCTGCCGGGGGAAGCCCACCACACCCAGCTCCCTCGTGGCCAACACACAGCTGGCTCCCCGGCTGTTCTGAGCCCTCCGCCACGGACACCCAAGACCACCATCCAGCCACCCCTCCGGGGCCTCGAGGCAGGGGCAGCCCTTGGTCCGGGCCGGGCGAGCAACACTCCACTCTAGCCTCAGCCACCCCCGCATCCACGCAGGGAGCCCCTGCTCTCCAGACCCCAAGACTGCATCTCCAGGCACTGATTCTGGAGCAGGAAGACCAGCCCTGCCCAGCCCACCTGTGGTGGAGACCTGACGGCCCCTCACAACAGGCCCTGCCACGCTGGCCCCAGGCAGGCCCCAGGCCTCGTGCTGCCCGAGGGGGCTCAGGCTGGAGGAGGGTCCTCATCCCCGTCCCGGGAGCCTGCCGCAGGGGCTGCTCTGCCGCTGACACCAGGGGTAACGAGTTCCAGATGGGCCGGGGCGGGGGCAGCCTGCTGAGGAAGCCTGAGATAACGCAGATTTCTGCACCCCAGCCAAGCCCCTGCACCCGGGGGGTGGCCAGCCCTGCAGAGGAGAGCAGCGCCTGCCCCGTGCACGCGGGTGTGCGCCGGGGACCACCCAGACGGACCACCCAGAGTCCCCCCCAGGACCATGGACCCTCCCTGGCTGCCTCCCCCCGTGGCCTGGCACCTCACAGCCTCAGTCTCCCTGTGAGACCGGGCACCACACGGCCCCCGAGGCCCGGCCCGAGAGACGCTGACCCAGTGCCAGCCCGCTGCCCCCGCCAGAGAGGAAGCGGTGCTGGAAGCAGGCACCAGACGGATCGGACAAAACCCCAGACGTTAAGACTCAGGCCAAGATGGAACCACGCTCCTAGGGGTCGCTCACCTGACCTCTGACCCCTGACCCACCACCTCCAGGCCACTCCTCAGGCTCACGCAGAGGGTCCAGCTTCATCAAGGCTGGGTGTTTGTGTGCACCTCCCCCACCAGACAAGCCCCCCCCCCCCCTGGCATGGGACCCCTCCTCCAGCTTGGGCCTGACCCAGGCAGGATGGGTGGGGGACCTGTGAACCGAGCAGCGAGTTCCGCCCTAAGCACCTTCCCTTCCATCCACGGAGCCTGCTGACCCCTCCCCAGACCCCCCCAGACCCTCGGAGCCCCCACCCAGGAAGCACCAAGGGCAGGTGTGAAACTGGTTCACCTGCCCCGCCCCAGGCCCTCTGAGGGATGGCAGGGCCCGCGTCCACAGGTACAGCAAAGCCACCACTGTGTCCCCCACGGCAGAGTCCCCGGCAAGGGGCAGAGGGCCCAGCCACACCCAGCACAGCGCCCACCGTCCACACGGGGCCAGCGTGAGGCCCGCAGAGGCCAGGAGGCCCGGCCTCACCCTGGGGTCGACACACCGGCCAAAGCCCGTCCTCAGAGACAGGGTCGGCCCACGCCCTGAGCGCACCCAGGGCCGGGGACCCGCGTGCCCGTCACCTGCCCAGGTGCCCCTGCCCCAGGGGCTGTCGGCTGGGCGCCAGCAGGCTCCCATGTGTGACCCTGAGTGCCCTGCCCCGTCTTTACAGCAGGGGTCCCGGAAAGGATGCTGGGAGATGACACGCACGGTTGGGGGCTTTCCCGAGGCCTGCGTGCAGCTGGCTCAGTCATCGGGGCCACCCTGCCTCCTACCTCTCTGCACCCCAACTCCGGCTACACGGCCCACCCGACGCTCACAGCCTTTACAGCGGGAAGTGCCTCCCAATGCTGAGGGCGGCCCGCCCCCAACAGGGTGACCGCGGACAGGCAGAGCCCTCTCCAGTCTCAGCCTCCTCCTGCGTAAGAGCAGGGGGCGGAAGGCGGGGAAGGAATCGGAGAGCCTCGTCTATCATGTCCAAAAGCCGGGGTGGCGAGCCGCCCACCGACCTCCCGCCCCACCAGGACACACGGGTTCCCACGCCACAGTGTCCGCGCCCGGGTCTTGGACAAGTGGGCAAGACACTGCAGGCCTCGGAAACTCAGCCCAGCTCGAGATTTAGGGAGAAAAACCCGTCATGTCATCCCGGTAGAAGAATCTAGAAAAGCAGGAGGTGGAGAAGACCCGGTGCGGCCGGGGTGTGCCCGGCAAGCACCCCCACCTCGCCACCTGCCCGCTTTCCAGAGATGTGTCGTCCTCCTCTCAGGCTGCCAGGTTCTCAGGAAAGGCTTTTCCCCCTAAACTGCTAAAGTAAGTGGAAGTTACAGAGCGTCACCGCCCGAGGTTTCCGCTAAGGCATGACTGTGTTTACCCAAAACTCACACCACCTGCATCTGCCCGAAAGCGGGGGCCCTGCCCTTCCCCGCATCTGCTGGAAGTGGGCGTCACCCCGGCCCAGGCGGCCAGGGGCCCCCGAGGACCCGGCGTCCTCACGCCTCCGAGGGCTGTGCCAAGGGGCTGCCGCCGAGTTAGCTGGGCGTCGTTGTTGTCCCGTCGCGCGGTTGTGCCAACTCTGCGGCCCCGTGGACTGCAGCCCGCCAGGCTCCTCTGTCCAAGGGACTTCCCGGGCAAGAACACTGGGGCGGGTTGCCATTCCCCTCTACAGGGTGTCTTCCTAAACCAGGGATCAAACCCGCGCCTCCTGCGTTGCAGGAAGGTTCCTTTCTGCTGAGCCACCAGGTAATGCCCCCGGCCAAGCGGAACCGTGCCTGGCGCGGCCCAGGACACGGGCTCCCAGAGATGCGCTCATCACAGCCTCGCTACACGACCCTCTGTCCACGTGCACCGTCCGCGTCTTCCTGGATACACTGGCAGCGAGTCACAGAAGCCAGACAGTGGACACAGGCGCCCCCGCAGGGCGAGGAGCGAGGAGCCTGCAACAAGCACCCAGCACAGTGGCCGCGGGGCCCAACCCAGGCCCCCTGGGGCCGGCGCCTAGATGGGAAACCAGTGAGCTGTGAAATTGGCTGATCGCCTAAGTGGACACCTTCCACCTCTCCCCTCCGGCGGGGAGGAGGGTGGGCAGACGAGGCCGGACTCTGCTGGGCCCACCGCCCGTCTCCCAGAGGAGGGGCCCCTCTGAGGTTGCCCTGCTGCCCCCAGGCTATTCAGGAACAGGGGGCAGCGAGGTCCTGCTGCCCGTCCACCCACGGCCACCGCTCACAGAGCATCCCTCACCAGACGCGAGGACCCCAGCCGGCTCCCCACCCGCAGAGAGCCCTGCAGGAAACAAGCGCCCAGCACCCCCGGGGGTGACCATCCATCCGCAACCTGCCATGGGGAAGGGGGTGGGGTGCCAGCTCTGCGGCCGCCCCTCCTCCTCTAAAGACAGCTCCCAGACATGGACACCTCGGGACCCCCGAACACGGTGTGGGAGAGCCAGGCTGCAGCGGGGGGCAGGGCTGCTGGCGGAGGAGAAGACCCGCCCCCCCACCTCCCGCTCGGAACCCAGGAGCCAGCCACAGCCATGTCAGAGACAAGAGGCTCAACACAGACCCCGAGGCTCACCCCTAGGGACCTCCCATCTCTCCTGCTCGGGGACGACTCACGTGACCCCAGGCTCAGCCCAGGACCCGGGCTGGTGCAGGCCACCCCCACCAGCCACCCCAAGGACAAAAGGTGGCTCTCACTCAGCGCACCCTCGGAGGCCAGCTCCGGCTGGTGCTGGGCGTGCCGTGAGGACACAGCCAGCTCCACGGCCACCCTCTCAAGCCCAGCCGGGCAGGGCCGGGGAGGCAGGGAGGCCCCTGCACAGGTCAGACCAGGAGGAAGCCCAAGGCACTCGGGCTGGAAGCTCGTTCTGGAACCTTCCCTCTCCACCTGGCCATGTGGGCAGACAGTGGATGAACCCTGAGAGCCCACAGGCCTGCTCCCAAACCAGGAAACTCCGCCGTCCCCCAGATTTTAACCAGGTCCGTCAGGCACTTGCTCAGTAATTCAGTCACTCAGTCATGTCCAGCTCTTTGCAACCCCAAGGACCAGAGCATGCTGGGCAGGACGTAAGTTACAGCACTGAAAGCTCATCGCCGACAGACGGACGCATGACCCGGCGGGCTCCCAAGCTCCCAGTGAATCGCGTGTGCTAGAAGCATTTCATCCCCGTGACCACGGCTGTCCCAGCCCTGCTGGGGCGGACTCGGGCTGGGGAGAGTGAGGGGCGGTGGATGGCCATGCGGGGAGGGACCACAGGGCCGGATGCTGTGGGCCAGGCCCTGAAACGGGCCTCAGCACACAGGGGCCTGCAGCCCAGCTGGGTCACGGGCCTGGGGGCAGCCGTCCCGCCTCGAGGGAGGCCTACGTTTTCCTAGGCCGTGTCACCGAGCTCTCCAAGTTCCCTCTTGGCTCCAAGACCAGGTGCCAGGCCCAGAGAAAGCTCCAGAAGTAATTAGTCAAACGAATTAGCAACACGGTCACTACGTTACCCTGATGAGTCAGATGGCAAGGCATGTAGGAAAGTCAAGTCCAACACCGCAAGGCCACTGGCTCCCATCAGATAAAATCCCAGCAGAACCCAGACAAGAGACACTAGCCATGGCAGGCCCGAAGGGAGCCAGGCCTTCCCAGACCTCCCCCCCAACCAAGGAGTCTCCCTGACCCCAGACCCGGGCCAACGTGGGGCTCGCCTGGGACTCTGACAGCCCCTGGAGACGGGCTGGACTCCCAGCCCGGGACCCCGTACCCCAGCGCAGTCAGCGCCCACCTCAGTGCCATGTGACCACCATCCCCCCAGGCCGAGGTCCCAGGTCTTGGCCAGGCCAGAGGGCAGCCCCCCACACCCAGGATCCCCAGGCCTTGGAAGGGGCTATTCCTTCCAGGAGGTGCTGGCCAGAACTCTCCCCGCCCCGGGTGGTCCCAGATCCCAGGCTGCCCCCCAGACAAGGCAGCCCTGTGGCTGGAGAGCCTCTGTCTGCAGGGCCGAGAGAGACCCCTTGGTGGGCTTGAGAGTGGCTCAGACCGGGGGCCTGGGGCAGGTGCTGCACCCACGCGGTCCCCACCGCCAGGCCTCTGGGGAAGGAAGCAGACGCAAGGATGCAGACTTGAACTTAGGACTTCTGCAAGGCCACAGGGCAGAGCCGGGCTCACGGTCACAGCGCGGTCCCATGACCGCGGGCAGGGAGGGGAAGGAACAGCTGCTTCCTGCCAACTCCGCCCCGGCCCGACGACAGGGAGTCTGCAGCCTGTCACTGGCTCAGGCAGCATCCCGGATGCCGACCCCGCACCCCACGGGCTGGGCAAGGCCACTGAAGGCAGCGAGTGGCTCTCAGCCCAGCCCAGGAACCCTGGACCACCCCGAGGCAGGACCACAAAAGCAAAGGGGCTTTGGGTCAGAGCTGGGGGCTCCGAAGCAGCCGTGGTAACACCAGCCCAGACGGTGGGGCTGAAGGAAACAGCACACGGCCCCGCCAGGCGCCCGCCCCCACCCAGCTCCACCGCCGGGTCTGGCTCATCGCCCCTCTCCAGCCTGGGATCCCAGGGTCCCCAGACCTTCCACTCTGTCCCCTGGTGGGGCAACAAGGCGTCTCAGTGTGTGAGCCCCTTCCCTTCGCAGGCCAGGCCCACCAGAGCCCCCACGCTACCCTGCCTGGCAAGACAACCAGCCAGAGACAGCCCATGAGGGAAACAGACAGGAGGTGGGCTGGGGTCCCCAGGGCAGGCAAAGGAGCTCCCGAGCCTCGGCCGTGTGTTTGGACGGCTGGACATAGAGGAGGGGCCGCCTGCCGCCCGCCCCCACGAGGGCTCTGCTGCGGCTGGTCCAGCCCCCAGCCACAGGTACCTGCCCCACCGTGGGATTCCGGTCACAGATGCTGACTGGGTTTACCACTATTATTTATTTACAGCAAAGAGAGCGAGGGGTCTGTCTTAACCAGTACTCAGGAAAACTCAAACCCAGGCCCACTGATGGGGGTGGGAGGGCCAGGGAAGGGGACCACCCTCCCCAGCCTGGCACCCTCCAGACACAGCTGCACTGTGTCCCCCAAGAAGGCGCGGAGCCGGGAGGAGAATGAGGATGCAGACTCACGGAAGTCATTTTCCATGGGGCCGGGGGGCTGGGGGCCGGGGGGCCGGGGGCCGGGGGACCAGGGGGCCGGGGGGCCGAGGGCCAGGAGTGTGCGAGGTGGGGCCAGGTGAGCGGGTGCCAGGCAGGAGCACCAGGGAGCCAACAGGGACAAGGGGGAAGGGAGTGAAGCCCGAGGAGAAGGGCGCCCGGGGAGGCAGCCGCCCCGCACGGCCCATCAGCTGCTGGCTGGTGGGCACCGCGCACAAGGTGCCCTCCCAGCGCGAAGCCCACGGGCACCCCGACCCGGGAGACCACCCAAGCCGCCAGGCCCGCAGCGCTCCCGGGCTCTGAACGGCCTCGGGCGACCACCGCTGGGCCTCATTTTCCACAGGGGCACAACGGGAACGGAGGCTTCCAAGTCCAGTTCCAAGACGCCCTCGTTTAGGAGGGCGGGGGACCCCCAGCCCAGCCCCAACAGCAATGCGTGGCCTCCCTTCCTGTCCCGAGGACGGACAGGGGTGCCCTGCCCAGCCCCCCAGTCTCCACTGCTGACTGTGCGTCCTCCTGGCCTCACCTGGAACCTCTCCTTTACCAGGAGGTGTTCACACGCCCTCTGAACCCAAGCCTCCACCTGCTGCAGTGCAAGCCACCCAGCCATCCCAGCGTGGCCCCCGGGGCTCCCCCCGCACCCCTTCTTCCCTGGTGGCTTCCGGGGCTCCAAAGGATCCTGGGGCCACCTCCTGAGCCCACGGCAGTGGGGCTCCTGGTCCTCTGCCCACGTGCACAGCACACCCACACGAATACCAGGCTCAGATGTGCTGACACACCCAAGGCCGGCCTGCAGCCTCACAGAGACCCAGCCCCAGCCGCCCCCGCCCCAACCTGCGGACGGCAGCAAACAGCGCCTGAAAGGCCAGGTCCTGCAAAAGTCTCTGCCACTGGACCTCGCCGACTCCTGCATATGGCATGGCCAGGGCGCCCAGGGGCTCGCGTCCAGACTCCATGCAGGCCCCTCTGGGGTCCGCCATGACACCCCCCCGTGCCCTCAAGTCTGACCTCCCCACAAGAACCCAGAACTCCTCTTTCGTCTCTCGGCCTCTGCGCTTGCTGTCCCCCGGACCCCACCCACTCCCTTATCTAGACCTGCAGGTTGCTGCCTCCTCCAGGAAGGCTTCCCCCAAGCTCCACCCCAGCCCAGGCTGATGGAGGCCTTTTCACCCTGGACAGCAGCTGCCCACGTCCTGCCCCTCGCCCCAAACTAACCCTGAGCCCTCACCGACCTCCTGCTTGAAAGCGGCCGCTGACAGCATGACGAGCCTCCTGTCCAGCCCAGAGCCCAGCAGGCCAGGACACTCACAGGCGAGGACACGCAGGCTGGGCTGGACAGAACACGGCAGTCTTATAAGTGACACACGGCCTCCCATGGGGACCCCTCTGAAGGACACGACCCTTGGGTGGGCAGGTGACCAGGGTCTGTCCACGCAAACACACGTGGAGGTCATATCTCCCTCCCGTCACGCGCCCAAAGGATTCCACGCCCCCCACACTCCAGATCACCCACCCCAGCCCGCCTCCCCATGTTCCCCGGTATTGTGGACGTCTGTGCCACCCCGGGCTCCCACTGACCGCTCCCTGCCCCTAGCTGCCCCACGGTCTCGTCCTCTGATAACACAGCTCACAGGCTGCAGGGGCAAAACTGATCATCGTACAGAGAAAGCACAGTTTTCGCTCCATTTTCTAGGAACACGCGCTCCGCCCCAAGCGTGGCCCTCACTGCTTATTTCTGGCACAGGTCTGCCTCCCGGAAGGTCCCAGCCAACAGAAACCCGACTTCTGCTGGGGAGGAGCACTCCTTCCCTCCACTCTGCTCAGGGCTGCGTCCCCCGCAGCACCCCGGGCTCATAGGGCCTGGCTGATGCCACCCCGGGCCTGCACGACCCCTGCACACAGACCGCCCCCTCTCCCAGGCCCACCCCAGGGGCCGAGGAGGAGACTGAGGCTGGGGGGGGTCCTGACGTCACACAGCTGCAAGACGAGGGCGGAGGGGAGGTCCTCCCTGTGCAGGCTCCCCCCGCAGCCCCCAGACACCCCTCTTCCCGGAACAGGGCCGGGGCACAGGCGGGAGGGTGCAGGCCAGTTTCTCCTTGTGGGGGAGCAGGCCCTCCAGCGGGGGCAGGATCCAAACCCGTCTGACCGCCCCGGACAGACGACTATCTCTCCATCGCGTTTCTCAACCCAGCCCCGAGAGCGAGCGATTGCAACAGGCAGGCCCGGGGACCAGATAAGGAGGCGTGGGGGTGCGGGCTGGGGGCTGGGGGCAGACTTTTGCTTTCCTTTGTTCTGTCTTGTTTCTGCCCCCGCTGCACCCTCTCCACTCCCCAACCCTCCCCGGGGCTTCCTGGGGTGCCCTGCGCGAGGCTCAGGCCTGAGGTTCGGGGCTGCCTGCAGGGTGGGGAGGGAGGCAGGTGAGGGGCCCCGGGAGACGCCCTCCAGCAGGGCGGGGGCCGAGCAGGGGCCCGGCGAGGGGAGGCCTTTCCCAGCCGCGTGGGCACAGGTGCGGCCAGCCAAGCTGTGATCACACCCCAGCAGGACCCTGATAGACTCCACCCTTCCCGTCTGAAGCCCCGCGGTGTCTAGTCCAAGAACCAGTGAACAGGAGCGTGCGCCCCTGCGCCGGGCACTCAGGGCCTTCACTTGGGGGCAGGGAGGCCCCAACCCCGCCCCCCAGGTCCCCACTGTGCATAGGGCCCGCCCTCCTTGGCAGGGCTGTGTGCCCGGCACCCTCGCCTCCCCTTGGACCGACTTCCAGGGAGCTTTCTTATGCCCAGCACCGCGAGTCCAGCCCAAGGCCGGGTCCAGGGACCCTAGGCCCCGCTGCCACACGCTAGGTCTTCCCACGTGAGCCAGGCCGATCCCAGGCAGGTCTGTCCAATCCCCGCCGCAGAGAGAACCAAGGCAGCAGCACTTTCTCCCGCCCACTTCAGAGACCAGGAAGCAGGGGCTCGGGGCGGGGGTGGGGGGGGGGGGGGGTGGTTAAGGAACTTGCCCACAGGCCCCCTGCTCCCGAATGGGGTGACCCACAGAAGCCTGACACCACCCCCAACTCGGGACAAGTCTAGCCCCACAGAGCTGGGGTGGAGAAGCTGGGTGAAGGCAGGCCACCTCCTGAGAAGGCCCTCAGCCCTCCAGGGGAGGCAAGGGAAGGGGCAAAAGCCAGTAGGGTCTATGCTTCCAGTCAGCGGGGAAAGGAGACGTGGCCTGAGCCAGTAAGAGCTCTGGGAGACCCCGCTCTGGCTCCCCGTGGACACACGATGCCCCTCTTCAGGGACATCAAAGCCCAGCAGCCATCCCAGACCAGGCCCCCTCCCCAACCTAACTGTGGTCAACACCCGCCAAGGGCTTATCTGACACCTGGGAGCAGCCCACCCCTCCCAGCTTCTGCCCCCCTGGGACTAGATCCCCGAAAAGCTTTCCAAAAAATGCAGACTCCAGAGCAGAACAGAGGCAGGGCGCCGGGAGGAATTTCCTGCACAGCTGCAGGTTGCACAACGGGCCAGGCCCCTACCTGCCTCCGCCGTGTTGCAAGGACCCGCCGCCCTTCAGGCTGGGGAACAGGCCGAGGGCGGAGGCGGTACCACCCCCACCTGGGCGGAGGGCAGAGGTCCAGGCCTCCCCGACCTCGGGGCACTCGCCCTGGCCACGGAGGACCCTGTGCAAACCTCCCTGGGCAGCTACCACCCCGTCCCTTCTCTCTCGGACTCTGCAGGCCCCTGAACTCTGGGCCTCCCCTCCCCACCCCACCGGAGAGATGAAGCCCAAACAAGCCGGAGATCAAGACCTAAACTGACAAGCAGCAGGACCCGTGGCCGGCTGACCGTGAGAGCCCCGTACCTTCCCTGCCTCCCAGGGCCAACTCAGGAAACGGGTGGCGGGTGCCCGACGTCTCCCTGACCCCCAGCAAGGGTCCGACTCGCCTTCACCGTCTGCCATTCGGCTGACAGGTTCCCAGCTCCCACCTGGCCTAGCCCACCAGCCACTGCTCCCAATGACCCTGGGGACCCACAGCCCCCCGGGGACCTGGGCCTGCAGTTCCCCAGGTGAGGATGAGCCCTGGGGCAGAGACAGGCAGGGGGGAGCCAGGCACAGTGTGGGGGGGAGCCCTGCCTGCAGGAAGCGCGGCCCCAGCCACCCTGAACCTGAGGCCGAGAGAGGACGCAGACCCCTCCTGCAATCAGAGGTCCCTGCACTTCTGGAACAGAGAGCCAGCTCCCTGAGGGCAGGGGAGACAGCCCCGGGAGTCCCCCTGGTCTGACACCCTGCAGCGCTGGGGCAGGCCCCCCAACTCCCAGTGGACACATCCTAGTGGCCCCAGTCCCGCAGGCCCTTGCCCACCGCCGGCCTGGAAAGGCCCGCGGGCGCTAGCAGGGGAGTCGGAGTGCACAGACCCGGGCGACAGGAGCCAAGATCAGGGACTCAGATAAGCATCGCCTGAGGAGCGTGGAGGGCCCCGGGTGCGGGGCGTGGCCTGACCCAGATCTGAGCCTTTCAGCAACAGCAGAGTTCTCAAAGATTCAGATCTCCTGGGAACCACACATACCCGCCCCCGCCACACACACACATGCACGCACACATGCACGCGCATGCACACGCACGCACACAGATGCGCACACACACGCATGTGCGCACATTCACACACACAGCTACAGGAAGGGCACCGGGAGCTCCTGGCCCAGCTGCACGTCAGTGTCACCTGGGGCTGCTCGGGAGCCCGGCTCCAAGACTGCCGACCTCCTTGGTCTGGGCCGTGGTCCGGACATCGCGGTTCTGAAAGCTCCCCTCTTTGAAAGGCGGGCAGCCCGGGGGAACGCCTTAACTGGGTCAGAGCTACAGCTAACTCAGCCCCGCACTTCACCGAGCCCACAGGCCTTCTCACGCCAGGCCGACAGCTCAGGACGGCAGACACAGAGTAACCCACGGCGGCATCTGGCTGCAAATTCTGCAGAAGTTACAGTGACAAGGGACACGGCCTTGTCACTCAGCTCCCGGGGACAGAGCTCAGTTCCACTAGTTGCGGACGACGGCAGAGCCCGGGTCGGAATGGCCGGGCACGCGCCTCCACCCCACGGCCCCCCAGCTCCCCACGGCCGCAGCTTCCCGAGGCCCCAGGTGGCAATGGCCAGCCGACCAGGGAGGCCTGTGGGCAGGGCCAGGCCTGAGTCCCTGCTCTGGGGCCTCGAGACCTCCACTGCCCGGAACAGCAGGCCCCAACCCGCCCTCTGCGGCCCCTCGGGACCGTCCCCTGCTGCAGGTGCAGCTTTCTCGGGGCACCCCGGGAGGGGCTTGGAGCGGTGTCTGGCGCTGCCCGAGTCCTGCCAGCACCGTCAGGGAGACGTCAGGAAGCCCAGGTCACAGACGGCTCGGCTCACCCAGCCCTAGACACCAACCGCCCTTCAAAGGCCCCAGGAGGCTTCCAGGAGAAAAGGCCCTTCCCTGCCTGAGGCCAGGCATCACTGCCGGACGGAGGGCACCACAACCCTCCTGCCCTGGGGGGAGGGGCAAGGGGGACAGGGCAAACGACCCTCTGGCCTGGAGGAGGCGGGCTGTGTGCAGCTCACACCTTCAGGAGGACCAGAAAACAGATGCACTGGGGCACACCGTTCCTAAGAAGCAGACGGAGCACGCTCCCCCCGGCCGTCAGAGCCCTTTTGCGCGCAGGGAAAGGTTTCCTGAGGGCGAGCAGTGCCCCAGGCAGCCACGTGAACGGACGCCAGCCTGACGCCCCCGTGCGTGCCCAGAGGCGCGCACACACACACAAGCAGCCCAGGCCGCCAGGGCCCCCTCCAGCTCGGTCCACCCAGCCCAGGCCTCCCACACCCAGGGCCGTCAGAAATTCCACCTTGTGGGAACAGTCACCAGCACCATTCCAGCGGCCTTTAAATCATCTAAGAGAATAAGCACAGCTCCTCCCCAGCTGAGCCCGCTTCCTGGGGCCCCAAAACTCCAGGTGCAGCCCGCTTCCTCCCCCAGCCCATGAAGCCCCCCCAGGGACACCCCCCAAGACAGCAGGCACCCTGCTCTCCAGGAGGACTGTGCCCGACGTGAGGACCCTGTCTACCCCCCACGGCATGCAGGGGAGGCTGAGGACCGATGGGGAGCCACCCCGAGCCAGCCCTGCCCTCAGCCCCTCGGTCGACCCCACGACACCAGCGCCCCAACTCTGCCTCGCCGGGAAAACCACTGCTGAGCCGGGCAGAAGCTGCCGGACGCGGCCAGGGCACGCGGCGCCCAGAGCCCGCCAGCAGCCAGGGATCAGCGCCAGCCCCGCCAAAGGAAAACACGGAGGCCCGGCGGAGGGAGGCTGGAGGCTGGGTGGTCCAGACGCACCGCTCCACGTGGTCTGCTCCTGGCAGGCGGCCACCTCTGCCTGCCGCTGGGCGGGCACGGTGGGGAGGAGCCGGGCAGCACTGCCCAGCACCGGGCCGCCATTCGCGGGCCTGGAGGGGACCCCTGCTCCCAACCTGGGGCCCGAGACACACCCGCGGGCCCCGACGCAGCCCTGCAGACCTGAGGGTCCCGGCGAGCGACCACCAGGCCTGGCTGGACCCTGCAGCCCAGCCCTGCCCACCCGGAGCGGCACTGTCCACCCATGGCCAGGCTCCCCGACGGCCCAGGAGGCCTGGGGACTCACCGACCCCAGCTCGCCAAGCACCCAGCACACACCTGGGCAGGTCCAAGCCAGGCGGCCCCGGAGCCCAGAGCTGTCCCCCGCTGTCCCCAAGCCCCTCAGCATCACTCAGGGGACCCTCGGGACCACCAGGGCTCCCCCCCGACCCCCATGTCAGGCCTCCTGACCTCAGCCCCAGGCTCGCCCATCCTGACCCGCGAACACATGGAGGCCAAAGTCTGCACCTCGCAGCCCCACACACAGGCCAGGCCAACCCCGCCAGCACACGCCAGACACACAGACACACACACCCCCACCAACACACCACAACACACACCCCACCAACACACACCAACACACCACACCCCAACACACGCTAGACACATATCCACCCCACCAACACACACCAGACACACACACACCCACCAACACACCCCAGGCACACACCCCAACACACGCTAGACACACATCCCCCACACAACACACATCACACACACACACACCCCACCAACACACACCAGGCACACACCCCAACACCAACACACACACACACCCACACACCACCCCCACACACACCCCACCCCAACACACGCCACCACACACCCCCACCAACACACACACACCACACACCCCCCACACACACACACCCAGGCACACACCCCCCCACCACACACCACACACACCCCCCCCACACACCACACACACACACCCCACCCACACACACCACACACCCCCACACCCACACACCCCAGGCACACACCCCAACACACAGCACACACACACCCACCACCACACCAGGCACACACACACCCCCACACACACCCACAACACCCCCACCCCCCCCACCCCACCACACCAGACCACACACACACACCCCCCCCACCAACACACACCAGGCACACACCCCAACACACGCTAGACACACACACCCCACCAACACACGCCAGACACACACACCCCCCCCCCACACACGTCAGACACACACACACCCCACCAACACACACCAGGCACACACCCCCCAACACACCCCCCCACACACCCCCCCCCCAACACACACACCACACACACCACCCCCCCCCAACACACGCCAGACACACACACCCCCCACCAACACACACCCACACCACACACCCCCCACCAACACATGCCAGGCACACACCCCCCACCAACACACGCCAGGCACACATCCCAACACATGCTAGACACACAGCCCCCCACCAACACACACCAGGCACACACCCCAACACACGCTACACACACACACCCACCAACACACGCCAGACACACACACACCCCACCAACACACACCAAACACACATTCCCCCACCAACACACGCCAAACACACACCCCAACACACACCAGACACACACACACCCCCCCACCAACACTCGCCAGACACACACCCCACCAACACGCACCAAACACACACATCCCCCACCAACACAAGCCAAACACAAACACCCCACCACCAACACACGCCAGATGCCCCCCGCCCGGCCAGCGCCACAGCCCCCATGAATCTCCGAGGCCCCCCGGCACACCCACCCTGACAAACCCCGCTGGGCACCGGTCACCCCTCGATTGGATGGTTAAAAATTCATTCACGGCAGCAGATTGGTTATTACATCTCGGCCTTAATTAAAGAGGGCTGCACAACGGCATTTTAAACAGCAATGTCACTTTCTAATTGACAAGGCTCCATTATGGAGAAAAAGATTCAAAGGAGCCTGAAACAGAGCCAGCGCCCCTCCTCCACCCTCCCAGGGTGGGGGACGATGGTTCAGCTTCAATTTTTAATCCACTGATGAAATATTCACAGGCCAGGGAGGGGATCACGTTTCCCGGGACGTCGGATCCCTGCCACGCCGGGGGCTCCCGCGCTGGGAGGACACCAAGTTTGGGGCCATGTGGTCAGGGCGGGGGGGGGGCTGGACACCTGCCCGCCCAGAGCCAGCACCGTCTCATCACCTGGGCCACGCGCGTCTCCCTGCCCGGCATCCTGCCCTGGGCCCACAGACCCCAACAGAGGGTGAGCCCCCGGAGGGGAGCGAGGGACCCAAGGCCACCAGCAGCTTCCCCGGCCTCCTGTTTCCGGTCCTGCCTTGTCTGGACCTCCACGGCCGGCCCGCCCCCAGGAAAGTCAGCACCGTCCCCAGAGCCACTGCTTCCTAAGGGAAGCACAGAGGACTGGCCTCTGCCACCAGCATCTGCTCAGCAGACCTCATAGTGCAGACGCTTCTCCTGACCGCTGTGTTGGCTGCCCCCGTTTTACAGGCGGGGACACTGAGGCAGAGAGGCCCTGGTGGCCCTCCCGGGGCGTCTGCCCCCCAACAGAGGAGCAGAGAAAGGCCAGCTGAGAACACAGATGAGGACAGAGCAGACCCGGGACCCTCAGCCCCGCTGCAATGCGGCCCCGTGTGCCGTGGGGCAGGTGAGGAGCCTGGTCCACCTCCCTCCTGCCTGCCTCCCGACCCAGTAGGAAAACATCTTGGATGAGCCGTTGCCTGGGGTGGGAGGGACAGTGAACGAGGCCCCCACGCAGCCGGCCAGGTGCCCACACGGCGACCCCGGCTGCAGGTCTGGGAGCATCCGTTGGCCGCGTGCCCACTGGGCCCTCCAAGAAGGAAGACCCTGAACGGAAACTATCGGCCTCCAAGGAGCAGGACCCCCAGGGGCCCCGGCCACCTACCAGCCACGAGAGCAGGACAGGCAGCCGCCTCCACAGACGAGGGGGCTGAGGCTCGGAGGGTCCAGGGGCCAGGGCCAGGGCGGGCAGGTGGGGCAGGGTGGGGTCTCTAACCCCAGCGGCATGTCTGACCCTGCACCCCAGGGTGGGCAGGTGGGGCAGGCCGGGGGTCTCCGACCCCAGCAGCGTGTCTGACCCCGCACCCCAGGACGGGCGTCTCTGACCCCTGCGGCGTATCTGACCCTCCACCCCAGGGTGGGCAGGTGGGGCAGGGCGGGGGTCTCTAACCCCAGCGGCATGTCTGACCTCCACCCAGCAGTGCCCGCCCTGAGGCTCCCAGGGCCCCGTGCTCTCCCCACGCCATCCACCCCCTCACCCCACCCCCGCCACAGCGGGCAGCGTCCACACTTCCTGCCGTGCGAGCTGACACTGACCAGCTGCCCGGCCAGCCCGGACAGGTCGTTTAATCACAGCCCACGATCAGCACAGCATCTCCTGGTATCGCTGGGCAGGCACGCCCGCCCGGCCATCTGGACATCCGCCCCTCCTGACCCCGAGCCCGCGCATACCCTGGACAGAGGCATGTGCCCGGGGAGGGCAGTGGGGGTCCTGCAGGGCAGGAGGGGGCAAGCGTTCCAGGCAGGATGCTGGCGTGAGTCCCCGCCCGCCCCCCCCACGTGAGCCAGCCTCAGCGCCCTCCTCCTGGGTCGGAGAGCGGCACAGCCCCCTCCCCAGCGCCTCCAGAAGGCCGCGAGTCCCTGTCCGCCCGCTCCTCCTCCACCAGGCATGCACCCCCGCCCCAAGCCCACCGAGCCCTCCCCCAGGCAGGGTCGCTCCCTGCCCAGAGCTGCCCTGCCCAGGTGTCCAGGCACAGCAGCATCAGCGGTGGGGACAGCCTCAGGTCCAGCCAGGCCCCTCTCTGGGGAGAGCCTCCACACAAGCCCTCCTGGGTCGGGGCAGGGCTGAGGGGACCCCCATCCCCGCCGTGAGCCCAAGGCCAACGCGAACCCAAACGTCAGCCCCCTCTTCAGCGCGGGCACTGCCTGCACTGCTCGTGACAGAACTGGGTCTTGGCCGACATGCTGGCCCCCTGCCCGGAGCCGCTCTGCCCGCTGGCACAACGTGGCAGCTCCCCCAGATGCTGCCAGAGCCGGAGTCCGGGAGAAGCCAGGCTGAGGTCCCCGAGGTCGGGGGTCGGCCGGTGTTTCGGGGCCACTCTCAGGATTCTGCTCTCCCCACCGAGGTCCCGGCTGCCCCCCACCCTGGCCGTCAAGCTTCCAGGCCCAGCAGGATGCCTCCCAGGGATGGACCTTGGGACAGGGCGGGGGTCCAGACATGCAGGAGCGGCCCCCCCTCCCAGGAAGGCAGGCTCACAGCCAAGATGGGGTCAGCGGTCCCCGGGGATCAGCCAGCAGCGCCGGGCTGACCCACTGACAGCAGTGGGGCCCCTCGAGCTCCGGGGTCGTGCTGACCGAACGCCGCACCAAGGATGCCCCATGCTCTGACCGCAGGCCCCAGGTTCCCAGGCTCCATCCCGGGCCCGGGCGTCAGCGTCCCCAGGTCCTCCTGCCTCCAGGCTACCCTGTCCGGCCCAACCGACCGCCCAGGACACTAGCCTCCCAACCACAACCCCACAAACAGCACCCCCTCTCAGACCGACACCTCACAGGCACCCCGATTCCCAGAGTGCACCCCGATTCCCAGCGCCCTCAGTCCTGGCCTATGGGATATGGCTCTAACCGCAGCCGAGCCCCACCGTGCCCCCACCCCTAAGGCCACCACCCCTTGGGGCTCGGGACCCCCCTGACCCTGGGCCCCGTCTCTCCAGCGGCAGGGCTTCCCACGGCTGCCCCCCGGCTCTGCCCCCCCGCCCCACCGCACTGCTGTCAACCCAGGCCGGCCTGGCCCCCACCCCGGGACCCCTGGACGGGCTGCCCCGAGCCCCCCCCCAGCGCCACCTGGCCGCCCGTCTCATCCTACAGCACGTCTCCAGCGTCACCCCACTTACCCAGGACACAGCCATCGTCACCGCAGAACGTTCCTCTGGACGTGGGGGTGGGGCAGTCAGAGGGGAGCCCAGCTCCGAGCAGCTCCCCCAGGGGCCCCGCGTTCGGTGGACACCCCGACACCGTGAGGGCCGCCCCCCGCCCCCCAGCGCCTGTCCATCAGGGCAGAGGCACCAGGCTCTGCTCGGGGGGTGCAGACAAAGGCAGGCCGGCCACCCCGAGCCCACGGTTCGCCTCGGTCAACACCCCAGCCGGCCGAGGCGTCCTCTGCCCAGCGATTTACAATTTCATTAAATCACACGGGAAAATTAGAAACATTGTTACTTCCCTCGGCCCTTAACTCTTTGCCGCCCTGCAGCGGCGCAGTGCGTCCCGGGGGCACACCCTGGCCCCCACCCCAGCTCCACCTGCCCGTCGCCTCCCGGGGCCGGCCCCGGTCCCACCCCCAGCCCACAGGGGTCCTCCCCAAGCACAGGGTCTCCCTGACGGCCAAGGTCATCTCGCGGGGCCCCTGGTTCCGGCCAGTGCAGCCAACGGGCGGCGTCTCCTCCGCCCCCCGGCACCGAGTCAGGCAGAGCACCTCCCCCAGGCCCAGGTCCTCCCCTCCCATGACCCGGGGTCTCGGCAAGGCCCAGCTTTCTCCCCACCCTCCCCATGCCCACACAGGAGGGCCCGAGAGCTGCCACCACCCCAGCTCCCCAAGGTCACCCAGGGGAGGATGCGGGGGGGCGTGGCAGCCCCCAGAAGTGGGGCTCGGCCCGGGTAGCCCACCCCCGCCCTCAGCCACAATCCTCCTGCACTCCCAGTGTGAAGACCTGCGGGGAGGTAGTGGGTGCCCACAGCCCCTGGGACCCCCATGGACGCAGAGCCTCAGAAGCAAGGGCAGACTCGGGGGGCCGAGGGTGACGGTGGGGGGAGCCGGGGCCACAGCACCCGCCGGGGTCCGCAGGGGTGAACCCCACTCGGGGCGGGGAGGGGCCACAAGGCGGCTGCAGGGCCATCAGGGAGGCTCGAACATTCTAGCAACAGGAAGCGGAGCGGGAAGGCTGGTCCCGCGGGAGCACAGGCATGTGCCAGGTCTGGGGCTGCGGCTTCACCCCGAGGACCACGGCGCGGTGTGGGGGGGACCGCAGGACAACAGCACGACCGGGTCCAGCGTTCCGGGACAGGTGAGTGAGCACTGAAAGCAGGCATCAGCCCTGTGAGCCATGTCCACAGGGTCCCTAAGCCGCAGGCGGCGGCAGGCGGGGCGCGGGGGACATGCCAGACGTACAAGGCAAGGGCCGTGGGTGAGGAGGGGGCCCTCCCAAGAGGGGGGGCATCTAGGAGGGCTTCCCATAGGAAGGGGCGTCCGGGCACCAACCCCCAAGCAGGTGCAGCAGCACGGCGGCCAGCCCGCCTCTGCGCCGGGAGGTGACCCAGATTTAGTCACGGATGAACGGGGCTGGGAGTGAGCCTCCGATGCCTCTCTACTTCCCGGCCGGGCACTCCTCAGCTGTTCCCGTCTGCCCCCCTCCCTGGGGGCAGAGCCCCTCCCAGCTGATGCTTCTCAAACACCTCAAGGGGCCAAGCAGGCGGCTGCTGGTGGCACCGTCGGGGTGGGGGGACGCTGGGGTGGGGGACACCAGGGCTGTTATTAGACTGGATTAAGACCTCCAGGAAGGGCCAGGCCCGGAACGCAATGTCAGCACGACAGAGATGGTCCCCGCCAGACCCAAGCCCGTGGCCACGGCCCCTGCTGCCGGAGGCTGCTGAGGCCAGGACTGTGGCTGCCCAACCCCAGGAGCCAACCCCCCAAAGAGTTGTGTCCATTCTGGCCCCAGGGCTGGGCAGGAAGGGCCCTGAGCCCACCAGGTGCCCCACCGCTGCTGGCCCAGGGGACACGAAATCCCCATCTGCAGACTTGGCCACTTCCCTGGGCACACACTCAGGTCGTGCCGACATCGGCTCTGAGACACCCCAGGGGGAGTGGCTGTCCCCCCCCACAGGCAAGGAGACGCTGCCTGAGGCCCAGAGACTGGGTGCTCACGATGGTCCCCGGGGCCACCCACCCCCATTTTCGAGGCAGAGGGGCCCCCGAATACTCCACCAGGCAAAGGGCCCTCCTGTTCAAGCAGCCGAAGCAACAGGCTCCGTGAACACTAGACACCAGCCCTCCACTCGGCCCAGGGCCCCAGGAGGTGGCCCCGACCCCGCACTCGCCGTCTGACCATCGGCCAGCACTGATGCTGAGGGGGGCTCCGAGGCCACACCCGTCACGCCTTCCAGGGGATGGGAGACTGGCACCACGGCTGTGACGGGGGGGACCTAACCCAGGGGGGCTTCCTGGAGGAGGATGCATACACGCAGACACCTGACGGAGTGGGAAGGTGGGCAGGACCCAGAGGACGGGGCAGGCGTGGCTCCTGAAGACCAAGGGACACGGGGCGGTGGGCGGGGGTCACAGGAGAGCCGGGCCAGGCGGCAGCGAGAACCACATCCTGTGGGCACTGGGGAGCCAGAGAGGGTGGTGCCCAGGGGAAGGGCCGTCCGGCCGGGCAGGGAGGGGGGCAGCGCACGGCCCCAGGGCCAGAGGTGGCCCCACCCCATCCTCCTGCTGGGAACCTAGACAGGAACCCAAAGCTCGACTTCCCACCTTCACAGAAGAAATCTGGGCCATGGGTGCCCCGGGCTGGGGTTTTTTTGTCAAGAAATCCGGTCTCCCCCCTACTCTGCGGCTGCTGAGTCAGGAGACCAGGGCGGGGGAGGGGGGTGCAAATCACAGCCCCTTCCAGCAACGTGGGCAGGAAGCAAGCTCGCTGAAGCCCAGCTCCCGCCCCCAGGCCCGGCCCAGCCCGGCCGGGCCCGCACGACCAGCACCCCCTCCACGGGACCACAGCATCCTCTCTGCTCTCAGCACAGGAAGGGACCCACCTGGGGCTGGAGACACCCAGGCCTGGGGCAGGACAGGCCGGATGGATGCCTGGTTGGCCAGACCCCCTCCTGGGGCACGGAGCAGATGCAGGCTCGGGTCTGAGAACGGTTTCGAGGTGGGGGGGCCGCGGGAATCAGGCTGCAGGGACGAAGAACTGGGAGAGGGCAGGGCAGGCCCACCCGAGAGCGGGAACAGCGAGAGCAAAGGCTCAGAGGTGCCGATGCACAGTGCACATGGCCCAGCAGGGACCCCTCGGGGCTCTGCTCTGCTGGGGGGAGCCTGCCTGTTCTCGGGGGCAGACCTGAGCAGGCCTGACCACCCACCCACCCCTCTCTGGTGGGGGGACCACGAGGGCTGGCAACGAGCCCGTGAGTGTCACGGGCGGGAGTACAGAAGGGCGAGAGGGCGCCAGGGACGTCACATCTGCTGACCAAGCCCCCCCTCCCCCGGCCCCCGTCACCCGCGTTTGGGGAGGAAATGCTCTTTCCCACAGTTTCGAAAGATCCTCTTTGCTTGAAGGAAGAGAAGCACCCAGAATCACACCATTCCACGGCCTGGGGCCATGCTCGCTGGGGGTCGGGGCGGGGGTGCTGGTCCCCTAAGCCCGCCCACCAGGGAGCCACCCACCTGAACACACGCTCCCGCCCAGCCCACGAAGGGGAAAGGCCAGTGTGGACCGGACAAAGCACTCAGCGCCCCGCTCCAAGTCGGCATCAAGGCGGCACCTGGCAAGGGGGCTCCCTTCCTGTCCTGGGGGATTCCTGGGCCTGAGAAGAGTCTGGAACCACCCCTTCCAGGGAAACTCTTCCCTCCCAGGGGGGTGAATTCCCACATCTCCCCCGTACAGCCCGGCCCGCTGCTGGCTGCTGCAGGCACTGAGGGGCAGGCCTCCACAGGCCCCAGGCACCACAGTGAGGACTCTGCTCCCCAACCTGCAGACCAAGACTCCGAGGGTCAGAGCGGCCCCCAGCTCCCGCTCTGCCCTGCTCCTGGGAAAGAACTGAAGGTCCACCCCCACGACCACCCCGGAAGTGTCACCCGCCCCTCCACAGAGGACAAGGCCCAGGCTCAGAGGGACAGGCTGCCCCAGGTCACCCAGATGCAAAGGGCCGAGTGGGCACCCAGACCAGGCTCAGGAGGGCTGTCCCGCAGGGCCACCCAGCCCGTACGTGGCTCCCCAGGCTCCCGGGAGGAGCCCCTCCTCCCAGCAGTGACAAGGCAGCCCACCAGCCAGATGCCCTCTCCCCACGCCACCTCTGCAGGGCGGGACGCATAGAAATCCCGTCATCCCCAAGGAGGAGGTGTCCCCCACCAGCCTCGGCCACAGGATCCGGTTTTCTGGCCTCTGATGAAGGGACGCCCCACGGTCTTGGCACCCACGTGCCAGCAGCAGCGGGCACCTCCTGGACGGGGCCAGCCACATCCCTCAGCCCGGAGGGAAGGCTACCTCGTGCAAGACCACAGCCACCACGGAGGCCAGCTGAGCCAGCCAGCGCACGACGGGCCAGGAACGAGGCCGGGCCGGTTCCTCCCTGGGGACCCTCCATGGGCCCCTCGGGGTCAGAATCCCAGACCTACCAGCTGCACACTGCTGCCCAAGCCTGCCGGGGAAGCCCACCCAGCACCTCTGGAGTGGCAGAGGGTCCCGGGCACGAGTGGGCTCAGCACAACCGAACCCAGGCTCAACCGGCTGCTTGGCACCTGCATTACTGCCAACAGATGGAGCGGCGGGCACGGAGCAGGACGGGGCTAGCCCTATGTGTCCTGCGACAACCCCCACTCACAGCCCTTCCTGACCACTCCGCCCTGCGTCCTCAGGCGCCCGCAGCACACCGGGGTCTCGCCCAGACTTGCTGGTCCATCTCCGATGTGGACACTGGAGGGCTGGTGAGATGGACGTGCCTCTGTGTCCACGTCCTGGCCAGCAACTCCCCAATGGCAGGACCACACAGGCCTTCTGTTCCGACCCCACGGCCCCCTGCTAGTCCCACAGCGAGCCCTGGATAAACCCTGACACCCTAGCCTGTCCCGCCCTCCCCTCCACATGGAAGGCCTGGGGCACAGAGCACGATGCAGGGTGCCCAGCCCAGGCACCTCAGTCTCCTGGTCTGCAGAACACTCGGGACTGGCAGCCCCACACCCGCAACCCGAGAGGCCTCAAGGGTCTGCTGGGCCTCCGAGCCTGCCCGCACCCTCAGACAGGGGGTGCAGGAGGCTGGGCACAGGCCGGCACCAGGCCAGCTGCTGGACTGCAGCTCACCGGCTCTCCACCTGAGCCCCAGGCCCACCCAGTCCTGACCCAGGAGGCCAGGACCCACCACCGAATGCCAGACACCAGCACAAGGCCCAGCTGCACCCACGCAGGCAGGTGAAGGCCCCCTCGCCCCAGGCTGGGCAGTAAGCCCCCCAACCCGGGGTTCCCACGTCCCCCACACCATCGCAGAAAGACCTCGGCTTCCCAGACCCTCCAACGCCTCCCCCACCACCGCTCAGCAGGCTGCTCCCTCAGTGGCTCGGGCCTGGGCCCTGCAGATGCGGTCTGAAGGGGGCCAAGTCCAGGCCTATCCTCGGCGCACGCGGCCCGGCCAGGTCCGAGGCAGACACATGGTTCACCTGCGTGTCCCCAGCCTACTCCGCCCAGCAGACACGCCCACACTGATCACCCTTCCTCCTCCGTCACGGCCACCCCAACCTCAACTTCCAGCAGAGAACCAGGACAGGGCGTCAAGACACGGGCTCGTGAGCTGGGGACGCACATGGCCACCGCCCACTCTGCACGACGGGCCCCCAGGGACAGGAAGAGAGCTCCCCGCCACCAGCGTGTGCAAGCCACGCAGCTGAACCTGGGTCTCGCACACACACAGTTGGCTTCCCCGCGGCCCCAGGACTGCGCCAGGAAGCCGGGTGGAGACTGGAGGGAGGGCGGGGGCCTATCTAACCCAGAGTTGCTAAAAAGAGCCAACGGGGAAGTAAAAATAGGAAATAAAAATAAAATTGCTCCAGCCGGCCGTGGTTGTTTGTGTAGGAAACAAGGCATCTCCGGGCCCAGCAGGGCGGGCTCCACGCTGGGCCCCTCCCGGACGAGGACGAGGAATTTCTCCCCCCACCCAACCTCCAGCCACCCCAGGAGGCCAGCTGTGCGCCCTGGGCAGGAATGGCTCGAGGGGGTCCTGAGAGCCAGGTTCAGATCTCAGCTCTGCCGCTGACCAGCCGAGTTACCCTGGGAGAGGGGCTGAGGCCCTGTGGGCCTCACAGGCTGACCCCCACCCTGCCCGCGGCTCTGGCCCACCACCTCCCTCGGCCGGGTCTCCTCCACCTGGGACCCTCACCATCGGCAGAACACTCTGTCCGCGGCGGGTGGTCAGGACCTGAGGGCACCAGACCACCGTGAGGGAGCCGGCCTGACTCTCCGAGCGGCTCAGACCCGTGTCCTCGTGCACACGGTGTGAGGAGGCCTCCCGTCCCCTCCTTCCCTGCGGGCACCTGCAGGGTTAGCGACAGGCTCATTCGCACTCAAGTGTGCATGACTGACCCTGGCTTCGAGGCCGGCCCGTTCTGCCAGGGTGCGGGATCCCTCGGAAGAGAACACAGCCCAGCCAGAGGGCACGAGAGGGGGGCTGGGGCTCCCTCATCTCACCGCCCCCCAGGGCAGGGCAGGGACCCTCAGCCACCCACCTCATCCAGGGAGGCCCTCCCTTGCTGGGTCAATGCCTATCGATCACCTGAGCCTGCCCAGGGCGCCCACTGAAAGGGCGCGTGAGCGCTGCCGACCGTGAGTGTGGTTGCCACAGCGTGGGCCCGGGGCAGCGGGACAGGGGCCACGGAGGAGCCCCCACCCACTGGGGGCCTTTTCAGAGTGTCCTCATCCCTCCTGGGGCCCCTTCCGCCCCCACCCCTGGGTCTCACGTTCATCTGCCCTTCCCCCAGGCCTGGAACCAGGGGGAGCTCCAGGGGACTGGCCAGGGAGACAGGGGGTGACATCATCGACGGTCTGACCCAGGACCTGCTGGCCCCAGACCCCCCTCCACACAGCGGCCCGCGGTCTTCCTCCAGCATACGTCTGCCCCCAGCACCCCCGCCCCCCAGTCCTCCCCATCAGGGCCTCCCCGTCCCCCAGCCCTTGGGGGAAACCCCAGTATCCTGCACAGCGCGCTTGTCCCTTGGGCCCCCTGCCCCTCAGACCGGCCCGGTCTCGCCACACACACCCCCGGCGCTGCCCACGCCTGCCGCTCAGCCGGGCTCCCAGCCCTTAGGGTCCACAAGGACTGTGGGCCCACCTCCAGCCGGGACGTGCCCGTGTGGGCACACACAACCCACTCAGGCACACAGAAGCTCACATGGGCACTCTGGCCCCGGAACCCAGCCACAGGGGTGACCCTACCCCACCTCTGCGCCCCTACAGGGTCCTGGCTCCAAGTCCCCAAGGAGGGTCTGGGCAGGATGGGGGTCCCTGAGGACAGGGGGGCCCAAACACACCCCACTCGCAGTCCTGGCCTTTCTGTCCAGCAGCCTCTGGCTCACAGACCCTCTGAGCCGGCCGAAGCGCGCGAGGCGGGGGTCCCATGAGTGGAAACCAAGGATGACGGGGCAGACCCTGGGGCCCCCTGGCCTCTAGGTCCTGAGGGCCAAGTCCAAGGGACCCACCCAACATGGGCACATGAGCCAAGGGCCACCAAGCTCAGAGCAGGGCGTTCAGACGGCTGGGACGTGACGGCAGCGACAGCAGTCATCTCAGAGACCGGGGGGGTGTACGTGGGCGCACAGATGTGTGTGCGGGGCCTGCACCAGGAGGGCCGAGGGTCAGCGGGGGAGAGAGGCCCAGGGCAGGCCACCTCCAGAGCCCTGGAGGGTCTCCCTACGAGGCCCACTCGCTCCCTCAAGGCCACGATCTACCTGGCCCCTGTCCGGGCCCAGGGGCCTGGGGGTCCCTGGCTGCCCCCGTGATAACGACTCCGTAGCTTATCAGCCCCTTCCAGGACCAGCGTGGGCGTGAGAGCCCTTCCCTCTCCCTCCGTCAGCCGGCCGCGAGAGTGCCCTGCTGCCCGACGGGGAGACACGGGGACTGTCCACAAGCAGGTAACTCGTAGCAGTGAGCTGCAGGCAGGGCAACAGGGAGACACGGCCAGGGAGGCACACACGAGAGCTGGCCTCTCTCCCAAGGACCACAGCCAGTGAGGGCCTGGGAGGTGTGACCTTGCCCCGTGACCCTGGGACTACGGGCGGGAAGGGGGCCAGCCAGGGTCGGAAGGGCGGTACGTGGACTGGGAGCCGGTCAACCAAGAACCAGAACTGCCCGTGGTCCTGCACCCAGACCACGCCTGGGCAGAGGAGGCCCGCACCCCAAGCCACAGAGCTGGGAAGAGGTTGGCAGGCACCGAACGCCCCGTGGGAGCCCGACTCGCCTGCCCACCCTTCAAGCCTGCGAGGCCTGGACGCTCCTGGACACACCAGGCTGTGCGGTGCACCTGGCCTGCAGCATTGCCCGTCCCCTTGGGTGCCCATCTGCACCGGTGGAACTGAGCTGGGACCACGGTGCGTGGGAGCCCACGGCGCGAGCTCCAGACCGCCCAGCTGCCTGGGTTCAGGCAGCAGCGGCCAGGTCCCAGGCTGCACCCACACCGAAGTCCTGACGCCCCAAAACCCGTCCCCGCTATGACTTCCTTACTAGGTAAAAGGCACAGTCCCAGGCCCTCTTACACTCAGGGCCAAAGCCCCAGACAGCTTCTGCCTAGTTTACCAGGCCCCCTGCCCTGCCCGCCGGCCCCTCCTCACACACAAGCCAGACGCCACCCTCCCTGGCCCAGGACTCTCCAATGGCTCCACCTCCCTGGGACAAAAGTTCCAGAGGCTTCTCTAGGCTCTCTGATTCCATCTCTACCCTTCCCCCTCGCTGGTTCAGCTCCAGCCACACAGGCAGATGCGAGAGCCTCTGGGTGGGAGGCCTCAGACACCTTGGTAAGACAAAACTAACATGTAAATCTGAGGATGCAGAAACTGACATCTCCCAGGCAAACTCCTATGCATCCTTCACAACCCAGTTTAGAGAACCCAACCCACTGACACCAGGGCAAACCGGTAACACTTCTCCTATGCCCCCTCTGCCTCCTGCAGTCCTCGCACCACCACACTCACACCATCCCCTCCCCGACAGCAAAGGCAGGCGTGACCACGCTTGTCAACCATGAGTGACCTACCCTGCCACGCTGTATCAGCCCCACTTTACAGAGAAGGTCCAGAGGGGCGTGTAAGACTCCGGTCTACAGTGACACGAATGATGGTGCTGGGCTCCACCCCGGTCCCTCTGACCCCAAGCACCACTCACCATCCTGGGGCTGGGCCTCACACAACCCTGCCACAGCAGCGGCCAGCAGGAGCCGAGCGTCTGCAGACAGACAGCCAGTCAGACGGACGCAGGGACGGACGCAGGGACGGACGGACGACGGCGGGCAGGCGGGAGGTTAGCTCAGTGCCTCTCGCCCCACCACCAGGTTTCAACAAGACAGCCTCAGCCGCAGAGGAAGGACCCAGCTCTCAACACAGGGCATCACCTGGGGCTGAGGGCCCCCATGCTGCATCCGGGCACTGGGTCCAAGGGAAACCCGGGTTCTGTCCAGCAGCGGGAGGCGGCGGCCTCTGCAGCACGCAGAGCGGACGTGGGGGGACGGGAACACACACTGCTCCGGCCCTGGCCTCAGGCTCCCTCGAGGGCTGCTCCACGCCCAGGAATTGGCCTGGGGTAGACAGACACACGGCAGGCTCCCCTCCCCTGGGAGTCAGGAGGACCCCCAGAGGGGGATTCAATGACCACGACTCTGAGTCTCAAGTGGAGGGAACGGGGAGATGTGTTTTCAGAAAACACTAACTCGGCCCACAGACACTTTCTGAGGCCGCAGCGGCGCCTGCCGCTCTGCGTTCAGCAGCGAACGAGCCCTCCGGCCAAGCCCACTGAGGTCTCGGGGTCCCCCCATCCCAGGGAGAAAGAGCCCGCCCAACCGGCAGTGTCGGCCAAGGGTCCCGGCGGGGAGCAGTACTTCCACCTCCGACGCAGCCCAACATCCTTCCTTCCATTTCACGAATGAGGAAACCGAGATAAACGGGGAGGAAGGAACGCGCTCCAAATCACAAAGTTCACGCGGCAGGGCTGGGGCAGGCAGGCCGGGGGCTCTGAGCCGGCCCTGGCCGTCGGGGGCACCCACCTTGTGTCCAGGAACACAGACGAGGGAGGCGGGGAGGCCCTGGTTCCCCTCCCCGTGTCCGAGACCCTCCAGCTGGGCCCTGGAAGGTCGTGGCCCACCCCGCCTCCGTCTGAGCCCAGAGCGGTCTGGCACTCAGCGCCCAAGGCCCCCACTCCTGCCCTCCCCCCACCCCCGACCTTGATCCTGGGCAGAAAGTCCGGGAGCAGGGGTGGGGCGGGGCGGCTCTGACACCTCCTGTGGACTCTGGCCCCAATCAGGGCTCTTTTTCCTCAATCCAGGCGAGGAGGGGTGAGTGAGGAGCCATCATGAAGCCCAGTGGCGGGGGCACCTCAGCAATGGACCGGGGGTCGGGGGACAGACAGGCGACGGAGGAAAGGACCCCCAGCTGCTCCACATGGCGAGGGACCCAGCTCCGGCCACCCCCTTCCCCGGGAGCCGGAGCTGCTGTAAGCTCACGAAGGGGGCCAGCACGGTCACGTTCCAGACCAGCACGCCCCAGGCCCAGGAGGCAGAGGGGACGTCAGGTCAGCAGGAAAGGGCTCAGAGGGGCCGCCTGCAGCCAGGCTGGGCGCCGCCAGGTGCCGGCCAGGCCCCCTCCCAGCCTCCCCTCTTCCCAAGGTTAATCATTCCTAGAGCAGCTGACCACACCCCCATGCTCACTTGGCGCCTCACCAGCACAGACGGGCCACCCTGCCAGCAAGAGGCCAGCGGAGGAGCCTGGCTGTGCCGTCGGATCCTTCTGAAACCTCCCAGGGTGCGTCCTGACCCACCGCCCACCCAGCAAACTCTAGTTTATCCCTTAAAGTCTAACAACATCACCTCCTCTTTGCAGCCTCCCTGACTTCCCCAGGCAGTGAGAGGTGAGGCAACTGAGACCCAAAAAGGTGACTGGCCAGCCCAGGGACACACGGCCTCCCCGCTCAGAGCAGACACTTGTTCTCACCAACCAGCTCCGAACACGAGAAAGCCAGAAAGCAGCGTGAGTGGCGCTGCGTGCAGGGGAAGGGGCGTGAGGGTCACACGGTACTGAGCAGAGGCCTGAGAGCCACGCGGGGGGCGGGGGGGGGGGTGCCAAGGAGAATCCCAGGGATGTCAGGAGCCACGGCGACAGGGGATGAACTGGCCTCGGGGGGTGGCTGGCACGACAGCACCCGAGCCCCCGCCCAACCTCCATCTGCAACGTTCACGAACCCTCTTCGCGCCGCTCACCCCCAAACCGCCTCACCAGAACACCCGAGGTGAGAACCAGAGCTGGGCAGCTGGCCCCACCCGGACCGACCGTCTGGAAACTTCCCAGCTCCCACAGCCCCGGGCCTGCCCCCTCAACAGGGAGAGCCCCAATCAGCTGGGGCCATTCCCTGAGGAGTGGTCCCCAGCTCTGCGGCCCCCAGCTCAGGGGAAAGAGGCCAAGGGCGAGAGGCCGACACTTCCAACAGCAAGAGGGCCCCAGGGAAACCGCGGCAGGGGAGATGGGATCTGCCCGGACACGCAGCGAGCTGGCCAGAGAGCAAACTGGACTGTCCACCCGGCCTGGGCTGCAGCCTTGGGGGGCACAGGCTCTCCTGACCCACGGAGGTGACCACCTGACTGCCCAGGTGGGGCAACCACAAGGGGGCTCAGGGGATCCCCCAAGAGCTCAATCACACAGACGTCTCCAGGAAGCGACAGCCTCTGCTGAGGGCACCCCAAAGCTGCTCCAGACAAAGCTGGGCCACGGGGGTGCACAGCGGGCACTGTCTCCAAGAAGGATGCCCACCACCGCTCGGACCCCAGCGTTGACCTTCTTCTGGGCCCTCATCAGCCATGCCACCTTGGGCATGTCTCTCAAGCTCCCCAAGACTGAAACCCCCATCCCCAAAACGTGGACCTCAGGGCCTGTCCACTTGAGGGGGACAGCTCAGCCAGGTCACCACCGCTGCCCAGGGCCCCCAACACCCGGCCAGGCCTCTCAGGGCCAAACGGCTGGCAAGGTGGGTGCTCTGGACATGAGGGCGGGAGTTTCTGGAGAGCTGGGGCCACACAGGCCCACCAGCCCCTGGACGAGGCCCTGGGCACGCCCTCCGTGGTGCGGGGTGAGCTGCCACCGACAGCAGATGCGGGTGACCTCCACCCCTCTCGACCACGGGCGCTTTCCTGGACGGCGCGGAGCTGTGCGCGCTCCCCGGCCGGCCCTCCGCAGTTTCTCCAAGGCCACGCTGTCACCCCACGTCCAAGCCCAGCACCCCGTCCGGAGCGCCCCACCGCCCTGCGTCCTGCACACACAGACGCGAGGGAGTGACTGGGGATGGCCTGGCTGGAGCTGGCCAGGGAAAGCGCACGGCTTCTGGAGGACACGGACCCAGAGACGGGCAAGGAGGAGACTGGGACAGGGTCCCCCAGGTGGGGGCTCGGGGCCAGCTGCCCAACTGGTACCCACTCCCGAGGGCTAGGCAGAGAGCAGCCGTCCATCAGGGGCCCGTGAGCACAGCGACTGCAGCCACCTGGGCTGTCACCACCTGACCTCTGCCCGGGGCCAGCGCGGACACTTAAGCTAAATTGGTCAATTATGGGCTACTTAGATCCCTCCCCGGGGCTCCCGGCCTCCCTCGGTCCGGGCGGCAGCACCAGGAAGCCGGTTGAATCAGTAACCTCATTACAGCCCAGCAGCCACACCCGGGGCCAGCTTTGAACTCCGCGGGGTGGATCCGTGGCCGCTGCAGGATTTACACGCGGCTGGCCCAGGCCCAGCTCGCTCCCCTCTCTGTCCCCTCCCCTCTGCGCCGGAGGCTCCAGACTCAGGACAGCTGCAGCGTCTCCGCGAGGACCCGTCACAGCAGCCCCGCACCCTGCGCCCGGCCAGAGAGCATGCAGCTCAAATAAGCCCGCACGAGGGGGCTGGGTCCTCTCCTGGCCCGGTGCTCAAGGAAGGCACAGCGAACTCCAGCCCAGGGGCCCAGCCTGAGACCCCAGGCAGCCACGGGGGATCCCCACGCCCGGCCCAGGCTGCCGGGCTCAGAGGCCCAGCTCAGGCCCACTCACAGGGGCACCGGCCACGTCGGACTCCAAGCCCACCCAGGACCCTCCCCCTCCAGCCCCCGCCTGCCTTCGGCTCACCCTCTGCACAGAGCTGGCGGCCTAACTCCGACCCCCACGGCCCCGGGGCCCCTCCCTGGCCCGGTGTCAACCAGCTGCCTCTCACACAGTAGTGCCTCCCCCAGCTCAGGCCACACAGGCCCGGGGGCCAGGCCTCTGGGCACTAGTCTCAGCTGACCCTGCTCCGCAGGGCCCTCCCCCACACCTGTTGCAAGCCCGCCTCTCCGCCAGAGTCCATGCCAGAACCGGCTCCAGCAGGAAGCCTGGCCGCACCCACCGCTCACGCCCAGCTCTGTGGGGCAGCGGGGCCCGGCCAGCACCTGGCAGGTGCTCCCCAGGCACTGAGGGGACCGGAGCCAGCCCTCAGGCCCGAGTCCTAAGGAAGACCTCGTGGGGACTGTGCTCACAACGGCTGGGAAGGCCGGGCCTGGGTGTGTGCGTGTGTGCGCACACGTGTGCGCACGGGTTCATATACGTGTGTGCACGCCTATGCACCTGTGTGCGTGGACGTGTGGGCTGTGCAGTCACGAGCACGTGTGTGCGTGTGTTGGGGGTGGGGAACACGGAAAAGAGCGAGGCCCTGCCCTGTCCTGGGGCCCAGGTGTGGCTGTTTCCCCCCTCCGCCCAGCACCCACCCGGGGCCCTCCCAGCTCCGCTCTGGGGGGGTGAGCACGGGGACCCCAGGCCACAGGGGTCCTGAGGCTGCACCTCTAGCTGTGACCCGACCCGTGGTTCTCCACCCTCAGCCCTGCCCCCCAGCTAGGGACGACCCTGGAGGAGGACCTTCCAGGGCAAACGGGACAGAACCAGGATAGTGAAGCTTCAACCCCCGTCAGGTCTCCCAGAACAGAACGCTCACCCGAGGGCACCTAACAGGCTCCCAGAAAGGCAGGACAGGGCCCATCCCAGGACCCGGGGCCCGACTGCAGCTGAGGAAAGGCAGGCAGAACTGCCCCGAGGCGAGCCCAGCCTGACGGCCCTCACAGCTCCACGGGCCCGTCCCTGCGAGGACATCACCCAGGGGATGGAGCCACTGTGTCCTCCGTCGGGCAGCACAGGGCCCTAGACGTGTCACAGGAGAGATTCAGAGACACGGGACAGACAGGGGTCCCACCTGATGTGGGACGGATGTGGGGTCCCTGGGCAGGCGCCAGGCTCACCTGCCCCGCTCGCTCGGTGACGCGGGTCTCGGGATGAGCAGACACGTAGGAGGCGGGACGCGGGACAGCCAGCGGCGGGCGGGCCGGGCGGCCGGAGCGCACACACGGGGCCAGGGCGTGCGCGTGCATCCCCACTCTCCCCTGCGTCGGCCTGGGCCAGTTTTATTTAGCTGCTTTCTGCTCCATTTCACGCTCATTCCGCTGCTGAGCTAGACAATCGCTCTGTAACTCTAGGGTGCAATTTCCCCGTCTGTGAGGCGCTGGGGCACGACTGCTCGAACAGCCCGCACCAGGCTCGGTAGGCGTGCAAGCCAGGCCTCGCTCGCTCCCTTCCAGGGGCCGGGGAGCAGGCCCCCAGCCGGGCTGCGGGAGCCCAGACCAGGCGCCGCGTTGGTACTCCAAGAAGACGGGGTGGGGGGCCGCCCTCTTTCCCACATCTGCCACATGGCCGTGACAACAGTAGTTATGCCTCTGCTTCGTGGTCCTGTTTTGGTCTATCAGTGGACACCCGGGCCCCACGCCCCCCGCCAACCCAGACAGCGGACACAGGGAGGCTCTGACCACAGGCCTTGCCCCTGAAGGAGGCCGTCAGGGAGACACAATGGACTGCCTTCCCCTGCACCTAGGAAGGGCCGGCGCGTGCATCCATTTTACAGATGAACAATTGAGGCTCCGAGAGGCCAGCAGGCAGGACACACACACACAGGCAGCAAGGATGGAGGACTCAATCCCCTGGGGCCTGGCCACTAGCCCACAAGAAGACAGAGCCCCCCAGGAAGATGCAGCTCCAGGGTCCCTGGGGTACACCGGGTCACTCGAGAGAGAGTGCAGGTGGGGGGAGCAAGGGACAGAGGGGCCTGCGGAGAAGGACAAGAGGACGGAGCTGTCCCAGCGCGAGCAGGGCAGGCGAGGAGAGGGGCAGGGACCGACCCTGCCCCCCGACCTTCCACAGCATGCAGGATACAGACCTGCACAGTGCACACCAGGGCAAAGGTCTCAAAGGGCATCCACCGATGGACACCAGCCCCACCAGCCCCCGGGGCCCTCGGGGGTCCAGACCCCTGCCCATACCTGACCCTGCCGGTAGCCGACTCCCGCGGGAACAGAGCAGTAGACCGGACACCTCAAGACCCTGGCCACCAGGGCCAGCTACGGTGAACTCTGACACAACTGGGAGCAGGGGGAAGAGGGAAGGAGGGTCAGGTCTTGTCCTGGGTCAGCTCAGGGGCCTCTGCCCTGTCCTGTGGACAGTGGCTGAGTCAAGCCCAGGAGCCCTCTGCTCCTACCGGACGCGCCGAGCTCAGGACCACCACCCGCTGCGGACACAGGCCAACCGTGGAAAGAGCCCAGGTGAGCCAAGAAGGTGAAACTCTGCAGGCAGCTTCCGCAGGCTCTGGGCAGGCCTTTGGGGCCTTTACCCCCACACACACACCACCCCCTAAGTCTGCCCCACCCCAACTCACCGAGGGCCCCCTCCTGATGCCGGATGCCACACACACCCGCCCCATTCTGCACGCACAGTAATTCCACAACCAGCCCCGGGGCCTCCTCTCCCAGGAAGACAGACAAGGACCACCAACGGAAACCCACCCCCAGAGCCACAGGAGGGCGGGCCGAGGCCAGGGAGGGCAGGCGGAGGGCCTCCTGGCGGAGGTGCAGCTCCCCGCAGGCCCTGAAGGACAGGCACAGCTGGAAGAGCTGGTGGAGCTGGAGCCGGCCCCCAGCGGCCACCCCGGTGCACGCACGGCTGCCCGTTCAGCTCTGCCGAGCCCCAGCTCAGAGCCGCCCGGCCCGCCCCCCGTGGCCCTTCCCGAGGGTCCCCAGCACGTCCCACCGCGTCCAGGCAGAGTGGGTCAGGGCTACGCACTGGGCCCAGGCACAGAGGACAGGCGTCCAAGTCCAGGCCGGCAAGGCAATGGCGACGGCCACAGCCATGGCCACGGCCAAGCCCATCTGAGGGCTGTTTTTCTCACCCTGACACTTCCCCCGTCAACAAACAGAGCCCCCTCCAGAGTTTACCAAAACAAACGCCCCAACAGTCCCAGGGCCCGGGCCAAGACGGGACTGCCTCGGCAGGCCGGCCTCCAAGCCCGGCCTCCGCAGAGTCACGTGACCCTGTTATTTCGGGAGGCCCGAGAATGTGCTCTATTTTGGGTCCCAAGGGCTCTGGTGTTACCAGATGCCCCTCACCCGGGCTCCAAGCTCTCCCAGGTCCCCAAGAGCTGCCCGGAGGGCAATCAGTGAACCTACCTTTCTGCTACTGTCCCCCCTCCTGTCCCCAGGCAAATGGGCCACAAGCAGCCAGGGGTCCGGGGTCTGAGACCTCGAGACCGCATACTCAGCCTTCCAGCCCCACCATCCAGCCTGGTGCCAGTGCAGGCCTTCTCTCAACAGGCACAGGCGCTGGTCAGCCGTGGGCAGCAGGGGCTGCCATGGACAAGTCCCTTGGCTCCCAGATCTGTACCCCGGGCTCGTCCCTGCCCTGCCCTCACGAGGAGGCTCAGCAGCTGGGAGACTCCCAGGCAGGTAAGAGCAAGGACCCAGACCTGCCACGCCCCAGGCAGTGGGTGCTGGAAGAACCAGGCCCTCTGCCCGAGGCCCCGAAAGTGGACAGACAACCGTTAAGGGGCAATGCTGCCTGCTCAACTGCTCCAGGTCTGCCCTGGGCAGCCAGCCACGCCTGGACAAGCCAGGCCTTCCGACACTCACCCCCCATGAGGGATTAGGCCGTGTTGACAAAAGGGCTTAGGCAAGTAGCCGCTTAAATGGACCTTCAACTCCACTGGACTTCAGAGCTGGTCACAAGCTTAGAAAAAAAATAAAGTGTAATCAGAGTCCAGAACTGTCTGCTCAGGCCTGGGGCATGGGCTGCCTGGGAGGCCACAGGCCGGGTTAGAGAGAAGCCCCCCCACAGCCTCCTTGCAGCGGCGGGAGGGCTGGGGGGAACATGACACCCGCCCAGGTTCCTGGGACACACCTTTTCCTCCCTGTGGGGACTTCAGCACAGCACACCCTCCACGGGCCCAGTCCTAGGACCCTGCCAGCCCGTCAGGGACTGGGACCCACCCGGCTCCACGCACCTAGGCAGGGCCCTGCCTCATCGGGGGGCCGGGAGAAGAGCAGAGACAGAGTTGAGCATTCTCGTTCCAGGGGGAGCTTCTGTGTGTGTGTGTGTGTGTGTGTGTGTGTGTGTGTGTGTGTGTGTGTACACATGTGTGTAAGACTTTTAACAGGCGACAGGAGAGGTTATTGGCCTACACAGGGCCCCCCTGGCCAGGCCCAGCAGCAGCGAGTCACAACCAACTCGGCTCTCAAGCCGTACACACAGGCACCACCATGGGCTGGAGCTTCAAACCCCAAACCATCACTCTGTAGCGGGTGGTCTCAACCACTTTTCTCATCTGCAAAACGGACGTGTGCGCCGGCCCCGGGGGTTCTGCGGAGGAAGGAGAGCGCCCAGCCTGGCGCCTGCGGAGGTCTGGACCATGCAGACCACGGAAGGAGCCTTCCTAGACCTGACGAACTTGGAAGCCCACCCCGGTTACCGTTGTCACATGTCCCTCTCTGCGCCTGCCAGGAGCGCTCAGACCCTCGCCCAGCCATCCGGGAAGCGGGGCCGGCTCCACGCGGCCCCCCTCCACCTCCCCATCTCAACAAATGTCCCCGCAGCTGCGCCGCGTTCTGGCGGCCAACCGGGTGGCCAAACTGCACCCCAGGCTGCAAGGGGGTGGGCAGGCAGGAGCGGCAACAGACCGCGGGTTTCATTCATAATCAGCTGTTTTAATTTCCATTCAGCACAAATCCTTCACCCAGCCTGACAGCCCGGCTGCCGGCCCCACCGCCAAATTAATATCCTTCCCGGGCTCGTTTATAAAGTCTCCCCACCGCCTCCCCCTTCCCTGCCTCTCACTGGTTCCCAAACCCGCCAGAGGACAGCGGGCTGGGGGCACCTGGCCATGCCCCCTCCTCCTTTGTGGGGCCAGACCTGGAGCTGGAGTGCGGTCCCGGGCAAGGGAGCCACTGGGCGCGATGGCAGCGGGAGGACGGGAACGCCGGCCCTCCGTGCCTCCAGCGTGTCCACCCCAAGGGCAGGGCCAGCTCCAGAGAACGCCAGGAGGACACTCGCGTGCGCCCGAGTGAGGGTCCCCGTTTCTGGAAGGGGGCCTCCCCGGGTTCGAAGGTCCCGGTCTCGAGGCCCTTCGGCGACCCTGCCCACGGACGCCCGGGAGGCTCTGGGGGAGGACGGGTCCCGAGCGTTCCGGGCCCGGCGGCCTGCTGGACTCCGCAGCCCGGGCGGCGGCGCAGAGGCCGTCCCGAAGCCAGGGCGGCCCGGAGGCTGGGAGCGCACAAGTCGCGCCGCCCCGCTGGAGCCGGGCGCGCGAGCGGGGGGCGCCCGCTGCCGCCGGGCGGGGCCGGGAGTCCCACCCGCCCCGGCCTAGCCGACCGGCCGCCCCTCCGGCGCCGCCGCCGCGCGCCCGCTGCCCGCTCCAAGTCGGCGGCCCGCCGCGGCCCGCGAGCCGCCCGCCGCCCTCGCCCGCTCCGCGCCCGGCCGGCCCGGGGGAAAAGTTTGCCCGGCCCACCCGCTCCCGGCCCCGCGCCCCAACCCCGCCGCCCGCGGTCACTCACCCAGCGGCAGGAAATGTTTGGTGTCCATGTCTGCGGCGACCTCGCGGCGGCCCCCGGCGCGGCCGGCCGGGCCCGGGCGGCGGGAGCCGGCGGCGGCGGGCGGCGGCGGCGGCGCGCGGAGGCCGCGGGCGCGGCGAGTTGTTGCAAAAGTCGCCCAACAATGTAAACTACTTGTGCCGCGCGCCCCCCGCCGCGCGCGCGCCCGCCCGCCCGCGCCCCCGCCGCGCGCGCCCGCGCGCCCCGCTCCGACCGCGGCGGCGCCGGCGGGGGGGCGGCGGGGGGCCCGCGACGGGCGCGGACTCGGCGCAGCGCCGCCGCCCGCCCGCCCGGCCCGCGCGCGCGCCCAGCCCCGCCCGCCCGGAGCGCGCCCCCCCGCCGGCCCCCCCCGCCCGGCCGGAGCGCAGCCCCCCCCCCGGGTCCCCCCCGCCGCCCGCGCGCGCGCCCAGCCCCGCCCGCCCGGAGCGCGCCCCCCTGCGCCCCCCCCCCCGCCCGCCGTCCGGAGCGCGCCCCCCTCCCCCGCGCCGCCCGCCCGGAGCGCGCCCCCCTCCCCCGCGCCGCCCGCCCGGAGCGCGCCCCCCTGCGCCCCCCCGCCCGCCGCCCGCGCGCGCGCCCAGCCCCGCCCGCCCGGAGCGCACCCCCCTGCGCCCCCCCCGCCCGCCCGGAGCGCGCCCCCCCTGCGCCCCCCCCCCCGCCGTCCGGAGCGCGCCCCCCTCCCCCGCGCAGCCCCGCCCCCGCCGCGAGTTGCAGGCGAGCGAGCGCGGTGCAAACTTGCAAGTTTCCCTCCGCCAGGGGTTCCCGGGAGTGCTCGGGGGCGGCGGCGCGGGGGCGGGGGGCGCGGGCGGGGCGGGGGAGCAGAATTCCCTCCCCGGCCTGCCCCCCCCCCCAAAAAAAAAAAACCACCGGGCGGCGCAGGCGGACAGCGGCCGGGCCATTGTCTGGGCGGCCACACAAAGCGGCCGGCCGCGCGGCGCGCAGAGCCTGCCCGGCGCCTGGGGAAACTGAGGCCCCGGGCGGCGCAGGCTCGGCTCCGGCGTCTAGTGGGGGGGGTCATTTTCTGGAGCCCCCATCCGGCCCCCACTCCCACACCCCGGGCGCCCCCAGCCCCGCCTCCACGGACGGCCCGCGGGGGGACCCCCCGGAAAGGGGGCCCGGAGGGCGGAGGGGGCGCCCCGGCCTCTGGGAGCACCAGGCTGGGGCCCAGGCGCGGCGAGCTGGGTGCTGACTCTGTAGCCAGGTGGCTATTTTTACGTCTTGGACAGTTCTCTGCCCTGACTTTTAAATTCATGACGTGTTTGTTTAAAAGCGAAAGGATGGACGCCCGTCCTGACAGCTGGGGCAGCTGGAGTTGGGGCTTCTGCATGAGTTACCTGCGCGGACCTGGGCCTCCTGACCCCGCCCGCACCCGGGCTTGCTGCCCTGCTAGGGCCACTCCCGGAGGCGCTTCCCCACCTCACCTGGGCCGTACATGTGGCCCCGGGGATGGGGCGCTGACGGGGATGGGGCGCTGACGGGAGGGCCTGGCCGGGTGCTCAAGGACAGACATAGCCCAGGGCAAGAGAGGGGTCCTCCTGCCTGGGGCACCACTGCCACCTGTGTGACCTCCAGCCTGCCTCACCACCCACCCCCCATTCTGGGCTTCACTTTCCACTCTGTGGAATGGGCACACAACAGGACTTACTCCCACTGGACAGCCAGGAGCTAGATCCCACAAGGCCACTGAGACCTGTCCTGCTGCAGAGTGAGGCCCTCAGGCCACTGGGAGCATCCTGGGCTGGGGGGGTGGGTAAGTGCTGCTTGGGGAGCCCTGCCTCCCCCGGCACAACCACAGGCCATGGCCCAGGCTTGCCCTGTCCCCCTGGCTCCTGCCTGATCCCTGCCTGCCCTCCTCCCCTACTTGAGAAAGTCTGGCCTTTGCTGGCTCCTGAGACCCCTGCCCATCTGCCCTTGCCTCCAGCCGTGGCCGGTGTAAGAGTGGTCCTCACCACCGTCATCCCAGCAAACCCACTCCCCACTTCGCCCCGCCAGCCACCCACTTCTAGAGCTTGTTTCCTCCCGCCAGGGCTGGGGGCGGGCAAGCATGCAGGAAAGGATGAGCAGGAGCGAGCACGGGTGCTGACACGTCTGGGGTGCGCGCCGCGTGCCAGCCCCCATTCTCGGGCCTGTCTCTGGTGCCCCTGGCACGGCCTTCCCTGTGTGCACCATCAGTGGCCCGTCAGAACTCCGTCCTCCCAGCCTGTCCTCCTGACCTGCGTCAGGCCTCGCCATTGCCGCCGGCGACGAAGAGGCCCTCGCCGCTCGGGAGAGGAGACCACCCAGTACCGTGGCACCCACTGCTAGGCTGGTCACCCCCAACAACTCCCGGGCAGTGGGCACTGCTAGCCCACCTGACTGAGGAGGACAGCCAAGGCCGACAGAGACGACACCCCGGAGCTCCGGCACTCTGCAGCAAGGGTGAAGCCAGCGTTTGAATCCCAGCCCTGTCCTGGGAACCTCTGGGCTAGTGCGGGTGTGAGCCTGCACAGGCCCCCGGCCCCCAGTGCCCTGCGGGGCAGCACTGCCTTCGTACCACGTCCTGTGTGGACAGCCAGCCATGCTCTGCTGAGTGGGGGTGGGGTGCCAGAGAAAGGTGAACTCTCCCTGCGTCCATTGCCATGGGTCAGTCATTCATTCAACAAACATCTCCTGAGCCCTTGCCAAGGGGCAGACCATGTGCTCAGGCAGAGGTGTGGGCCCAGGTGAACAGGCACAGGCTGGCTCCCAGCTCTTTCTCTTAGCAGCCATGTGACCTGGGCATGTCACTCCCTCCCTGTGCCTCAGTCTCCTCATCTGTAGAGTGGGCATGGCCACCCTGTGCCACTGAGTCATGGAGAAGACTGAGTGAGGTGAGGCAGGGGGAGTCATGTGATCGCATGGACCACAGCTTGTCTAACTCAATGAGACTATGAGCCATGCCATGTAGGGCCACCCAAGATGGACAGGTCATGGTGGAGAAGTCTAACAAAATGTGGTCCACTGGAGAAGGGAATGGCAAACCGCTTCAGTATTCTTGCCTTAAAAACCCCATGAACAGAGGATGAGATGGTTGGATGGCATCACCTACTCAATGGACATGAGTTTGAGCAAGCTCCGGGAGTTGATGATGGACAGGGAGGCCTGGCGTGCTGCAGTCCCAAAGAGTCGGACACAACTGAGCAAGTGAACTGAACTGAAGGAGAGTCTGGCCCCAGGAGAAGGAGCTCAGTCCTGAGAGTTCCTGCCACTGCAGTCATCGATATTATCATGAGATGATAACGTGGGTCCTCTGGGAGCCCCCGCCCAAGAGGGTGGGAAGTGGTGGACAGACCGGAAGTGTTAGGACAGTGACCAAAGGGCCAGGATGTGTCAGGCCAGGGGCCCGCAGCTTCTGGGCACGACTGTTTCTTGGGCTGGGTTTGAGGGAGGGAGGTTTTCATCGGATTGAGACAGGGCTGAGGGCACTTCCAGGCAGAAGGACCAGCACAAGCTCTCTCCTGGGGCGGGGAGGTAGCCAGCCTGTTGAAGGAACAGCCTTGGCAGGCAGGTCGGAACACGCCGGGCACTCACAGGCAAGCTGGTCCTAGAGGCCTCAGATGCTGAGTTGGAGCATCTGAAGTCGCCTGCCTGTGACGGGACACTCTGGGCTTCCCAGTCCTCCCCCAGCCCCTTGCCCCAGAAAACTCAGAGACTCCGTTTGGAACCATTGGCGCCTGGACCCAGGGAGACAGGCACAGGCGAACTTCCACGTGGGTTCTTCGGAGCCTCTGTTCCCAGGAAAGACCTCCGACGGTGTCTCCAAGCCCCAACCTCAGCCAAGACCCCGGGAGGCCGCGGGGGCAGCGGCACGCGCGCGTCTCAGACCCGGCTCCGGTGCCTACAGGTGCCACGCTGCTCTCGGCCTCACCTTGCCCTTGGCAGGGGGCCAGGGGTGGTGGGGTGCAGTGGTGCTGCAGGAGCTGGCTGGCTCGGGAGGGGAGGGGAGCGGGCTGCGGAGGGAGGCAAACACCCGGCCTCCTTGGTGGAAAATGTGCTTGCCGCCTGTTATTTCTGTTTCTCGCTCCCCCCTCGAGCTGGGGCTCGCTGGTGCAAACGATCCCACAGGGCCCCACCCGGGACGGTGGCTGCCCCATTTGGAGTCTCCAGGTCCCAGCTAACCATGGAAAAAACCACCCCCAGCCTTCCTGCCATGTGCTTCTGCAGCCAAAAATATTTTTATAGTAATATCCATCTATTTACAACCTGGGATCTGAGAGGGTTTTGTTTTTTGTTTGGTTTTTTTTTCTTTTTTTTTTTTCCCTGAAGGATGCTTTTTAAGGTACTTTGGCCTATTCCCTGCGCCTGTCTCAGCTCAGGCTTGTAAACAGTCTCCAGAATCGCTTGGTGAATAATATTTTTAAAGGCCGCTGTCTGCCAGGCGGGGCCCCGGAGACTGGCGTCTGGGTGGACGGCTCCGGACAGTTCCTGGGGCACCTTGGCTGCTTCCGGGTCCTTCCCTCCAGGGAGGGTCCGTGTAATCCCAGGCTGACGACCAGCAGGATCTCACAGAGCGGGTGGGGCCCTGACCCCCATAAACAGAGCAGGGGCCCAGGCACCCCAGCCTGTTCTCAAATCCCCCAGCCTGGAGGGCACTCTCACCTCCTCTGGGGGCAACCCTCTCTGTCGCTGGTGACAGCTGACTCAAGCTGGCAGGTGGAGGGGAAGCCCAGAGGGGCAGAGGGGGCCTGAGCTCACCCAACAAGGCGGACGGAGCTGTTCGAGTCCTACCCTGTCTCTCTATCGTGTGCGGGAGCTCGGGAAAGCTGCCTGTCTGCACTCAGCCCGTACTGCTTAGCGGGGAGAAGCGAGCGGACGGGGTGGGGGGTCACGGTGGAGGAGGAGACGCCTTCTGGGACACCTCTGTCACCCTGCAGGCTGTTGACCGCTCACGTCGACAGCAGCGGCCAGCCCTGCACAGCCAGACCAGCGCATCCCAAACCTCTGGGAGCTGAAAGGCGATTTGGCCAAAGCAGTCCATGTGAGACAGGCCTAAGGGGACAGGGCCAACTTGGAGAAAGACTGGGGTTTCGGGGCAGCTCCAGCCAAGGGCTGGCGGGATCCGTCTGTGCTAGGTCACCTCTGTCATGTCCAACTCTGCGACCCCAGGGACCATAGCCCACAAGGCTCCTCTGTCCGTGGGATTCTCCAGGCAAGAAGACTGGAGTGTGTTGCCGTGCCCTCCTCCGGGGGATCTTCCTGATCCGGGGATCAAACCTGCGTCTCCTACATGTCCTGCATCGGCAGGCAGGTTCTTTACCGCTAGTGCCACCTGGGAAGCCCCGGGATCCTTCCAGAGGTCTCCAAAGAGATGGTCCCTCCAAACTCCAAGGCCACTTGGAAGGAGTCACAGATGCCGGGGCAGGGGGCCAGGAGGAGTGAGGGGCAGCTCGCAGGCATCCGGAGAGTTCCGAGTCAGCAGAGGAGGACGCTGCTGTTTCCTGTGGCCACACAGTGCCAGCCACCCCGTCTGCCAACTCCGGCCCCAAAGACAGATTCCTGCTTCCCCGTTTCACCGGAGGCGATACGAAAACCCAGGGGAGGGGTGACTGGGCCCTGGTCACGCAGCGGCTTCAGCACTGAGGCCAACAGATTCACAGTAAGGGTTGATGGTCAGAGCTGCACCCCTGCTCAGGGACAACCACTCACTCAGGCCTCCAGTGAACTGCCCCACCTCCCTGCTTCTCACGGGTGTGCAGACGCTAAGACCAGGTGCGGAGAGAAGGGCCAGGCAGCAGACTTGGCAACCTGGGTGCCAGGGCAGGTACCAGGAGCTGGGAGGCTGTGCCTGGCTCAGCCACCGACTCTCCCATGGCCCTCTCTGAACCTCAGTCTCTTCTTTAAGAAGGAAGAAAAGAGCCAGCTCATCATAGAGACTTTTTAATTTTTACGTGAAATGAGAACATCAACAGGGAAATCAGTGTTGACAGATCCTGGGAGCAGAGAAGGGCTCAGGCCGAGAGGCACAGCCTGGGTTGCCGACCCCGTCCCAGGCCTGGCCCTGAAGATGGCACGCCCCTCCCTGACTCCTCTTCCTCATGCCCTCTCCAGACGCCGCCCACCGAGCAAGAAGATAATGTGTTTTACCGGGAGCATTTATTATCGACAATTGCTTCATAAATCTCCCTCTATACACATACATATACATAAGAGGTGGATAAATACGCAGGGCAGATCCGACGTGCGCAATCTCCCTGATGTAGTCAACTTGCCCCCATAAAGATAACGGGAAATGATTCATAATATTTATTTGACAGACATGATATGAACCGTAACAGCCTGTTGGGATTAAAAATATCCGTACGTCTCTGTCACCCACCAATGTGGTTTAAATATTATATATGTGGCCACTGCAGCAGCCGGGAGACGGGAGGCGCAGTGTGCTGCGGGATGGGAGTGCCGCGACGGAGCTCGCCTGGGGCTCCTCGGGCTCCTCACGCCTGCGTCCAGGGGAGCTGTCCCAGGAAACCCCGCCCCGCACCCCACTTACCCCCAGACCACTCGCCAGCGGGGCCACGGCTGCCCAGCTCTGCCGCCCTCAGCCAGAGCCATCCCAGGAGGGCCTGGCCTGGCTGCAGCTCGAGGTCCGAGGAAGCGGCCACGCCCCGCCCGGCAGGTTAAAAACCCTTTCCTGCTCCCCATCACCCTCGGGATAAAGTCCAAACTCCTAAGATAACCGGCCAGGCCCTCCCTGCCTGCCCTGAGTCATCTCCCTCCTGTTGGCACCCAGCCCTGCCCGCAAAGCCGCCCGGTCCCGGACAGATGGCAGTTCTGGACCGCTGTCCACACCAGCCACTCCACATTCCACCGAAGGCCCGGCCCCACCACGGCCCCTGTGGGCAGCTGGCTGACCGCTCCCGACACGCACGCCCCAAAGCCTGGTTGAGCCTCCTCTGCCCCGTCGATAGCCCACACCCTCCCTGTGCCTCTGGGAGGCCTGTTTCCTGGATGTTCCCACCGGCCTAAGAGCCCGTCGAGGCTGGGGACCTGGGTGTGGGGCCACCAACTTCCCCTTGCCCCACCTGGAACACCAAGATACTCAAGGAGCAGGGCTAGGAAGGAAGTATAGTGGTGTTTTCACGGGGCTGGGTTCCTCCCCGAGCCTGGGGGTGGGCTCTCAGCGTCCCCATTTACATCTCAGAACTTTCGTACTTAGAAAAACACCCTTTCCCTTTCGGGGCCTCAGCTTGCCCACATTTCAATGGGTCTGCAGCCCCTGGGTCAGGTGTGTTCCCTGAGGAAGCCTTTCAGGGTTTGCTTTGGGAAAAACCCAGAGACAGCCCTGAGAAAATCCCCAGAGGTTTGAACTGCCTCCTCCATCACTCCCACCTTCCTGTCCTTCCTGGTCCCGCCCACCAGCCCCCAGTGAAGGGAGCCCCATCCTCAGGTTGATGATGACTGTTGGCTCTTGTTTCTCCCACTGACGAGGGTCCACGCTCCCCAGAGGAGCCACTTCAGAGCTGAAAAAAAAACTGCCCAGAGAAAAGGGGCTGCCCTGGAAAGGTGGGCGCCGGGGATGAGAGCTCAGACTTACCTGCCGCAGGGGCCCGGCCTCAGCACCCTGCCTCCCCGGGACGCGCAGCGTCACCCTTGTAGGCAGGTCGGGAAGGTGAGTCCCAGCCCCACACACCGTGGACAAGCCAGAGGAGACAGCGTTTTTCCTTGGCCACGGGCGTGGAGCTCCACTCACCCCCTCGGGGACACCCGCCCCTTGTGGGCCTTATTGGCCACTTTCCCCGCCTCCCGCTTCCAGGCGGTGCTGGCCACGCGTGGGAACTGCTGGGCGCCTCCACCAGTACGTTCCCAGGACGGGGGCTTCTGCTTTGTCCCAGACCGCCCCGCCTCACCCCAGAGTGCCCAGACCCTGCATGCAGCGGGCTGCCCTTGCCTCCCCCTGGGATGTGAGCGTGGAGTTCCCACCTTCCCGGGGGTGAAGGAGACGCAGGACGGGGGGTGGAAACCGGTGGTCACGGGCCGCCCGCAAGGCCTGGACAGCTGCCCGGGTCCAGCGGCTGCAAGTGGGCTTAGCAGCAAGGCCCTTTCCTCCCAGGCCTTTGCGGTGGAGGGCAGGGGGGCAAGACGGGGGCAGGGCCATGCCCTGCTTCAGTCCCCTTCCCCTGAGAGGCCGGCCGACTCTGCCGAGTCACAGACCCCAGAGTCAAGAGGGTACCCCCACTGGGGGGCAGAGACAGGGCGGATCCTGCAGCGCCCAGGGCGGCCTGAAGGAGGTCACGTCCCAGAGCCCCCCCAGACCTGCCCTGGGCGAGCTGCGAGGAAACTGCTTGAGAGATCCGGTTGTTAAGCCCCACCTGGCCCAACCGCCAGGGTCACCGCCTGGGCCATCTCACACCCGAGGTCCCTCCAGGGGCTCCAGCCAGGCGAGGTCCCAGCATCGCCTAGTTTAAGCCTCGTGGCCAGACGTTTCCAGATGGTCCTAGTGTTGCTATGCAGGTCTCTGTTGTTGCAGGGGACTGGGCCTTTCGGTGGGGACAGGCCGGTTTCAGCCAAGTCTGCCAACACCGTGCCCATGGCTGGGGAGTCGGCCACAGCTGGGCCCTTGGAGCTGAGCTGGGTAAGGGTCTGTCCCCACGAGCTATGCACTGCTGGCTCGGCCCCTGCGTCTCAGGACTTAAGCGCTCATTTGGGAGGGCAAAGGGCCTCCCAGCGGGCCCTCAGGGCCGCTCAGAGCTGCCAGGGACACCAGCAAAGGTGAGCTCGCACTTCGCCAGCCGCACAGCCATCACCCTGGGCAGAGAGGGTGAGTCACGGCACCTGGGAAAGCCGCGGTCCCCACGCAGCACCGCCCACACCTGTGTCGGGCTGTCTGCAGGAGCTAGCCAGCCGAGCTGGCCCCGTGAGTACCTGGCAAGCAGCAGCCCGCCCGCTGGCCCTCTCAGCTCACTGGGCTCCGAGAAACTTTAGCTGCCTGGGGACACTGTCACCCTGATAGCCTGATCAATGTCACTCACTGGGGTTCAGACTCGCGTGCCCCCGACGGCTCATCCTCCGTGCCAGCTGGCCATCCTCTCCCCAGCCTCGGCTTCCTCCTCTGTAACATAAGCCTGCCTCCCGCACCCCGCTGGTGAGTGATGCCGAGCCCTGCCCTGGGCATGCCCCGGCCGCCAGCGCCTCTGCAGTGCCCAGAGCGGAACTGGCTGCGCTCCATCCTAAGGAAACAAAACTCAGAGGAGATGGAGTGAGGAAGGGGTGGCCCCGTGGCCACCCAGAAGGTGGGCAGCCTTGACAGACACCGGCGATCATCTCTTAAATAATACAGGATTGGCCCCAACAGAACCCATGGGCGTGCTAGAAACAAAACGCTAGCAGTGGGGGAAGACTCCAACTACAAACGCGTCCAGAAAAATCAGGAGAGAGACCCCTCGCCCGGTTTGCTGCTGGTGGGGAGCTGGGAGCTTGCACACCCTCCTTTGTAATTTTCTTTGTTTTTCTATAATGAGCCTTTATCACATTTAAAATCAGAAAGAAAAAAAAAAGATAGAGTTAACAAAAGCCTGTCTGAATGCCTCTGAAACTTGACTCCGTCTCCAGCTCAGAACACTCCAGCCCACCCCCGGCCCTGTGCGGCCCCCAGCCGGAAGCAGCCACGTCCGTGTTGTGCCGATAAGGATACGCTCCCACTCGCCTGATCAGCTGCAAGGTTACTCGTCTGATCCGCCCACCTTGTCACCAGGCCAGGTGAGGGTAATAACACACTTAATTTCACAAGCTCAGAAGGCTGCGTCTAAGCGGGCAAAATATCTGGGCCACAGAGTGACGAGTGAGACTGCTTCAGTGGTTTCAGAGGCCGGCGCAGAAGCCCCTTGGCTTTTGTTCCTGGCTGTCTGTTGCCAACACAGCTGAACGGCTGGCTTCATCCAAGACGTCCTGAGCTGCAGGACGGGGCCCTGGGCCCCGGCACCCCACAAACGCCACGCTCGCTCAGCGGGGTCTCCTGGGAGTCAGCGGTCAAGGGTCAAAGGGAACCGACAGTGAGGAAGGGACCAGCCGGTGGTCCAGGCCCCCCTTCCCTCCATCTGCAGGTGGCACCGTGGTGCGACATACACTCAGGTGGGCCAGACACTCAGACCAGGGAGGGGACGCGACAGGAAGCCCGGGAGAAACGCAGCTGAGGGCTCAGAGTGCCAGTAGGGGCTCCCGGGCTCTCTGACCAGGCGTCAGGGCTCGGGGTCCGGAGGGGCCTGGATGTGGGGCTGGTTCCAGGGGGGCAGGAGAGGGCAGAGCCTCCTGTTGGGGAGGTCGGGTCGGGGGGGGGGGCAACCGCAGGGGCTAGTGGGTGGGGCTCAGCACTCTTGGCGGGGAGCAGTGATTCTGCCCCAGCAAGTCGGAGTGGCCTGGGTTTGAAAGGGCGCCCATCTCTGTGGACAGAGGGGGTGGGAGCCCGGGGAGGGGGCTCTGGGCCTGGGGGGCCACCCTCCTGACTGTGAGCTCCTCCAGGAGCACGCTCATTCTCACACGGAGACAAACGCCGCGGTGGGCCCTGTTCTGCAGGGGAGCCAGGTCAGGAAGCTGTGACTTGCTTTCCATCACGGCTCCCCGGGGGCACTGCCCAGCCGCAGTCCAGGCTGGTCTGTAGCTGGAGCCCGATTCCAAGAGAGAGAAGCTGATCAACCTGGTTGGTTGAGCAGGTTGCACAGTCCTGCCCCCACCTACCCCAGGTCCCCTCCCCCCCTCCCCCCCAGGCCCCTCCCACCCAATCGCACCCCAGGTCCCCTCCCCCCATCCCACCCCAGGTCCCCTCCCCCCATCCCCCCCAGGCCCCCTCCTACCCAATCGCACCCCAGGTCCCCTCCCCCCATCCCACCCCAGGTCCCCTCCCCCCCCATCCCACCCCAGGTCAGCCCAGCTGCAGGGCCCCCGCTCGCTGCCCTGGTGGCAAGACAGCCCGTGGCCTCACCCTGCCCCGACCACCTTCCAGAGGTCTGGCAAGTCAAGTGTTCCAGGCAGGATTCAGGAAGCCCCTAGACCACCCTGATCCCCGGGAGGTCTTCTCCCCTCCCGCAATTTTACACACGGGAGGGACCCTGGGGCCCAGCAGAAGGGAGGGGCTCACCCAAGGCTGGCTCGCAGGACTTGGACCCTCGGACGCTTCCAGCAGGCCCTGGAGCTGCAGGGGCTCGGCCCTCCCCCCGGCCCCCTCCAGCAAACCTCAGGGATCAGCTCCTCTCTGGGGTCCCTGCCGCCCGCCCTGCCTGAATGTGAGCTCTTCATCACGCCCGCAGCCCCCAGAGCGGCTTTGTCTGGACGCCGCGTGACAGCCGGCGCTGAGCGGAGGACTAACAGGATTTCTCAGCCCTGTCACTCGGCGATTCCCCCTTTGGCCATCTGAAGGCGAATTAGTGTTGACTTCCCGCCTCCGCCCAGACCGCCAGCCCTGAGCGGCTCCCGGTGCGTCTGCATCTTCCAGTCACGCTCAGAGCTAGGCTGGATTTCAGGCCTCTCTGACCAGGCCCCGCGGGCCCAGCTCCCGGCACAGACAGCTAGCCCTCTTGTGAGCCAGGCAGCCCTCTGCCCGGCTGTTGGGAGCCTGTGGGGTGGGCGTGCAGAGAGAACTGGGCCTTCGAAGCCGCCCGCGGTTGGATCCCTGCTCTCACAGCCCACACGTCCTTGGGGCCCAGCACCTGGACTGCTCTGTCTCTGTTTCGTCCCCACTAAGGTAAGGGCCCCAGAACCTTCCTAGAAGGCCCTTGAAAGAGTCAGAGATGCAGCATGCAGAGTGTCAGGCCCGTAGTAGGTGCGTGATACCTGCTAAGTGTCCCTGCTGTGACTGGACTCATGATGCCTACGAAGGATGCTAATTAGCTGAGTCTCTTTCTAGTGGATCCTTTAATGGACACTGGGTTTGCTGGGTCCCATGAGGAAAGGTACCCACTGGAATTGCCCCCAAAGGAGTCTAGGATCTCTGTCTGGGGCTGCCAAGCAGTCCTGGGTCAGCATCCGCACGGCCAACAGGGCTGCACTGGCCTCGACTGGCCCAGGGGAACAGCCTTTAGGGCGCTGATGGCTTCACCCCTCCTACACGGAACCCAAGAGGAGCGACCGTAGGGTCTCAGTTGCCTGCGTTCTCCGGGGACACTCCAGGGCGGGGCAGGAAGACCTGCGGCGTGTCCTGTGGGGCCTGACAGACCTGGGCTCTGACTGTGTTCTCTGGGCCTCAGTTTCCTCAGCTGTAAAATGGGAACCAGTAGGAGCACCAACCCCACCCCCTCAAAGGGGTCATAGGGTCAAAGAATGGGCAGAGCACACACACAGAGCAAACAGTGAATACATTTGCTTTAAAAATAAATAAATAAAACTTGACTGTGGAAGAAGGAAAGGAGACTCCCAGAGACTCCCCAAATTATCCTCGCAGCTGGGGAAAGAAGCTGCCTCTTCTCCCGTAAGCAGTGTGCCCACACTCCTGAGCAACACCTCCGCCATCTGGCTGGCCTGCCATCTCCGCTGGGGTCTTTTCAAGAGGAGGCAGCCCCGCTGAAGCAGGGGGTCCAGCTCCACCCCTGCCAGCACTCCCGGCTGGAACGCAAGGACACAGCACCACTGCCAGCCCGGAGCACGTGCAGCCGGCCAGGCTCCGTCATCTCTCTGGGCAGCAGGGGGACCTGGGCCGGATCTTCTGCACCTCCCGAGATCAGCCCCGTGACTGGAGCCTGGACAAGACCCCAGCACGCCTGAACCTCCTTTCTATCCTTAATGGGGCAGCCGTCTCCGCCGGGATGGCAGAGAGGAGACGGTAGCATGGCAAGCTAGGCTGTCACCGTGATTATCAGGCTTCAAGCAGCGACCCGCGGCCTAGACGAGGAGTGAGACGGATTTCTAAGTTCACGGAAGGAGGGACTGTTGGCAACCACGAGGGCCAAGCGTGAAGACGGAAGTGCAGAGAGATGAATGGATGCCAGTTTGGCCTGGACCTGGAGCGATGACACAAGGGAACGCAAGGCAGGCGGTGTCACCACAAGAGCAGGAATGGACAGACGGCCCCGGCAGAGGCGGGTGGATGGCTGGGAGAGGCAGAGCGGTGAGTCTGAGATGGGCAGGGCGACAGAGCCCTCATGAGGGTCCAGGTGGCTCACTGCCCTTTCCACAACAGGCCAAGGAGTCTGCTGCCTCATGGACCCATTTCTGTCCTCATGCCCAGAGATAAAATGACTGATCTAACTCCTGGATCCATCCTGTTCTCTCCAAATATCGGGAACAAAGCTGCTGTCTAACAATGACCCCACATGTCAAAGTTCATGGGATGCGACTAAAGCAGTTCTTAGAGGAATTCATGACTTTGAATAATTTTATTAGAAAAGAAGGAAGATCTAGAATCAGTAACCTAAGGTTTCCCCTTAGGATGATAAACTAAATCCACAGTAACTAGAATGAGGATGTAAGAAAGACAGTAACAGAAAATCACAAAATAGACGTGAAGCACAGAGAAAACTGACGAAGCCAAAAACTGGGTCTTTGAAAATATCAACAAACTGACAAGCCCCTACCTAGAATGATCAAGAAAAAAGAGAGAGCACAAAGATAACCAATACTAAAAAGACCATCCCCAGGGAAAAGAAATGGAAAAAAGCAAAACGGCTGTCTGAGGAGGCCTTACAGATAGCTGGGAAGAGAAGAGAAGCGAAAAGGAAAGATATTCCCACCTGAATGCAGAGTTCCGAAGAATAGCGAGGAGAGATAAGAAAGCCTTCCTCAGCAATCAATGCGAAGAAATAGAGGAAAACAACAGAATGGGAAAGACTAGAGATCTCTTCAAGAAAATTAGAGACACCAAGGAACATTTCATGCAAAGATGGGCTCGATAAAGGAGAGAAATGGTAGGGACCTAACAGAAGCAGAAGATATTAAGAAGAGGTGGCAAGAATACACAGAAGAACTGTACAAAAAAGATCTTCACGACCCAGATAATCACGATGGTGTGATCACTCACCTAGAGCCAGACATCCTGGAATGTGAAGTCAAGTGGGCCTTAGAAAGCGTCACTACGAACAAAGCTAGTGGAGGTGATGGAATTCCAGTTGAGCTATTTCAAATCCTGAAAGATGATGCTGTGAAAGTGCTGCACTCAATATGCCAGCAAATTTGGAACACTCAGCAGTGGCCACAGGACTGGAAAAGGTCAGTTTTCATTCTAATCCCAAAGAGGCAATGCCAAAGAATGCTCAAATTACCGCACAATTGCACTCATCTCACACACTAGTAAAGTAATGCTCAAAATTCTCCAAGCCAGGCTCCAGCAATACGTGAACCGTGAACTTCCAGATGTTCAAGCTGGTTTTAGAAAAGGCAGAGGAACCAGAGATCAAATTGCCAACATCCACTGGATCATCGAAAAAGCAAGAGAGTTCCAGAAAAACATCTATTTCTGCTTTATTGACTATGCCAAAGCCTTTGACTGTGTGGATCACAATAAACTGGAAAATTCTGAAAGAGATGGGAATACCAGACCATCTGACCTGTCTCTTGAGAAACCTGTATGCAGGTCAGGAAGCAACAGTTAGAACTGGACATGGAACAACAGACTGGTTCCAAATAGGAAAAGGAGTACGTCAAGGCTGTATATTGTCACCCTGCTTATTTAACTTATATGCAGAGGACATCATGAGAAACGCTGGGCTGGAAGAAGCACAAGCTGGAATCAAGACTGCTAGGAGAAACATCTATAACCTCAGATATGCAGATGACACCACCCTTATGGCAGAAAGCGAAGAAGAACTAAAAAGCCTCTTGATGAAAGTGAAAGAGGAGAGTGAAAAAGTTGGCTTAAAGCTCAACATTCAGAAAACTAAGATCATGGCATCTGGTCCCATCACTTCATGGGAAATAGATGGGGAAACAGTGGAAACAGTGTCAGACTTTATTTTTTGGGTTCCAAAATCATTGCAGATGGTGATTGCAGCCATGAAATTAAAAGACGCTTACTCCTTGGAAGGAAAGTTATGACCAACCTAGACAGCATATTAAAAAGCAGAGACATGACTTTGCCAACAAAGGTCTGTCTAGTCAAGGCTATGGTTTTTCCAGTGGTCATGTATGGATGTGAGAGTTTGACAGTGAAGAAGGCTGAGCGCCAAGAATTGATGCTTTTGAACTGTGGTGTTGGAGAAGACTCTTGAGAGTCCCTTGGACTGCAAGGAGATCCAACCAGTCCATCCTAAAGGAGATCAGTCCTGGGTGACCATTGGAAGGACTGATGTTGAAGCTGAAACTCCAATACTTTGGCCACCTCATGGGAAGTGTTGACTCATTTGAAAAGACCCTGATCCTGGGAAAGACTGAAGGCGGGAGGAGAAGGGGATGACAGAGGATGAGATGGCTGGATGGCATCACCAACTCGATGGACATGAGTTTTGGTAAACTGCAGGACTTGGTGATAGACAGGGAGGCCTGGCGTGCTGCAGTTCATGGGGTCGCAAAGAGTCGGACATGACTGAGTGACTGAACTGAACTGAAAAAGATCAGCAGTATCAGAATGAAAAGGGAGTTATTATTACAGATCCCACAAATATTGATAAAAGAGAATTCTGTATATACAATTTGATACCCAAAAATATGACAGTGTAGGTGAAATGGACATATTTCTTAGAAAAGACAACATACCAAAGTTGACAGAAGGAACAGAAAATCTGACCGATTCTATAGTCACTGAAGGAATTCAATTTATCAGAAATAACCCCAGAACTCCAGGCCCAGATGGTTTCATTGATGAATTCTAGCAATTATTCAAATCTTATATCAAATGTTCAATAAAAATATTTTTCAAAGATTTAATAAAATATCAAAATGTTAACAAATTAAATCCACCCACATTTAAAAAGGGATACTACCTCATTGAGATAATAGCTCAAACCCTGAGACTTATCTCAGAAATACATTGTTGGTTCAACATTTGAAAAACAATAGAATTCATGATATTAACAGGCTAATGGAGGAAAATCATATTTTTTCAAAAGAAAATATGATTATTTCAAAAAATTCAGAAAAAGCACTTAACAAAATTCACTACTCATTCATTATAAAAACTCTCAGTAAACTAGGTACAGTAGACACTTCCTCAAACTGATAGAGGGAATCTACTAAAAAACCACTTGCAGTCAGCATCACCCTCAGCACTGAAACACTGACTTGTTTCCCCAACATTGGGGACAAAGATGTTCTCTTCCTACTCCTGCTCAGCACTGCACTGGTGGTTCTAGACGTTGCTGTAAAAGCCAAGATAAGAGAGAGAAAAGACATGAAGCTCAGAAAGGAAGCAAAGCTGTGCCTATGCAGATGATATGATAATTTATGTAGAAAATGCCAAGGAATGTACAAAATACCATGAGAACCAACAAATGAATTTAGTGAAGTCATAGGATACAAAGTTAATATAAAAAAACCTATCATACTCACATGTTAGCAGCAAATAATGGAAAAACAAAGTCTTAAAAATTCCGCTTAGGATAGCACACAAAATTAAAGTGCTCAGGAATAAATCTAGCAACATTTGTCCAAGATTTCTACATTAAAAATCACAAAATAGTGCTGAGGAGAGAAAATAAAGATCTAAATAAATAGAAGGATGTACCATGTTCATGGATTGTAAGGCTGAATATTGGATAAGATATTTCCCTGCGATGGTTTGACACAATCCCAGTCAAAATTTCTTTAAGGTCTCTGATAGAAGTTGACAGCTAACCAAAGTCGGAACACAGGGACGCTGGCACCCCTTGCCCTCCAGCTTGGGGATGGGCTGGGGTCCGGCCGGGGCAGCCCACCCGCTGGCAGCTCCAACCCCCTCCCTTCCCGCTCCCTGCACCTCTCTCCCTCAGGGCAGCCTGTCAACAGGCCAGGACCCCCAGTGAGTCCCCCAGAAACAGGACCTGGCAGGAGCAAGTGCCAGGCCGTGGGCAGCACGGGACCTACTGGGAGCTGCCTGGGTGGCACCCTCCAGTCAATCTTGCCTTCAGGGCTGCCCTGGCCTTGAGTGGACAGGCTTGGGGCCACAGATGGAGCCTCACCAGGGAGCTCTCGGCTCACACTGTGCCAGGCTCTTTCCAGCCCACCCAGGGCCTTCCGTCTGTGACTTTTCACAGCTCTGTAAGCACTAGCTTCAAAATACACCCACCTTCCCCCTTGTTGAGAAGTTGGAGTGAAGCTGACCATTCTTTGTCTGAAGTGGACCCCGTAGCAGGGCCAGGCCCCAGAAGGGACTCAGATGTGTGGTGCCAAACTGAGCAGCCGCCTGCAGACACATATTCATCCAGGAAGTGGCTGAGAACCAGAATCAGCCAGTCCCAGATGGCTGCTGCTGCTTTACACGCTGCCCCCACATTGAGTAGCTTGTGACATTTACTTTGTTCTATTTCAAGAATGTGTGGGTCAGGAATCCCTTTGGGGTTCAACTGGGCAACCCTCCTGCTCCATGTAACACTGGCGGGTTCACGTGGTGGTCAGCTGACAGCCAGGCTGGTCTGCGTGGCTTTATTCACAAGTCTGGCTCCTCCCTGCGTGACTGGAAGACTGGGCTCAGCCAGGACTGTCACCCACTTCACCTTCCCAGGGCGGTGCTCTCAGGGCAACTGGACTTACGCGTGGCTGAGGGCTCCCAGAGTGTCCTAACAGGTCTGCGGGGCGGGAGGGCTGCAAAACATCATCTGGCCTAGACTTGGAGGTCACATGGCCTCGTTTCCCCAGCGCTCTCCTGGTTAAGCAAGCTGTAGGGTCCAGATTCAAGAGAAGGGGGTTTGATTCCACCTCTCTGTGGTTGAGGGGTTACTTTGAAAGTGGTTAAGAATGTTTCCTTGGTTGGCTGTGTGGTCAGCCCATGAGCATGGTGTTTTATCATCTCCATTCCACCATCACCATGACCACCGCCACCATCATCTTCTTTACCATGACCGCTATCACTGTCATCACCTTCTTTACCCCATCACCATCACCACACTTGCCGTTATCACCACCACCACCATCACAGCCACCGTCGTCACCATGATTACCACCATCACTATCACCATCATTGTCTTCTTTACCATCACCACCATCACCATCAGCAGCAGCACCATCATCTTCCTCTTTACCACCTTCACACCACCATCACTCTGCAAACCTGTGCTCATGTCTCTCTAAGGCTCAGGCCATTAGAATTCCCATAGAACAGATGGAGACCCCCAGGCACAGAGCACCTTGCCCACGCTGACCCTGGCAGGAGGGAGTCCCTACGAAATACACACTTTTCAAGCCCCTAAAGTCATGGAGGGTGAAGAAAAGGCAGCTCACCAGGATGCAAGCTGGTCTGCACTACCCCCGCCCACGCGCGCTGCCTTTAGAGCCAGCTCCCCCGTCTACCCAGAGCTCCCGCCGAGGTCAGCCCACACGCCCTCACCACAGACTTGTGGGGGAAGCTCTGTCACCCCCAGACTAGTCAGGGCAGCCGGAGTGCAGAGAGGCCTGGTCTCTTGCTCCCAACATTCTCTCTCTTCTGCCGCAGCTGCCTAAGCTCAGGAAGTGGGCGGAAGTGGGTATGCCGAGCAGACATTGGCGGTTCTGTCTACACTAATCAAGTTAATTGGATAATTGCCACTTCATGGTGTTTGGTGTTGACACAACCTTGAACTTGGCTCTTTTACAGAAGGTTTCTTTGGAGCCTCTCCGGGAGGCCCCACTGACCGGTGAATAAAGCCTCCTGCTCCGCAGGCCAGGGGCACCAGGGGCTCCTTCTCCAGCCGGTGGGGCCGGAGGGGAGGAACTGGCGGGCAGGAAAGGCTAAACGACTGTCTGAGGTCACGAAGCCAACCGTGGGAGAGGTGACAAGGGAAGCCGCGCCGTCTCCCCAGCGCCTCCGGCTCTGACAGCCGAATCGCCCCAAAGAGGCGTGTGTGATTTCATTCTATTCCGTCTGCAGGAGGGAATCAATGTTTGCTGAACAAAAAGGAAAACGATCGGCAGGAGGAAAAGGCATGTTCAACTTTTAACAGGGTGTTTCCGACGATGTCAGGGCCAAAGGGAACGAGCTGGCCCACCTGCCGCGGGGCTCGGCTGTGCCGGGGGACATGGTCTCCGCGGCCAGGAGCCGGGGGAGGCGGGGGACACTGGGAAGGGGCACCCCTCTGCCAAGTCTGGGGCAGCCGGCGGCCTTTGAGGGGGCTTTATCTGGAGATCCCCGAATGGGCCGAGAGGGGGTCCAGCTGGGTGAGCAGGAGGAGCATTCTCTGCTGGGGGCAGATCTGAGAAAGACGGGGCTTCCTGCAGAGTCCATGCCCCGCATGGGCCACGACGCTCGGCACAGAAGGGCCCAGAGGACTGGGATGAGGGTTCCTCCGGCAGGAAGGGCACCGCCCACTCAGGACCCCCGTGTGTGCTGCAGAGGCCTGCGCCAGGCGCCTGTCAGGGCCACGCAGATTGGCCAGGGTCTGCTTCCAGTCCTTCCTTGACTCTGGTGTTTACTTAGGAAGAAGGTGTTGAGTATCTCCTGAGCAGTAGACACCCAGCCCAGTGCTGGGGACACAGGGGTGACCAGGGCAGAGCCTGTCCACGGGGGTTCTGGTCTGGTGATAACAGGGAGAGCGTTAGGAAAGAACAGGGGAGTGGTGGGCTGGAGGTGGGGCACCACCTGGGCCTAATCCACCCAGGGGACTCTGGGGGGCTCCCAAGGAAGGGGTGCAAGGTAAGTCTTAGAGGAAGCGTGTTTCTAGCTGAGGGAGCTGGAAGAGGGGGCCGGGGAGGCCAAAGAACGGGCCAGACTCCCCAGGTCCCGCTACAGGGAGAGAGGGGTGAGCCCCAGGCCGGAGGGGTGGTGCCCAGGGGCCGCCTCTGCCCTCTGTGAGCTGGGAGCCCTCCACGGGGGCTCAGATGGGCTTCCTGCCATCTGCATGGCAGGCAGCAGGCACAGATCTCAGGCCTCTTGAAGAAGGCAAACCCAGAACCGGGCCCAGGGCCTCGGGAGCAGACCCTGCCAGTGTGACGGTCAAGCGTCCTCAGCCCCCGGCCGCTCCCCTGGCATCGAGCCGCCTTCAGTTGCCCCACGATTTCTCCTAAGAACCTGTTTCCTTTCCTCCTGTCCTGTAACCCTCTCAACTGCAATCACCGGGCTTAGCTGACCCCAGCCTTATCAGGATCTCGGGCCATCCTTCGCTGCCCATCCATCTCCCGGCTCCTTCGTTTTGATTCGGCTCTCGGGGACCTGTCGGGGTTTGTGTTGCTGGTGTTTTGTGGGGTTTGGGGTTTGTCTTTTGAGGTTTTTAGGCTGCGCCACGTGGCTTTCAGGATCTCAGCTTCCCAACCAGGCAACCGGCGCCCTCGGCAGTGAAAGCGCGGAGTCCTAACCCCTGTGCCACCAGGGACGTCCATCTTCCAAGGTTTAGGTGCGCAGTGAGTGTGCATTTCCTGGGGACTTGCGGCTCCGCCAGTGTCCCACCAGTTCCCCAGCAAATGGCAGCTCAGCTCAGCACTCAGGACCCTGAGGTGTGACTTCCTTGTCTTGAGCAGACCTTGGCGTCGTCTTGCAGAGCAACAGAGCTCACAAGAAGAGCATCTGGAAGGCGTCAGGCTGGCGGGGGCGGGGGGCAGGGGGCGCGTTCTGAACCAGTCTGCGGGGGACAGATAGCTGACAGAGAGACGGGCCAGAGCCGGCTGTGACCACAGCCCCCAGGGCCACCCCAGGGATGATGCAGGGAGGGGCATCTGGAAACTAGAGTGCAGTGCACGCGTGAACAGGGGTGAGATGCTGGCACGTGATGCAGTCTGCCCCACATGACTTCTGTCTGTACTGGTCCCTCTTGGTGTGCGATTTTAAGTCGTTTCCTTGGTGACTCAGATGGTAAAGAATCTGCCTGCAGTGCAGGAGACCTGGGTTCGATCCCTGGGTTGGGAAGATCCCCAGGAGAAGAGAACAGCCTACCCACTCCAGTATTCTTACCCGGAGGATTCCATGGACAGGGGAGCCTGGTGGGCTACAGTCCATGAGGTTGCAAAATGGACATGACTGAGCGATTAATGCAACACTTTCTAAACAAGCAAATGAAAAACTAATTCATTTGGGAAAGCCTGGAGAATGTAGAAAGCTAAAGGGTAAGAGACAAAATTAAAACACCAATGATCCCAGCATGAAGAAATAATCAGTATTAATACTTTGGCATTTTCCACAAGTCTTTTTTTTTTTTCCTGTGAATCAGTTTAGTTCAGTCACTCAGTCATGTCCGACTCTTTGCGACCCCATGGACTGCAGCACGCCAGGCCTCCCTGTCCATCACCAACTCCTGGAGCTTACCCAAACTCATGTCCATAGAGTCAGTGATGCCATCCAACCATCTCATCCTCTGTCGTCCCCTTCTCCTCCCACCTTCAATCTTTCCCAGCATCAGAGTCTTCAAATGAGTCAGTTCTTCGCATCAGGTGGCCAAAGTATTGGAGTTTCAGCTTCAGCATCAGTCCTTCCAATGAATATTCAGGACTGATTTCCTTTATAGGATGGACCAGTTAGATCTTCTTGCAGTCCAAGGGACTCTCAAGAGTCTTCTCCAACACCACAGTTCAGAAGCATCAATTCTTCGGCTCTCAGCTTTCTTTATGGTCCAACTCTCACATCCATACATGACTACTGGAAAAACCATAGCCTTGACTAGATGGACCTTGTTGGCAAAGTCACGTCTCCGATTTTTAATATGCTGTCTAGGTTGGTCATAGCTTTTCTTCCAAGGAGCAAGCGCCTTTTAATTTCATGGCTACAGTCACCACCTGCAGTGATTTTGGAGCCCAAGAAATAAAGTCTGTCACTGTTTCCATTGTTTCCCCATCTATTTCCCATGAAGTAATGGGACCAGATGCCATGATCTTAGTTTTCTGAATGTTGAGCTTTAAGCCAACTTTTTCACTCTCCTCTCTCACTTTGTGTGAATATATATGTACGCATATATACATTTTTTTGATTCTAGCGATCAAACTATATTTGCCATTTTGTGCTGTCGTTTTTCTGTTAAAATTATATCATACACATTTTCCTGTCTCATTCAGTATTCAAGTTATCATTTATAATGGTGACATCGGGGTCTGGCAGGCAAATTTAGATTAATTTATTCAACTCTTTCTAGAATTAAGGACATCTGAATGGCCTTCTCTGTACCTGTCTGCATGTTAAGTCACTTCAGTCAGACTCTTTGCAACCCCATGGGCTGTAGCCCACCAGGCTCCCCTGTCCATGGGATTCTCCTGACAAGAATCCTGGAGTGGGTTGCCGTGCCCTCCTCCAGGGGATCTTGACATCTTCAGTTATTTCCAGCTCCCCACCCCCTGCTGCCCAGTGGCTCTGAATCCAGCCCTGGCCCTTGGTCCAGCGGTGCCCACATGGCCTGGTGAGCCCAGGAAGGGACCAGCACCCACTTATACTATGTTCTTAGAAAATTTTTTGTGTCTTCTTAGAGTTTTAATGAAAGGCGTGTGAGCACTGCCTTTATGAAGGGTGTGTGAACACTGCCTCCTGGTCTCATTGTCCACAGTACTGACCACCAACTCAATGGACATGAGTTTGAGCAGCTCCGGGAGATGGTGAAGGACAGGGAAGCCTGGCGTGCTGCAGTCTGTGGGGTTGCAATAAGTCAGACGTGACTGAGCGACTAAACACCAGCAATACTGATGGGAAGTCTGCCTCCCCTTGGGAAGAGATGGACTTTCCCAGAAGAGCGGGAGGGGCTTGTCAGCTGTCCTTTGCCCATTCTCCCCTTCAGAGGCACGTCAGTTGGGGGGCCTCTTGTTGCTGCTCTCAAGCAGAGTAATTTGGGGACTGCTTACAAACCAGAGGGTTTGCAAAGCTGAGAGAAACTGCAAGAGGCTGGCCCCAAGAGCCAGGGCTGGAAGCAGGGACTGGCCCCACCCTAGGCTTGGAGAAGCAAGGGGGACATGTGGGGGTGGTGACCTGAACCCAGAGGCAGAGACGGCTTGGGATGGGGGGCACCTGGCAGGCACTGGCCTCCTGGAGAGAAATCAACACCCTGAGCAGAATTGCTACACCTGTCTGAAGCTGGTTTACCCTGGTAGCTCAGGTGGTGAAGAATCTGCCTGCAATGCAGGAGACCGGGGTTCGATCCCTGGGTTGGGAAGATCCCCTGGAGAAGGGAATGATCCACTCCAGTATCCTGGCCTGGAGAGTTCCACAGATAGAGGAGCCTGGAGGGCTACAGTCCATGGGGTCACAGGAGTCGGACAAGGCTTAGTGACACCCACCACCGTCTGAAGCTGGAGGAGAGGGAGGCCTGGATTCCATCAGTAAGGTCAGCCTCTGAGAACACAGAGCCACCGGAAACAAACGAAGAGCTCCCCCGGGAGCAGCGTTTGTCTCTTCTCTTTAACTGTCGCTGTTGTTGTTCAGTCGCCTTAGTCACGTCTGACTCTCTGGGACCCCACAGTCTGTAGCCCACCAGACTCCCCTGTCCATGGGATTCTCCAGACAAGAACCCTGGAGCGGGTTGCCGTTTCCTCCTCCAGGGGATCTTCTGGACCCAGGGCTCGAGCCCGCATCTCCTGTGTCTCCTGCCTTTGCAGGCAGAGCTCATCCCACCGCGCCGCCTGGGAAGCCCCCTTCACTTTCATTCATTAACTGCTTGGCTGTGGGATCAGTTCCCCGAGCAGGGATGGAGCCCAGGGCCCCGGCAGTGGGAGCGCAGGGTGCGCCGGGCTGTCGGGGAGTCCCAGCACTTCTCGTTGACTCGTGGACCCTCTTGATCACCGTAGTGTCGGCCCTTCCCCCAGCACACAGCTTCCACGGCACAGTCCACTTTTGTCTTCCTTGTCCAGCACTGGCCGCGGTGCATAGGACGGAACACGCCGGGGATATTTACACCATCGGGGCTCAGGCCTGCCGGTCTTCCTGCCTGCTAAAGAGACCGTGTCAGGCAGCTTTAAAAATACCACCTCAGCTGAGAGATGGTCCCGGGGCTCCATGCGGCAGGAGCAATCACAGTGAATTATCGTCAGTTTATTCGGAAGGACTAAAAACAGCAAGATCAAAGGGCTGAAGAGGCTGCACGCACCAGCTCCAGAAAGGTTTTAATTTTCAGTGTGAACTTCACGAGTTCAGGTGATCAGTCTCCTTGTCGGCCCCAGTGACCCTGCCTCCTGGGGTCCACAGCCCTCAGGTGGTCCCCTCCCATGGGGAGTAGAGGTGGACATCATGTGATCGTGATGGTGGGTGGCTTCTGAGGCCGCGTCCTAAGACCCTTGGCTTCTGCCTGGCTTGCTCTCAGACCATCCGCTCTGGGGAAGCTGCCACTCTGCTGTGAGGATGCCCCGTGGAGCATCCACGTGGGGAGGAACCGAGGCCTCCTGGCCACGGCGGGAACCGACTTGCCAGTGATGTGTTCCAGGCCCTTGGAAGTGGACCTTTCAGCCCAAGCAAGTCACTTCAGTCCCCTGGCACCTTGATGGCGACCTCTCAAGAGACTCCAAACCAGACCTGCCCAGCAAAGCTGCTCCCAAATGCGCAGAAACTGCGGAGGCCACAAACGGTTAATCTCGCTGAGACTGCTGCGCGGAGTGTCATTTCTTACACAGTGATAGACACAAGCCCAGCAGTTCACTGCAGACGTAGGGGACAGCCAGAGATCAAGGGAGGAGTCCCAGGTCCGGGTCTGCAGGTGGCCCCTGGGAAGCCCCTGACGACACAAGGGCCGCTGGAGCCGACTCGGGGAGGAGAGCTGGCGACAGAGCTGCCTGCGGGGCCAGCGTCGTCCGAGCCGCCGGGTCTGCGTCTGTCTAATGCGGGAGCTGGGCAGAGAGGCCCAGACTGCCTGAGATTCTGCGGTCAGCACGCGCAGATCCCACCCCACTCCGGACCACGGCCTCCCTTCCTTGAGCAGAGCCTGGGCTGGACCTGTGCCCCAATCCCAAAAGCACCAGAAACAGGACCTGCTCTGCTCCTTGCTTAGCCAGAGAGGGGGGCGTTGCCCCGGCCGTGCAGAGCTCCCCTGCACGGCTTTGTGTGCGCGTGTATTTTAAAGCTGAGAAATGTCACGAGCCATAAAAGTCATCCTTTTATAGCGTACAACTCAGTGATTTTTGGATATTTACATAGAATGGCACATTCATCATCACTAATTCCATATGTTCATCACCTTAAGGAGAAACCCTGCACCATCCAGCTATCGTACCCATTACCCTCCCCCAACCCCTGGCAAACACTTATTTGCTATCTCTGTGGATTCACCTATTCTGAACTAAGTGGGGATATACAACACGTGACAGTTTGCGTCTGGCCTCATTCACGTAGAGAGTGTGATGTTTCTAAAGTTCGTTCACATTGCAGCAGGTGTCTGAACCCCCTTTTCATAGCTGAATAGTGTTCCACTGTGTGGATAGACATGTGGTTATCCATTCACCCGTTGGTGGACACATCTCTTGGCTGCTGTGGACAGAGCTGCCCCCACCCTGCAGGAAGGAGAAACCAGTCAAAGACGCTGACCAATCCTCTTGTAAAGGGAAACGCCAATCCCTCCATTTACTGTGTAAGTTCAATTTGTGACTCCATCTCTGGGACGGAGACTGTGCGCCTTCCTTACCTGAGCAAAGACGGGCCTGCCCACTACCCGAGCCCCAAGTTCCAAGTCCCGTTTCCCTGAGGCTCAAAGTGTGAGCCTGGGCCTCGGTCTCCCCATGAAGTCAAATGCCCTCACCAGGACAAAGTTACTCCTGACCTTGTCGCTCAGCGATGACCCCTGTGCCCAGAGGCCCAGCCTCCTCATCTGTGAAGCAGGGACTCCACCATCCCCCTGCTAGGCCCACAGGAGAGGTCAGAGGCCGTGCTGGGGAACAGGTAACCATGACCAAGGGGTTTATAGAGTAGTGAGTACTGCACAGGGACCTGGAACGTTAGGTCCGTTTATCAGGGTAAATGGAAGGTGGTCAAGCAGGAGACGGCAAGAGTGAACATTGACACTTTAGGAATCAGTGAACTAAAATGGACTGGAATGGGCAAATTTAATTCAGATGACCATTATATCTACTACTGTGGGCAAGAATCCCTTAGAAGATATGGAGTAGCCCTCATAGTCAACAAAAGAGTCTGAAACACAGAACTTGGGTACAATCTCAAAAACAACGGAATGATCTTAGCTTGTTTTTAAGGCAAACCATTCAACATCACGGTGATCCAAGTCTATGCCCCACCACTAATGCCAAAGAAGCTGAAGTTGAACAATTCTATGATAACCTACAAGAACTTCTAGAACTAACACCCAAAAAAGATGTCCTTTTCATCGTAAGGGACTGGAATGGAAAATTAGAAGATCAAGAGATACCTGGAGTAATAAGCAAGTTTGGCCTTGGAGTAGAGAATGAAGCAGGGCAAAGTCTAACAGAGTCTTGTCAAGAGAATGCACTGCTCATAGCAAACACCCTCTTCCAACAACACAAGAGAAGATTCTACACATGGACATCACCAGACGGTCAACACCGAAATCAGACTGATTATATTCTTTGCAGCCAAAGAGAAAGAAGCTCTATGCAGTCAGCAAAAACAAGACCTGGACCTGACTGTGGCTCAGATCATGAACTTCTTATTGCAAAATTCAGGCTTAAATGGAAGAAAGTAAAAAACCACTGGACTATTCAGGTACTACTTAAACCAAATCCTTCATGATTATATAGTAGAAGTGACTAATAGATTCAAGAGATTAGATCTGGTAAACAGAGTGCCTAAAGAACTATGGATGGAGGTTTGTAGCATTGTACAAGAGGCTGTGACCAAAACCATCCCAAAGGAAAAAAAAATACAAGAAGGCAAAGTTGTTATCTGAGGAGGATTTACAGTTTAGTTCAGTTCAGTTCAGCTCAGTCACTCAGTCACGTCCGACTCTCTGCAGCCCCATGGACTGCAGCAGCCAGGCCTCCCTGTCCATCACCAACTCCCAGAGTTTACTCAAACTCAGGTTCATTCAGCCTGTAATGCCATCCAACCATCTCATCCTCTGTTGTCCCCTTCTCCTCCTGCCTTCAATCTTGCCCAGCATCAGGGTCTTTTCCAATGAGTTAGCTCTTCGCATCAGGTGACCAAAGTACTGGAGTTTCAGCTTCAACATCAGTCCTTCCAGTGAACACCCAGGACTGATCTCCTTTAGGATGGACTGGTTGTATCTCCTTGCAGTCCAAGGGACTCTCAAGAGGCTTCTCCAACACCACAGTTCAAAAGCATCGATTCTTCGGTGCTCAGCTTTCTTTAGAGTCCAACTCACACATCCATACATGACCAATGGAAAAACCATAGCCTTGACTAGACAGACCTTTGTTGGCAAAGTAATGTCTCTGCTTTCTAATATGTTGTCTAGGTTGGTCATAACTTTTCTTGTCTTTTAATTTCATGGCTGCAATCACCATCTGCAGTGATTTTGGGACCCAAAAAATAAAGTCTGTCACTGTTTCCACTGTTTCCCCATCTATTTCCCATGAAGGGATGGGACCAGATGCCATGATCTTAGTTTTCTGAATGTTGAGCTTTAAGCCAGCTTTTTCACTCTCCTCTTTCACTTTCATCAAGAGGCTCTTTAGTTCCTCTTCTCTTTCTCCCATAAAGGTGGTGTCATCCGCATATCTGAGGTTATTGATATTTCTCCCAGCAATCTTGATACCAGCTTGTGCTTCTTCCAGCCCAGCGTTTCTCATGATGTACTCTGCATATAAGTTAAATAAGCAGGGTGACAATATACAGCCTTAACGTAGGCCTTTCCCAATTTGGAACAAGTCTGTTTTTCCATGTCCAGTTCTAACTGTTGCATCTTGACCTGCATACAGATTTCACAGAAGGCAGGTCAGGTGGTCTGGTATTCCCATCTCTTTCAGAATGTTCCACAGTTTCTTGTGATCCACACGGTCAAAGGCTTTGGCATAGTCAATAAAGCAGAAATAGATGTTTTTCTGGAACTCTCTTGCTTTTTCGATGATCCAGCGGATGTTGGCAATTTGATCTCTGGTTCCTCTGCCTTTTCTAAAACCAGCTTGAACATCTGGAAGTTCACGGTTCACGTACTGCTGGAGCCTGGCTTGGAGAATTTTAGGCTTTACAAATAAATGAGAAAACAAGAGAACTAAAAGGCAAGAGAGAAAAGGAAAGATATACCCAACTGAATGCAGAGTTCCAAAGAATAACAAGGAGGGATAAGAAAGACTTCTTAAGTGAACAATGCAAAGAAATGGAGGAAAAGAGTAGCACAGGGAAGATTAGCGATCTCGTCAAGAAAACGAGACACCAAGGGAACGTCTCATGCAAGGGTGGGCTCGATAAAGGGCAGAAATGGTATGGACCTAACAGAAGCAGAAGATACTAAGAAGAGGCGGCAAGAATACACAAAAGAACTGTACAAAAAAGGTCTTCATGACCCAGATAACCACGATGTGTGATCACTCACCTAGAGACAGACATCCTGGGATGAAAAGTCAAATGGGCCTTAGGAAGCATCACTACGAACAAAGCTAGTGGAGACGATGAAATTCCAGCTGAGCTATTTCAAATGCTAAAAGATGATGCCATTAAAGTGCTGCACTCAGTGTGCCAGCAAATTTGGAAAACTCAGCAGTGGCCACAGGACTGGGAAAGTTAGTGTTCATTTCAATTCCAAAGGAGGACAATGCCAAAGAATGTTCAAACTACTGTACAATTGTGCTCATTTCACATACAAGCAAGGTAATGCTCAAAATCCTTCAAGCTAGGCTTCAGCAGTATGTGAACCGAAAACTTCCAGATGAACAAGCTGGGTTTAGAAAAAAGCAGAGGAACAAAACTGCCAACAATCTTTGGATCATAGAAAAAGCAAGAGAGTTCCAGAAAAATATTTACTTCTTCTTCAATGACTATGCCAAAGCCTTTGACAGTATGGATCACAACAAACTGTGGGAAATTCTTAAAGAGATAGGAATACCAGACTACCCTACCTGCCTCCTGAGAAATCTGTATGCAGGTCAAGAAGCAACAGTTAGAATGGGACATGGAACAACAGACTGGTTCCAAATTGGGAAAGGAGTACGTCAAGGCTGTATGTTGTCACCCTGCTTATTTAACTTACATGCAGAGTACATCATGCAAAATGCTGGGCTGGATGAAGCACAAGCTGGAATCAAGATTGCCGGGAGAAATATCAATAACCTCAGATATGCAAATGATACCACCCTTAGGACAGAAAGCAAAGAGAAACTAAAGAGCCTCTTGATGAGGGTGAAGGAGGAGAGTGAAAAAGCTGGCTTAAAGCTCAACATTCAGAAAACTAAGATCATGGCATCTGGGCCCATCACTTCATGGCAAATAGATGGGGAAACAAGTGGAAACAGTGACAGATTTTATTTTCTTGGGCTCCAAAATCACTGCAGATAGTAACTGAAGCCATGGAATTAGAAGATGCTTGCTCCTTAGAAGGAAAGCTTTGACAAACCTAGACAGCATATTAAAAAGCAAAGACATCACTTTGCCAACAAATATCCATATACTCAAAGCTATGGTTTTTCCAGTAGTCAGGTACGGGTGTGAGAGTTGGACCATAAAGAGGGCTGAGTGCCAAAGAATTGATGCTTTTGAACTGTGGTGTTGGAGAAGACTCTTGAGAGTCCCTTGGACTGCAAGGAGATCCAGGCAGTCCATCCTAAAGGAGATCAGTCCTGAATATTCATTGAAAGGACTGATGCTGAAGCTGAAGCTCCAATACTTTGGCCACCTGATGGGAAGAGCTGACTCATTGGAAAAGACCCTGATGCTGGGAAAAATTGAAGGTGGGAGGCGAAGGGGACGACAGAGGACGAGATGGTTGGATGGCATCACCGACTCAGTGTCATGAATTTGAGCAGACTCCAGGACACGCTGGAGGACAGAGGAGCCTCATGTGCTGCAGCCCATGGGGTCGCAGACGGTCGGACGCGACTCAGCAAGTGAACAACAGCAACAAGTGAGCTGACGGGCTGATGAGGACAAGGAGTGAGTGAGGAGCCGGCCAGGCGTGAACAGCAATCCAGCAGAGGCCGGGAAGAGGGGAGGCTCATGCGGGGGGTAGGTGGGGTCTTCCCAGCGGGGGCAGTGACTCGGGGTCTCTGCCTGCCATCCTACACCAGAGCTGAGCACAGGACTGGACCCCTGGGCCCACACCTGGCCTGGCTGACTGCCAGGGGGTGGAGGGTGGGTCGGGAGAAGATTAGAGCCAAGGCTGAGGCTGAGGGCCCAGCACCCCAAGAGGCCCAGACTGGGTCCCCCAGGAGACAGAGGGCACCCCACCTTCAGCCCTCAGGGGTGACACCTCTTGGCGGTCAGTCCCGGCTCCAGGCAGGGCCACGGGGCTGGCGGGTGGGCAGCCCCACCCCCCCAGGGCTCGGAGCCATCCATCTTGGTCTGACCCTATTAAAGTACATTCTAAAGGGAAGAAAAGGGTGCCCAGAGGGTGACGGGGTGGGAAGGGCTGCTGCGTCAGGCTTTTGTTCGTCCCTCCTCCCGGGACCCTGAGCAGAGAAGATGAAAGGGGGCCTGAGGCTTTGTTCTCGGGGGCTGGGGGCGCCGGGCTCAATAGGGCGGCTCTGCGGGAAGCGGAGAGGCTGGGGGAGGCGCGCCCCTGTCTCGGGCCTCCCACCCCACCTCGGGCGCTCGCACCCCCCGACACCCCGCTGCATGCACCCGGACTCCGCCCAGCGCCCCCACCCCGGGCCCTCCTCCTCCCACTGACACTCAGGCTTCCGTCAGGGCTGCGGTTCCCAGGGAGAGTCACGACTAAGGCGGCTGGGCTCAGACCCTGAGCGGGGGCATCGCACCTGCTCCCAGGCCGGGACGCCGCAGCCCCGGGCCTCGCGGCCCCTCTGCCTGCCCCCCGCTCAGGTCCACCCGCCTGGTCCGCGAGGCCCAGGGCTCCACGGACAGGCCCCGGGGGCAGCTGAGTCTGGCCCGTGAGCCTCCACCTCCCCACGCGGCCCAGGAGGGCAGCCACGGTCTCCGTTCCATCGGTCGGCCTTCCGCACGAGTGGTTGGAAGGTTCAGGCCGGCGGCTTAAACGGCCAACTCGGGTACCAGGGGGCTCGGGGCGTGGACACATCCCTTCCTGCTGGTGGTCTCTGAGCAAGCCGGAGCGAGCGGGGCCTCCGTCTCGTGGGGTCAGGTCCTCAGTGGCCAGGTGTCTGTGAAAACCGTCCCCAAGAATCATCCGGAAGCGCCACTTCCAGCCGCGGCTGGGGTTCCAGAGGTCACCCCGAGCTTGTTAGGAACCGGGCAGATGAAACCGATTCCTCCCAGCCCCTTGCCGCCTCTGGGAGCCTGGGCACGCTTGGGAGGCTTCTCCCTTGCACGCGGCTCCGTCTGTCTCTGGTCCCGCGTGCTCAGGGCTGGGGGGACAGAGGCGCTGAGACAGCGAGGGCGCCGTGAGGGGGGAGCCCACTCTAGGCCCTTCCCTTCCGGAAGGGTTCCATCGCGCCTGTGACGGACCCGGGCCCGCAGGAACGGGCGGCCAGAGGGTCTGCGCCGGGAAGCGCACCTGCCCTCCGGCCCCACAGGGATCCCGGGGGAGGGCGGGGGGACGCAGGCACCTTGGTAGGGCAGGCAACGCCGGCCGGGAGGTGAGCCCTGGGCCGGGGCAGCATCCACGTGGGCCTTGTCACTCTCTGGGCCTGCACGACTCTCCCACCTCTTTCTAGGATGGAGGGGCCGCAAGAAGGCGCTGGGCCGATCTCTTCCACCAGCCCTGAATGGACTCGCTGTGTGGAGCAAAGCTGACGTGGACATCAGGGTGACGTGCCGGACCCCACACCTGAGTCTGCCTGTCATCCCACAGAGAGGCAGCCAGGGTGGTTCCAGGCTGCGCCAAACGCCGACGTGTCAGCCAAGGGGCGCTGACGGCCACCTGCTGACCGGCCAGAAGCCAGCGGCCCGAGCTCCACGATGCTCTGAAGCGCAGACCTGCTCATCCAGCCGGAAACTCATCTCCCGGCTCTTTCTGGCATTTGTGTCTTTCTCCACAGAAACAGGGATTAGGACGTGGAGGTGGCTCAGGACACCCGAGTTTCTGGGTGTGTCAACAAACACTACGTCTACTTCTGCTCTATTGACTATGCCAAAGCCTTTGACTGTGCGGACCGCAACAAACTCTGGAAGATTCTTAAAGAGATGGGAATATCAGACCATCTGATCTGCCTCCTGAGAAACCTGTATGCAGGTCAGGAAGCTGTTGCTTAGAACTGGACATGGAACAACAGACTGGTTTTAAATAGGAAAAGGAGTACGTCAAGGCTGTATATTGTCACCCTGCTTATTTAACTTCTATGCAGAGTACATCATGAGAAACGCTGGGCTGGAGGAAGCACAAGCTGGAATCAAGATTGCTGGGAGAAATATCAATAACCTCAGATATGCAGATGACACCACCCTTATGGCAGAAAGTGAAGAGGAACTAAAGAGCCTCTTGATGAAGGTGAAAGAGGAGAGTGAAAAAGTTGGCTTACCCTGGAGAAGGAAATGGCAGCCCACTCCAGTATTCTTGCTTAGGAAATCCCATGGACAGAGGAGCCTGGTGGGCTATAGTCCATGGGGTTGCAGAGTCGGACACCACTGAGTGACTAACACTTTCACAACACTTTCTTCTTTATAGATTTTTCATGACTCATTCTGAGTTCATTTTTATGCTTTTAGTAAAATGATGTCAAAGTTCATTTTTTCGTATGGCCATCCACTTGGTCCAGCACCATTTGTTTAATAGACCATTATATTTCCCCATTAAAAATTTGCTTGAAGTCTGTCAAAAGTCAGTCAACCATGTATATGCAAAGCCTTTCAAAATTTGATATTCTTGATCTTGATATAGAAAGTGTATAATCTTGCTCATCGATTTTTTTAATGATAATGTTTAAAAGACTTTTATGTTGACTAGTTTCTAAATAAAATTAGCTGTATAATATGATGAATAGTTGAACTGCTAGTATCTGGGTGTCTTTAAAATTTTTTTAATATAAAAAATAATTCAGTCTCTGCCTTTTCATGTAATGCATTGATTGCAAAGTTCTGTTTCTATGCATTATGGTTTTTTAAGAAAAAAAAAAAAGAAAAAAAAGAAAAAAAAAGTTGGCTTAAAGCTCAACATTCAGAAAACTAAGATCATAGCATGCAGTCCCATCACTTCATGGGAAATAGATGGGGAAACAGTGGAAACAGTGACAGACTTTATTTTGGGGGGGCTCCAAAATCACTGCAGACGGTGACTGCAGCCATGAAATTAAAAGACACTCCTTGGAAGGAAAGTTATGACCAACCTAGATAGCATATTAAAAAGCAGAGACATTACTTTGCCAACAAAGATCCGTCTAGTGAAGGCTATGGTTTTTCCAGTGGTCATGTATGGATGTGAGAGTTGGACCATAGAGAAAGCTGAGCGCCGAAGAATTGATGCTTTTGAACTGTGGTGTTGGAGAAGACTCCTGAGAGTCCCTTGGACTGCAAGGAGATCCAACCAGTCCATCCTAAAGGAGATCAGTCCTGGGTGTTCATTGGAAGGACTGATGCTGAAGCTGAAACTCCAATACTCTGGCCACCTGGTGTGAAGAGCTGACTCATTGGAAAAGACCCTGATGCTGGGAAAGACTGAAGGCGGGAAGAGAAAGGGACAACAGAGGATGAGATGGTTGGATGGCATCACCGACTCAATGGACATGAGTTTGAGCAAGCTCAGGGAGTTGGTGATGGACAGGGACACCTGGCATGCTGCAGTCCATGGGGTCTCAAAGAGTTGGACATGACTGAGGGACCGAACTGAACTGAAACAAACACATCTGTTCCCTTTTGGGCTGGAGGACGAGGGTGTCGGCTGAGCCAGAGGGTCTGAGGGACGCAGCCCCTAGTGTGGGGCTGGGCCGGGCTCCTCCCACTCGCGTCCCCTAGTGGTGCCAGATTTGGGGTCCCAGTGGCCTCTGCTCCCTCCTACGGCCCTGGAGGCCGTGGGACCCGACCCCACCCCTTGACACACTGCACCAAGCCCACAGGTAAGCACACCCAGGGAAATCCTTTCACTCGCGCGTGTCTGCACAGACGCAGCCGACAAGCCCACAAGAGCTGTCACCAGAGGCCGTGTGCTCGTACACCAGCCCACCCGTGGAGGTTGATACTGTGAGTCCACGTGTCGGCCACGTGGTGTCCAGGCAGCTGGTTGGACGTGACTCTGGGCGCATCTGTGAGGCTGTCTGCAGGCGGGATGGAACGTGAGCACCGGTGGACTCTGTAAAGTGAACTGCCATCCCCAGTTCGGGCGGCCTCGTCAACCAGTCCACCAGGGGCCTGAAGAGAACCAAAAGGCAGAGACGGGGCGTGTGCTCTCTGCTGGAGCTGAAGGTGGGACATCGGTCCACTCCGGCCCCTGGACAGCAGCTCACAGCACTGGCTCTGGGCTCTCAGGCCCTCGACTCAGACTGGGATTGACACCATCAGCGCCCAGACAGGAGACGGTGGGACTTCTCTGCTTTTGTGATCTCGTGAGCCAATTCCCTACAATAAATCTCTCTACACACACACACACACACACACACACACACACACACACACACACACACACACACACTTCTGGCACTATGTCACTGTGTCACATCGGCTCCGCCATCGTCACCGTCTTCAGATGAGAGGACTGAGGCTGAGACGCGCCTGGGGGTGAACAACATGCAGGTCTGAGGCCCCCGTCCAGCTCCGAGTCATGCCTCAGACCCCCTTAAGGGCACGTCTGAACAGCACCCGCAGACACAGGTGTAAAGGCGCGTCTATGCAGGATTTGAGCCAGGGAGCCGAACCCGTGTCGGCTCTGGATGGTCGTGTGTGCAGCCCGGACTCGGCTGGGGCACACAGGCACGTGTGCACCCTCAGGGCTGTGTGCAGCCCCGAGCAGGCTCACACCCGCAGACTCCCTCGTGCGCTGCGTGCACGTCCACTTCCGAGCCGTGGCCACCCCCTCCCTCCCCACCCGGTGACACGGCCACAGTCCAGCGCCTGCTGGGAAGTGGGGAGAGGACGGAGGCCTGCTCCGCGCCCCCGCCCCCCATGTCCCCGAAGCAGCGACAACGCACCTGGCTCCTGCCATCAGCGGCCCGGTTGATGGATCACCCCCTGCGATGACTCAGCGGCCATCAGCCAGTCTATGAAACGGCGCTAACTCTGCCGGGGTTGCCCCCCCCCCCCCGCCTCCATCAGAAGGCACACTGGGGTGGGTTGCCCCCGCTGCCTCCATCAGAAGGCACACTGGGGCGGGGGGCCGCTCAGCAGCCTCCCGGGGAAGCGCAGCAGGGGAGCCACCCAGACGCCATCACCCGGAGGAGCGGGAGAGACAGCGTCAGGAGCTCCAGCCAAGGACCCCAGACAGCCCCCCAGGTCACGATGCTCCCTCAAGCCCCAGCTTCTGTAACCAGGCGGGGGGCGGGGGCGCAAAAGAGCCCCAGAGCAGCGCCGGCCCAAGCAGGGCCCAGAGAGGGTCAGGAGAGCCCCCGGGGTCTGAGTCATGCTGGAACCATCAGCCCTGCCCTGGGCCTGGCATGAGAACCATGTGCTCCCACCCAAATACCCCTTCGATTTGCCCTGTGTCTTGCCAAGTGTAGAGAATATTTACTGTTTGATGAGTGAACCATCGTCATATAAATGATAACAGCCTGCACGTGGCCAGCCAGGAGACCGAGACCTGTCCCCCAGAGCAGACCCTGGGGCCCGGCTCCCAGCTCGAATCCTGCCTCTGCCGCTGGGCAGCCGCGTGGCCTTGGTGTCGACACCTCTCTGTGTCCCCGTTTCCACATTCGTGCCCTGGGACGCGTCACGGGCCCCGGAAGGGTCCCTGGAGGCCTGTCAGCCAACACTGGAGTGCAGCGGCCCCAGGCGGGGTGAGAGCTCCCGCTCATCCTGGCCCCCGGGTGCCCAGGGCCTCCCGCACTCTCCAGGAGGGGAGCCCGGGACCCAGGAAGGCCACTCATCAAGGAGCCAGGTGAGGCCACTCGGACTAACACTCACATCCCAGGATCTGAGCTCGCCCTGGCTGGGAGAAGCCACCCCAGGACAGCTGCGGAAACTCCAGAATACCGGGATTTTGTTAGTTCCTGGGACAGACTTTCTCAAACCAAAGCCATTCCAGAAAAATCCACACAGGATATGTTTAGCCCCAGAAAGGTGACTAATGGTAGGATTTCACTCTCTGAACAGAACTTCTCCCGTGTCAGCCGGTACTCCTGGAGGCCCAGCTGCCCACCCCCTGGAGCTGGCTCACCTCGTGGTGCTGAGTGGCATGCTGGGGTGCACAGAGGCCCTGTGAGCCCCCCGCCCACTCAGAGGCTCCTGGAATAGGACACCCTTCGTCCAGGGCCACACCGTGGTCAGCTGTGGCTGAGTTCGGACAATTTCGTTGTCCACTTTGGGGGTCAGGCTCTGGTGGGGCCTCTCGGACCCGGAGCATGGCTAAGGCCAATTTGCCTTCCTTGGTTGGCAGGGCAGGACTGGGCAGGTCCCCTGACCACCCTGCCCACCCCCCACCCCCTGCCAAGACACTAGTGACTCTTGCTCTGCGGCAGGAGAAACCGCTTTGTCTGGCCTGCCCAGGAGGAGGAGGGGCCCGCCGTGGCTCCTCTAGGGCAGCGGTTTCATTAATCCCCAGGGGATGAGCGCCCCCTACCACCCCCAGGACAGCCTCGAGCCCAGGTGCGTAACTGTCACCAAGATAAAAGAGACGTAATTAAGTTCCAATCAGCGGAGTGATTTGTTATCATAATGCAATATTTCCCTCCAGCCCCCGGGCCCAGAGATCTGTCTCCGCTGGGCCTGCTCCGGTGGGGGTCCCCAGGCCCTCCTGCCACCCAGGGAGCAGCAGGGGTGGCGTCCACACCACTTGCCCCCCTCGGCCACACGCATCCATCCCCCAGCTCCGAGCTGCCAGGGGTGATAATGAAGTCATTTTTCTAAGGCGTGCTCACCTGGGAGACAGCCCTGTCCATGGGCCAGCTAACCAAGCTGGAAGGCAAGCCCAGGGGGAGGGCTGGCCAGCAGGCCAGAGGGCGTGGGGCGTGCCGGGAGCTGCTGCCGTCGTAGGGGGGTGACTGCTGTGGGCGCTCCTGGCAGCCAACTCGCTGCCTCTGCCTCTGCCCCGGCCAGACTCAGCCACGGAGCCAGAGAGAAAGACCCAGGGGACAGGGAGCCAAGCCCGCCTGGCCTCCAGGGGGAGGGCGGTGGCCAGAGCTCCGGCTGTGGCCCCCTGGGTCCAAGAGCTGCCCAGCCTCCCCTAGAAAGGCCCCCGGGGTCACCGTGGCCCTGGCCCTGAGAAGCCCAGCCTAGCCGGCCCACTGGCATCACCAGCCTCTGGGAAGGTGCGGACGTTTCCTTCGATCTGCTGTTTGTACACACCCGTGGTTCAGTCCTGTGGAGACTAGGGCCCGACAGGGGGCCAGGCGGACCAGGGTCCCCGCCTGGGGACCACGGCCCAGCAGGTCCCCTGGGGCCACATGCACCCACAAGCCACTCAGTCTCCCCGTCTGAGCGCTGAGCATCAGGAAGGACCTGGACTGTGGGTGTGCTGAGCACTGACGCCCCGGACACGGCACCCGCTGCAGGGGGATGGCCCAGGGCTTCCTCGGGATGTGAGGAGGAGGACCAGGCAGGAATAATCCAGAAGGGAGGCAGCTCCGGAGGCCGGGGCGGGGAGAGGGCCTCTGGGGACTTTGTTTACGCCTCTCTGTTTTTCTGTGGCTTCCACGTTTGCTAAAACGGGTCTGTTGACTTTCAGTGGGGTGGAGGGGGCGGCACGGGGCCGTGTGTGGCCGGGAGCCCGGCGCGGCGGGGGCCCAACCTGGGGGGCGGCGGGCGGCGGCTCCGAGCACAGAGGATTCTCTGTGTGTCTGTGCGGAGGTCGGCGTGGCTCCCGGCCCCGCAGCCCGCCGGCGGCTGTCCCCCAACATGGAGCGTGGGGGCACCACCCTTAGCAGCAGTGCCCACCGCCCCGTGCCGGACACCGCACACCCCATCTTGTTACATCAGACCCCTGCTCCTCGGACGGCGCGGTCCCCATGCTGCAGGGCAAAGGGTCACCGTAAGGGGCCTGTTCTCTTTGCTTCTCTGGTGATGCCTACACGCCCCGGGGGCAGGTGCATAACCCCATCTCACAGGGACAGGGAGCAATGCCCAGAGAGGCCCAGGAAGCTCTAAGGTGACACAGCTCCAAGGGCTGGATCCACAGTTGCTCAACTGCCGAGGACCCTCACCCAGAGGGTCCCAGGAGCCCAGGGTCCTGGGGACACCCGGTAGGGAGTCTGGGCCCATCACCGACAAATCTGTTTGGAAATGGGTGACAGTTGCTGGGGCCCAGGCGGAGCTGAGGGAGCTCCATGACCGAGGGCTCCGGGAGGCCCTCAGACCCAGGAGGGCAGCCGTCTGCTCAGGCCGGCCTGGAGCTGGGCAGGTGGCGGGAGGGAGGTTCTGGCGAGGACCAGCCTGCCTCCACTAAGCAAGAAGCAGGGCGAGAGAATGCGAGATCCCCCCTCCACCCAGGGGACGCCCCTTGAGAACCGCAAGTGGGCGGGGTGACGGTTAGGGTGGGGCGCCCAGCCCCAGGGCACGCAGGGCAGCCTGCACCTCTCTCAGGGAAGGGCTGTCCCAGGGGCATCAGCGCCCGGCCGTCCATGAAGGGACCATCCAGTGCGCTCTGCTGGGGTCCTGGAGCCCTGCACCTGCTTGTGGAAAATGCAGCTTTCCAGCCTGCCCCGGCCGAGACCCACTGACACATGTCACTGGACGTGGGACTCAGAACCGAGGGTTGCTGAGGCTCGGGGGGTTCTGCCTGGTCCCAGAGGGCAGCAACTGGGCAGAGCTGAGCCTCGACTCCAGCCTGGAGCCTTTGGGGTGGATCAGAGAGCTCCTTGGGGCAGCTGGCTCTGGGCAACCCTGGCTGATGCTGGCCAGGCAGTAGGGAAATGGCCAGGTGGTAGGGAAAGGCCAGCAGAGAGCAGGTCTGAGCCGCCCTCCCCCAGGTGCTCTGTGGTGCCCGCAGGCTGGGACACTGGCAGATTTGGGCTTCAGTTAGTTTTAATAATAACTTACAGCTGGTGTGGCCAGGACGCTCTGGTGCCAGCTGCAATCAGCTGGTCTTGGCTGCACAGGGAGGGCTGGGAGCCAGGCTCTGCGGGAGAAGGGGCCCTGCTCGATTAGTCATGTCTGCCTGGGTACCAGAGAGGGGCCTGGTGGGGGGCACCTGGGTTCATGTCCTTCCCAGAGGTGAGGTTCCCTCCCGGAGTGGCCCTGCCTCCTGCGAAGCGCGGCCCACGTGTGGGACACTGGGCCCTCCCTCCCTCGGACGCGGCCTTGCGTGTCTCCCTGTGCTAAGGTACAGTCCACAGCTTCTAGGACAGGGCCTCCTGCATGTCTGCCAGTCGCCTGTCCCTCTGTCCTTCCATCCACCCGTCCCTCGAACTCCAGCTAAGGCCTGTGGAGGAAAAGGCGCTGGGGGGTGGGCCTGGGGGCTGGCATGGCCACTGTGCTTCCTGGGGGACAGGACAGCAGGTAGGGACGGGGGGTGCAGGACACACAAGGGGCATGGAGTGGAAGCCCAGAGTGACAGGTGGACACAGGGTGTGCAGAGGGGGTCCTGCAGCGAGCACCGGCCTCCAGTCAGAGCGACTCGAGTTGAATTCAGCTCCCGCTGACCATCCCCGTGTGTGTGTAGACCTTCCCAGCCTCAGTTTTCGCCTCTGTGAAATGGGACGCTGGTCCTCGCCTCGTGAGTTCATGCACACATGACACGCTGGATGCGACACAGAGGCTGGGGGTGGACAGGACCGGGTGAGTGGGCACAGCGGCCGCCGCGTCCCGCTGCCTGAGGTCGGTGTGCAGAGGGCGGACGCGTGGGGTCTCCTCGCCCCACGGCTCCATTTGCAGTCACAGTTGGGGGCGAGAGGCAGCCAGTTGTTACCAGCCAGGCCCACGCGGGCCGGTGCCTCCACCCTCTCCTTCCGGTGGGGTGACAACAGTCCCCGGTTCAGCCAGAGGATGGGGCCGGGGTCCCCCCGGGCTGCTGGGCGTTCAGGAAGGGGGACGGGTTCCTCGCGGACCCCAGAAATGCAGGCTGCCTGGCACCCTCCTGTTGAAGGCGCCCCGCTCTCCTGGAAATGCGGGTCCACACCTTTCACCCAGGTCTCCTCTGTGACACAGCTGATCTCCTAGCATCTTGGGTAAGACTTGCCCGCAGACCTATGGCACACTGTTGCAGGCTGGCACCCACGGAGCAGAGGGAAGCCCAGGACTCCCCGCCCCCAGCCCAGGCCAGCCCCCTCTGTGGAGGACCCCCACAGGGGCGCGCAGGCCGCGGGGATACTCAGGAGCCTGGTGGGTGAGGGGAGGCATGTTGCTGGCCGCAGCAGGAGCCCCGAGGGAGGTCAGCCCCAGGGCAGGGGCCCTTGTACAGAGCAGGAGCCTCGGTGGGGCGGTGAGACCTCTGTATGTTGCAGCCTGGAGCCGTCCGGAGGCACCCGGGAGCACCCACAGTGTGAGGCCCTGGTCCCCTGCACCGCCGAGCCCGAGTCAGCGGAAGGAGGCTCCTGTTTGGAGAGAAGCTTGACCAGGACTTGGACCTCGTGTGGAACGGAGCGCTGCCCCAGGGCCCTTCAGGAAGGACCAGGGCCAGTTCCTCCAGGCTCGACAGTTTATAAAGGCCTTTTTCGATCACCATTTTATTTGCTCCACGGTCGTCACCCTTTGGCAAATTTCACAAGTAGGGGAGCCCGGTTTGGGTGAGTTCTGGCAAAGTGAGAATTTAAACCCAAGGAGCAGTGATAGATTATATTTTCTTCGGCTCCAAAATCACTGTAGATGGTGACTGCAGCCATGAGATTAGAAGACGCTTGCTCCTTGGAAGAAAAACTGTGACCAACTACAGAGTGTCTTAAAAAGCAGAGACATCACTTTGCCCACGAAGATCCATATAGTCAAAACGATCATTTTCCAGTATCATGTACGGATGTGAGAGCTGGACCATAAAGAAGGCTGAGCGCCGAAGAATTAATGCTTTCGGACTACAGTGCTGGAGAAGACTCTTGAGAGTCCCTTGGACTGCAAGGAGATTTAACCAGTCAATCCTAAGGAAATCAACCCTCAATATTCATTGGAAAGACTGATGTTGAAGCTGAAACTCCAATACTTTGGCCACCTGATGCGAAGAGCTGACTCATTGGGAAAGACCCTGATGCTGGGAAAGATTGAAGGCAAAAGGAGAAAGGGGTGGCAGAGGATGAGGCTGGTGAGATAACATCACTGACTCGATGGACTTGAGATTGAGCAAATTCCAGGAGAGAGTGGAGGACAGAGAAAGCTGGGGTGCTGTGTGGTTCATGGGGCTACAAAGAGTCAGACACAACTTAGCGACTGAACAACAGCAGCAGCTCCACACCCACGGCTCCTGGATGATGAAGGCCACGGGGGGACCCTCAGCCTGCTCCCCCTTCCATGTCCCAGTTCCCGTGCTCGCCTGACCGGCTCTCAGAGCCCCTGCCCCGGCTGCGTGGGCTCCTCCCTCCCTCCTCGGGCCTGGACGCTCTGGGCTCGGGCTCTGCAGACCTGGACCACTCCTCCGGAACCCACCAGAAGAGCTGAGCACGTACAACCATTTTCTCGGATGAATTATAATTTTCTTTCATTTCCCCTTCAAAACACACTAATTAAACGGACATTGTTGAGACAGCCAAATGAAATTCAAAAAACCGTCCTCTTTCTAAAGAAGCTGTCTGTTTCTGTAGAGGCAATTGTGTGCATTGTGCAAACCGTGCACAGAAGCACATACGTGCCCACACGTGCGCACACACGTGCCCACACGCACACGCAGGTGCACACGTCCAGCCTCACCTGAACGGTATGCTTGCGTGTCCGGCACCAGGATGGTTTGGGTAGATTTTTTCTTTTCCCCAGTGTTTGCCATGGTAGCTAGGACACGAATAGCCTTAGAATGTTCTTTCCTCCTGCAGCTGCCTGGCTCCCATCCTGGAGGGGCTGCGGGCGGCGGGTGGGGGGCGGCCAGGGAGAGGCTGAGCAGCGACCTCCGCCCTGAGCTGCCTTCTGCTGTTTCAGGGCCCCTTCCCCCATCTGGTCGCTCCCACAGAGAACGTGTTCTCCTCCACGCCCCCATCTCCCCTTCACCTGCGCCCACCTGGAGCCTGCTGGACCCCGCCTGGGGGTGGTGAGACCCTGACCCCAGTCTCCAGGGTGACAAGCCGGCGGCTCCGAGACTGACAGGGAAGTTTCCAGCCTTCCAAAGCCCCTGAGGGGTGCCGGGCCTTGGCGGGTAACTAGGAGCTCCCCTGGGGGCGTCACCCTCCCTTAAAATGCAACTCCTTAACGTTCTTAAAGTATAACAGACTACCCCGCCGCAGGTCCAGGTTCAGTCTCAGGGAGGGGAGTTAAGATCCCAGCAAGCCCTGCCTTGTGCCGCTGGGCTAAAAACAAAAAGTGTAACAAACTTACAGAAAGCGCACACATGACGATGACTCACCCCGGAGTGCCGCTCTGCATAACCGCCAACTCAGAAAGGTCCAGAACTTCCCCGGCCGGAAGCGGCCCCAAACCCCAGCGCCCTCCCACTCACCGCCCCGGCCGAGAGAGAACCGCCACCGCCCTGGCTCCTAGCGCCTTGGCTCTCTCTCGCCTGGCTGGGCTCTTGGCGATGGGCTCCTCTGCTGGTTTGGACCTGGCTGTTCTCACTCGCTCCCCGGTGAGACCGGCCGCGTGTGGGCAGGGACGGCGGGCCCATCCTGTGACCAAGGACACAAGGACGCCCGGGTCCCCTCCTGCAGTCCGTTCCCCGGGGCCGCATCTGAGCCATGCTTTCTGGAAGGCGATGCTGGCCCGGCCCGCTTCACTGCCTGCTCACCCATCTCCCCTGCACCCAGCACCGGGCTGGGCACGGAGCAGGGGCCCCCTGGGAGGGAGCGCAGGTTCCGTCCAGGCCACACGGCGCGCTGGGGGCACCCTGCGTCTTAAGGGTGCGGCGCCGCCCCGTCCTCGGGCTCAGCCCCGCAGCTCCTCCTGGACACTCTCTCTCTCTCAGCCCGGGAGCCTGCCCTCCTCGAGGCCTCCGCTCAGAGTGAGACCCTGGTGTCTCGGAGCAGGTACACGCGTGTTCGGTGAAAAGTCGTGTCTCCCTGCCCCACCAATGGTGCCGACAACTCGGCCTGCGTGCACCAGGGCCAAATGGAATCTTGGAGACAGAGTTTTGGGTGCATGGAAAAGAAGAGCTTCATTGCTTTGCCAGACAAAGAGGGGCACAAGCTCGCTTGTATCCTGAAAACCTGTGAGTCCCAACAGGGACACATAGCATTTGGTGAGGAGTTTTAAATTCCCTGGCGGCTCAGACGGTAAAGCGTCTGCCTGTAGTGTGGGAGACTCAGTTCGACCCCTGGGTTGGGAAAAGCTGCTGGAGAAGGAAATGGCAACCCACTCCAGTACCCTTGCCTGGAGAATCCTATGGACGGAGGAGCCTGGTGGGCTGCAGTCCATGGGGTCGCAGAGAGTCAGACACAACCGAGCAGCTTCACTTTTCGCTTCACTTTCAGAGCCACGGTTCAGGGACGCAGTTGCTAGTAAGGATCAGGGTGCACCGGGCCTGCGCTCCTCTGATCTGGCTGCAGGCGGTCCCTCTCGTCTCAGCTCTGCGCTCCCCGGATCAACAACCATCTGAATCTGCCCTTTGGGGCTCAGGGGAGGTCCCGGGGGCTGGAGCCTGTTCCCTACAAATGAGAGACGGGGGCACAGAAAGACTTCCACAGCCGGCAGCCGGGGGCCCACAGGGTTCCTCTCGGTTTCACCATCAGCGCCAGGTCGGGGAAACGAGCCGTGCTCAGCACACTCTTGGGGAGAGGGTAGATTTGCAGGATCCACAAAACACGCGGGGACCCCAAGTCCTCAGGGGCTCGGCTCCCCTGCACCCGGCTCCACTGACATTCATCCAGAGTTCACATCACCGCCCGCCCTGGCCGGCCAGCAGCCTCGCAGAGATGGCCCCCAGGGTCCCTGCAGGTTCTCCAGCTTGGAGGGTGTGGCCCCCAAATAAGGAGGCTTGACCCCAGCACCCAAGGTCAGGCCAGGATTCCGAGACTGGTGACTCAGGCTTCGAGGAAAGGCAGGCCGCCCGTCCCTGGAGCTCTCCGTGCCCCGCCCCTGAGCCCGTTCCCTGAGATGGCACTCAGCCCTCCAGCCCCACCCGCGCTGGGGCCCCAGCACCGAGCAGCAGGTGGGGGTCGGGGAGCGAGGGTGACTCGGCGCCTCCGTGTGGGGTGGAGGCGTCCGTGGGGCTCCTGGGAGCAGCTCCGCGCTGGGTGTGGGGGGCCAGACCTAGACAACTTCTCTGGGAAGGAGCGGGTCAGATCCCCGCACGGAAGGTTTAACGAGCCCTGCGCGGGTACTTCACGGACAGCATCTAGTGTTCCGTAGCCTCTGTGGGAACGGCCCCTGTCCCGCCATCGCACAGACCTGGGCTCTCAGCGGCCAGGCTGACCGTCAGCTTATTGGGTTCACAGCTGGCCACAGGGCAGCATGGATGGGGTGTCCTGGCCCCATCCACTCGCCAGTTTCTGGGTCTCGTGGAGAGGAGGAGGTGGGGGCACAAGACGGGGCTGGTGGGGCCAGAGACCCCGAGGTCAGCCCCCACACAATCACAGCCCCCACACAATCACAGCCCCCACACAATCACAGCCCCCACACAATCAGCCCCCACACAATCACAGCCCCGGGGCCAGGCCACGGCTGAGTCCTTGGGCCCAGAAGCCTAGAGGATCCTGGCAAGGCTAGGAGGCTGGGCCTGGGGAGACCCCCATGCCCTCAGAGAGACCACCCTTCACTCCTGGGGCTGGGAGGGCCCTGCACACCCTCCCAACAGCCCCCTGCGGTAAGCAGTGGCCTGGTAAATGCTGAATGAGCACCTGCTCTGTGCCCACATGGGATCTGTCTCCAATGACATAGTGCATGGGACATGCGCTGCGACCCAGGAAAATGGGGCTGACCAAGTGCAGGCAGGGAGGGCTTCCTGGAGGAGGCCGTGCGGCCGAGTTGGTGAAGGGAGCCAGGAAGGGGCGTTCTTGGCAGAGGAAGAGCAGGTACAGAGGCCAGAAGGCCAGAGACTGAGTGTGTGTGTGAGTGTGGATACGAGTGTGGGCATGTGTGAGTGGGAATATGTGTGTGGGTGTATGTGGATCTGAGTGTGTGCGAGTGAGGCTGACCACATGTGGACGAGCAGATTGGTGAGGGTGAACGTGAGTGAATAAGGGTGTTGTCAATGTGTGGGCTGTGTGGTGAGTGTGAGTTAGGTCTGCCGCACACGGGGAGGGTCACCAGGGCCTCTCGGACCATAATAAGGTGACAATGAATCGGGACTTGATCCTCAGGGTACTGGGGAGCCACAGAGGGTAGTAGGGTCAGGTTGATGATTGAGGCTTATCCCTCCAGCTGCTGGGTGGAGGCTCAAAGTGGCCGAGGTACTAGCTGGAGGCCACCACAGTGGTGCAGGACAGACGGAGCAGTCCTGGCCAGGTCCATCTGCAAGTGTCAGGAAGATAAATGTGCTGGATCCTTGTGTCTGGCCAGAAAACCTGCAAGTCACAAGAGGGAACAGGAGAGATGGTTGTGGTCTCCCCAGCCAGGTGTCCCCCCAGACTCAGGGCCTGAGCCCAGCACCCCGAGAGCTGTCAAGCCCCTCAGCTGCCTGACACTGCCCACCAGGCCTAAAAGGTAGTTGGACTTGACTCTCCATCACCTCCTCAAGCAGGGTGGCCTCAAGCAAGTGACCCAAGCTCTCTGCCTCAGCTTCTTCATCAGTGGCATCAGAAGATAATACTAGTACCTATGTGTATGAGTCAGCTAGTGCTGTGTAACAAACCACCCAGAATTCAGTTACCACAGCCGACAGTGGTTTCTTCGCCTGTGGCTCAGTGGGTCGGTTGGCTCTGGTGGGTGGGCAGGCTGCAGGCTGCATTCTCTGAACCAGCGGGCCGGCTCCTGGCGTGGTAGATCCCCAGCGTACAAGAGAGCAGACAGGCCAAGCACACAGAAGGTGCCCCGCTCACCTCCACCAGCATGCCATCGGCCCAAGCCTGGCCCAGGCCCAGCCCAGCTGCAGTGACCAGGGAAGTTCCTCCACCTCCAGGGAGGCCTGGGAGGGGCCCTAATTCCATCAGAGGGCGTGAGGAACTGGCTACCCTGTGCAGGCCCCACCCTCGTCCCTGGGCGTTGGGAGGAACAGAGAGGCAGGCTGTGCAGCGCCCACACCTTGTTCCGAACACAGAGGCTCTGCGGCCTTGGCAGAGAGCAGACCCCACCCCGCCCTGCCCAGAAGGGCATGGCTGGCTCTTCCACGTGCCCGTGGGGCTGGAAGGTGGTCTGACACCCTCTGAGGTTCCCCTCACCCCAGCCCCTTGTGCAGGGGGCCTGAGACCCCACCCTCCCGGCAGGAGAGCCCTTGACTGGTAGGCAGCCCAGTGGACCTGGCCCCAGGGTGACTCTCTACTGACCAGGGGTCTGTGTGGGCCCCCAGCCCTGCCGGCCTTCAGCTCTGGAGTCGTGACCTTGAGCTCAAACCAGCCTCCGGGAGGAGGGTGCTCCTGCCTCACCCGCTCGGGGTGCTGCCCAACAACCTCAGTCATCAGTGGCCCCTCCTCTAAATGCTCTAGACCCCCAGCTGGGGGCCCGGGGAGACAGCCCCAGAGACCGCCAGGGAAAGAGGCTCTTCCCTTTCAACCTGCCTGCGGGGTGAACAGGGAGGAAGGCAGGGGCATGGCAGCCTCGCGGGAGGAGGGGACCCCGCGCCCAGTAAGAGGGACCAGCCTGGATCAGCTTCACCTCGATGCAGAAGACTGCCCTCCTGCATCCTGGCCCTGAGTCACGCAGCTCCCCTTACACACCCCCAGAGATGGGCTCTTCACTCCCACGGAGGCAGCCAGTGAGAGGCTTCCGTATTTGATCTGAGCTGTGCTCCGGGGTCCCACTTCTGCCTCTGGATCTTCAGCATGTGTTGAGCACCTGCTGGATGCAGTGCCACCCTGGCTGGCACAGCCCACAACAGGGACACCATCGCCAGCCTGGGGAGGCTCAGAGGAGCAGAGGCACCGTGTGGCCGCCTGGCTATCTGCCAGGATGGCCACCTCCCCCGAGCCCCCAACCAGCAGCAAGAGGAGCAGAGCTCATCCAGAGGCCTCAACTCCAGCAGCTTTTCACATCTCCTCTCCTGAGATGAGCCCTGAGGTCCCGACCACCTGCCTGGTGTTGCGTCCAGGGAGCTCCCAGTGTAGACTGGGAGATGGTGGCGGGGAGCGAGCTGCCGCCTGCTTTGTTGTCGGTCTCAGTACCACTTAGCACAACTGTTAAAAAGATTCTGAGGCAATTAGGCTCAGGGGAAGCCATAAATCTCAATAACCATCAGCCCAAGTTTTCTCCCCTCCTTGAAACAACAGATATAATTTCACTGGTTGCGGCCCAGACTCCCAGAGGACTTTCTGATAAAAAGCCACTTCTTCAAAACATCAAACCCAAGTTCCTCTCATCTTTCAAGCAACCAGAGGGTCAGGTTTCCCTAGAGTGGAGGAGGCGGGGAGGCAGCTGGGTGTACACGCGGGCCTGCCCATCTTCCCCAGGGCCAGAGCTTGGCGCCCAGGCTGTGGGTCCCCAGGTCATTCTGTGGCCTCCTTGACTCTGACGTGACACCCCTGAGAGAGAGCCTTCTAATCTCTGCTTGGTTACTGCTCTTGGCAGGGAGCTCACTACCTCTCATGACTGGTCCATATCGGGGTAGCTCTGTTTCCAGTGCTGCTCCATGTCTTCCTCCAGCACTGCCCCAGAGCTCCACCCCTCCATCCGTGGGGCACACAGCATCCCCCATGGTGGGGCTGGGAGCCTGCGTGTGACCGCCTGGAAGCTAGGGCCCACTGAGAGGTCTAGGGGGGCTCCTCGGCCCTGGAGTGGGCAGGGAAGGGGAAATACTTTGTGCCCACGTGGTTTTGTTTCGGGCAAGCTTTAGGCTTAGACGTTGAAAGGGTTTGAGTGGCCAGCCTCACTGAAGGTCTCACTGACCGCTCGCAGTAACTGAGGTGGGGGCAAAGAAAGGGCAGGGCAATTTACCCTGGACCCATTCTACAGAACAGGAGACTGAGGTTACCAAAGGCCCCGCCTGGCCCCCCAGCCCCCGAGCAGGAGTGGGGGCTATATTCCTGGACGTTGGGCTCCCCTCCAGGGAGGGAGGGGGTTGTGGCCTGGTGGGCTTGCCTTCTTCCCTCTGCCAGGCGGGGAGCTTCTTGAAGCTCCTTGAAAGCAGCCACTGAGCATAGTGGTGCTCAGCCTCCCTCTTGCCGTGTCAGAAGACTCCCCCATAACACGGGGGCTACCGTGCGGCTCCAGTGAGGAGGCGAGGGGACAAGTCCCAGGCCAGGGACCCAGGGTCAGGCATCCCCTCTGCAGCCCTGCTGTGGGTGTCCAGGGTCCAGGGCCCTCCACAGCGATTCCTGGACGTGCAAACACCGTGTCCCCTCCAAGGTGGCCCAGGGCGCCCTCAGCCACGCCTCTGCTGCATTTCTGCCCCGATTCTCATCCTGCGTGGGCTTGTCTTACTTTCAAGATGAGCGAATTTGCTCGTGGAGAGGCCGGCGCTGGCTGCCCTGGGCCGAGCGGCCACTGCAACCTGTGGGCTCTGCTGAGAGAGGCTCCCCTACGCTGGGGGCCCTCTCGTCCAGCCGAGGAGCCTTGGGTGTGGTCACTAAAGGCCTGCAGGGCCAGAAGCCACGTGGCCCAGGCCCCACACTGATCATTCAACAGCTCTCAGCCCAGGCACAGAGCAGAGGCTCAGAGAGGCTCACCAGCCACCCAGGGTCACACAGCAGTAGGCAGCCGAGGCAGGATTTGAACCCAGGTCTGCCTGGGTCCTGAGCATGCGTTCATGCCTCCACGTGGGACCACCTTCCTTTAAGGAAGTAGCGGGAGCCTGGGGGGCCCTTTGCAGACAGGGAGGCTGGAGAGGGGACTTAAACAAGGTCACACAGTGAGCCGGGCAGGCTGGACTAGCCCCTGGGTTTCTAGACTCCGGTCCAGAGCTAGACTGAGCCTCATGGCCAAACCAACAACCCCACCTGGGGTACATGTCAGGGGGTCTCTGCTGAGGAGGATTGAGGAGTGCCTTGTCTAGGGGAACCCCCTTGCCTGTCCTAGAAGTACCCATCTGGACACCAGTGGGGTGCAGATAGCCTGACCCTCATGACGGGTGCCAGGGCCGTCTGATGACCTAGGACCAGGCTGCAGTGAGAACCAGAACCCCAGAGGCTGCGGGAGGCCCCTGAGCAGCCCTCGGTCAGGTGTGAACATCCCGGCCTCCTTCATGGGTCTCTCCCCAGGGCGCCAGGACCTCTCCACATACCCGCTCTCCCTCTCCAGCCCAGAGGCCACACAGACACTGGGGCAACCACCCCCGCTCCCAGTTCAGCAGCATCCAGAATGAAGCCTTGCGGACACGGGTCAGCCCTCCTGGTTCCCTCAGTCCTGCACTGACTCCTTGAGCATTTGACAGGGGCCTCTGACTCAGCAGGGTCTCAGGGAGCGTGAATGGGCGCTGGCCCCTGGGACTCTGTCCTCCGGCCCTCACCAGGCAGCTTAACTCTGTGTGGCAGGGTCTTGGGTAGGCCAGGCTCAGAGTGTACTTGTTTGGAGGCTCAATTCAGATGAGGGAAACCAGGGACGCCTGCCTGCAAGAAGTCTCATCTCATCCAGACTGCAAAGGAGGGAGGAGCTGTCCAAATGGGGCAGGGGAGAAGGGGAGGGAATACTGGGCACAGGCAGAAAGAGGGGGGTGTCCCGTCCTCAGGCCAGTGGTACCCAGCGTGGTCAGAGCAGGAAGTGCTCAGGGAGTGTCCTAGGCAAGGAGTGTGGACTTTGTCCTGAAGGCCCGTGGCGTCCCTCCACGCCAGGCCTGAGGCTGGGCTCTCACGACATCAGCTGTGCCCACAGAGCCCCCAGTGAGTGGGGGTCTGAGTCCAGGGCTGTGAGGGCTCAGGAGAGGGGATGAGCCAGTGAACAGATGCAGGGAGCTGGGGCAACGAACGAGTGAACAAAATGCAATCCAGCTTCGGGGCGGGACTCGCTCCAGACCCCCAGGAGGGCCGGGCGCCGACACGCGCTGGCAGAGACGCCCGGCGTCTGGAGGCCGTGCCGACCTGTCTGCAGCTGTGGGCGCCGAGACGTTCAGGCCCCAGAGGCATCACCAGCCGGGGTGTGCTGACGCTCAGTGAATCGGGGCCAAGACCCGGGACAAGGCTGGAGTGAATCATGGCTGAGGTGTCCTGGGGGCCTGCAGCCCAAGGACGGGCGCTGGTGCCAAGGGGCCTCCCCCAGCCTGCACTCCCACGTTCCATCGTCCCGTCCACTGTGCGTGGTGCGCGTGCCAAGTCCCTTCAGTCATGTCCCACTCTGTGACCCCATGGACTGCAGCCCGCCAGGCTCCTCTGTCCGTGGGATTCTCCAGGCAAGAACTGACTGGGGTTGCCATTTCCTTTTCCAGTGGATCTTCCCGATGCAGGGATCGAACCCGAGTCTCTTCTGTCTCCTACACTGCAGGCAGATTCTTCTCCCCTAGCACCACTGGGAAGTGCCTTTCACTGGACCCTAACAAAGCCCAGGGGAAAGCATTTCCCCAGGCACCTCGACCCCACCAAGGTGGGACAGGGTTTATGGAAGACCCATCTGGAGGGAAATGTGTTGGAGGAAACTGGGGACCCTCTCCCTTCCCTCCCTCCAGGCAAGGGCAGTGTTGCTCTGGACCCCAAATCCAGCCCGAGGCCTGGAAGTAGAGAGCAGAAGCAGGGGACGTGGGGCAGGTGGCTGGTTTTCCCCTCCTGCCTGTGAAGATGTCCCGCCAGAGGGGCTTCCCTGGACATCCACCCTCCTCCTTCTCCACGGCATCTGCTGTGGCCAGTGAGGAGTGTGGAGACAATCTGCTGACCCATCCAGTACCACTGAAAGCACCACCCTCCTCCAGGAAGCCTTCCAGAGCTCGTCTGGGGGACCGGGCAGGCTGGCCCCTGCCTGCCCCTCTCCTCTGCTCCACGCACGGCACCCACCATCTTTTCCCTCCAAGGGTTTGCAGTCTCCGCCCCCTCCTCCCCCAGAACGGCCACTGCCTGGCCACCCCTCCCCCGACCAGGCTCTCTAGCCCTATCTGCCCACGTGCTTGTCACCCGACTTCCCTAAAGCATGGGTGGCTCTCTTCCTGGATGCAGTTCCACACTCCATCCATGTGTCCTAGATCCCCCTACACACACACACACACACACACACACACACACACACACACATACGCACACATGCACACGCGTGCACGCGTGCTCACCAGGACACAGGACCACGCATGTTGGTGTGCACATGCATGCACACGACCCTGAACCCTGGTCTTGGTCTGTTCTGACACCTCTCCTTCCCCAGCCTGCCTGCTGTGCTCTGAATTCTCACTTCAACTCGAGGGAGGCAGGCTCAGAGTCGCTGAGCACCCGCTGAGGGCCACACAGCCCGTCAACGGCGAAGCTGGGAGTCAACTGGGGCGGCCTGCTCACGGTCGGGCTCCCCGGCTCCCACCCAGAGCCGGCACGGCTCCTGGGGTCGCCGGGTCCTCGCTGGGGCTTCTTGGGAGCAAGAAAGGAAAACACTTGGCAGACAAACCCCCACCCTGCCCTCCCACCTGTCAACACAACATAAAAGTTAATCTAGAAGTAAATAAATTTGCTAAGAGGAACAGAACTTTTAAAAGAGGAAAACTTGAGATGCCCAAAGGGGGATGCCTAATTTTATCCCATTTCACAACTGAATTGTAAATCTGTCTTGAAACTGAGCCCCCAGGCCACCGTGCTGAGGCACTGTTTGGGGAAGGGGTCTCAAGAGCTTTCTCCTCTGCCTGCCCCTCCAGGTCAGAGACGAGTCCAAACCGAACTGATTCACCCGTGTCACCTGTGGGGCCCACGGTTGAGGCTGAGCTGCTGGCCCAGGTGTCACTTGGGGTCCCTGAGCCCTCAGCTGTGCAGGGAACAGCCGCGGGGACCACCCAGGCCTGAGGGGCCACAAAGGGGCCGCCCGTGCGCAGGAGCGCTGCTGACGTAAGCTTCCTGACAGCAGCAGGGATACTTGCCTTAGCTTCCCATCATCACCCTGGGAGGGCCCCCCAAGTCCCCTGGCCTCTTTCCACTCCCATGGCTGGGCTCCATGGCCACGACACCCCGAAATTCCCTTGGGGGGGATGGGGTACACTGCTACCCAAGCAACTCCAAGACGCTTGATGCTGCCTGCCAGCATCTCGAAATTGACATCTGGGATGTTTCAAGTTTGCAAGAAGCAACATGAGCTTTGAAGTTGGTGTTTCCATATGTCTATTAACAGTCTCATGAGGCCATGTCCCCAGCCCCCTCATCTCACGTGCGCCCCGCGTGCACCATCACCCTCCGGCCTCCCAGCCCCGACATCCACCATCCGGGCGGGATGGGGAGGTGACAGGCCTCCCACGGGGCTGGGCCGATGGGGCGCGGGTGGGGAGACGGCAGGCCTGGCACCCACCGAGGACTGTCCGCAGCCTCCTCTGTTGACAACGTCCCCGAGACGATCAGTCCCAAGAGCTCAGATACACAGGGCGAGCTGGTCGCCGAGGTCACGACCGGCCGGCTGACCTTGACCCCGGCTGGCGGTCCTGATGAAGTGCTGATGACAGCAGCTCCCGTGCTGGGCTCCGCGCCATGGCAGGCCGGGCGTTCTTCACCCTGACCCCACCCCGGGAGGCAGAGGTTTCCTCCCTCCGACAGGTGGCGGGGAATGGGGCCCCCAGACCGGCTCATGTTCATGCGGCAAAGCCAGGACGCACAAGTCTGTGCTCCCCACGACCCTGTTCTTCCCAAAGGACTCGAGGCCCCCTCTTCCTGCCCCTCTGCCGGCCCCCAAGCAGCCCAGCCTCAGCTGGTGGGGCCGAGGCGGGCTCGCTTCCGACCTCTGGCCCTGCCACGTGTGAGCGAGCAGGGCAGAGCGGCCTGAGAGGCGGCCGGCCCTGGTGGAAGGACTGACCGCCCCCTCCCATCCTGGGCGGGGAGGCTGTTTCTGGAGAGAGGCCCCTAGCCGCCCCTCCGGGCCTGGAAGCGCAGCCCCAGGCTGGATCGCACGCCTGCAGGGCCTCCTCCTTCCCCGGGCACCCAGCTCTGGGGTCTCCACCTCCTGGACGTTCCAGGAGGTCCCACTGACAAGGGCACAGATGCGTCTCCGATTCCTGATGGGCCAGGAAAGCCCCCAGCCTGCAGGGTCTGCAGCCTGAGGGATTACAAAGCTTCGGGTCAGACTGCGGGCTCTGCGAGGGGTGGGGTGAGGTGGGTGGTTGAGGAGCTGTCCAGTCCCTGCACCTCTGAGGGAAGGAGAGTTCCGGCCCACCCCCTCTCACGTCACCACGCCTGCGGAGAGGGCTCCTCCTGCAGGGTGAGGCCGACCCTGGACTCTGGCAGACCTGACCTCAGCAGTAGCTTGTGACCAGCCCCCCGTGCAGCCTTGCTCAAGGCAAAGAGTTTGTTACTTGTCCGGGCCAGCAGAGGTGGGTGGCTCACTAGGTGGGTTTTTAGGGCTCCCTGTGGAAGCCTGCAATTTCTGATTGGAACTGAAATGGTGGATGAGATGGATCCATCCACCCACCCTCACTACTATTCACACGCCCATCAGTGCACGCAGCCACCCACCCAATCATCTATCTGTCCACCCACCGTACCACCCGCACACCCACCTATGTATCCGTCCATCCATCCGTCCACCCCCACCGCCCACCAGTTCACCCATCCACCTGCCCTCATCTGTCCGTCTGCTTATTCAGAATTCACTCAGCTCCCCCCACTGGTCTTACTGCCCACTAGTCCCAGAGGGTCCACATACACTGACTGGTGCCTGCCTCTGGGGCAGGCAGACACAAAAACAGGTGGTTCTGAGATGCCAGGGCACAGGCGTTGCCCGCGGATGGAGCTTAGCTCACAGACCTGTGCACCGAGGCTGTGCAGCGTGCGGTCCCTGTCCCACCTTCTGGAGGCTTCCCGCCGAGACCCTCGCAGCCCACTCTGCTGCTCCCCACTCCCTGACCTGTGCGTGTCCCGGAGGCCACACCCTGCGCCTGGTCTGCACACCCACCCTCCCTGCGCTGAAGGCCCAGCTCGGAGGCATGGCCTCCCGTGTGCTCCTCTCTGAGCGCTAACACTGCGTCCAGCCTGCTTGGCGGCTCCCTGAACCCGAAACTGGGGCTCCCTGGAGGGGCAGAGGCCTGCCTCTGCAGGCTGCATCGGGCCCAGAGCTGACGCTTCTGAAACGAGTTTGTGGAAGAAAGGAGGGAAGTGGCGGGAGAGATGGAGGTTCAGGGGGTGGGGGCCAGGGAGGAAGGAGGAAGGCCCGGGTCCTCCTTTGTGACCCCCGCACCCAGACGCTTCAGGCTGCTTGTCCGCCTGGGCCTCGGGGCTGCCTCCCCACCCCTCCGGGGACCGTCGCGGGGGACCTGGCATGTGCTTTGAGGACTGTTCTCCTAGGCCCTGGGGGAGAGGTCCCAGCCCACCAGGGCATTTGGGAGGTTCCTGGAGGAACTGGCCCATCTCCGGGCCCATGGAGACCCTGGGAGGTAGGAGTCCCAAGTTAGCCTCTTTCAACAACTTGGAAAGCCTGTCTGTTGGAGAACTCCAAAGCAAGGCCAAGGGCCCCGGCCTTGGCCATCAACCCCGGGCACAAGAGACCATGTTTCCCAGCACACACACCGCTTAACGTTTAACTCCCGCAAGCTTTCTAACCACTAATGACAGGACATTAACTCTGCACAAATAGGAAGGTTCAGAGGAGCCGACCTGGAGCCCACTGAGCCTTGGCCAGGCCACCGCATTCCCTCTGGTCACAAGGGTCGTGGCTGGGCAGCCAGGGCTGTGGGTAATCGGGGGTTGGGGGTGTGGTGAGGTGATCTCAGGGACTCAGAGCTCTGCTCTGGCTTCCCCATCACTGTCATTTCTAGATTCTGCTCGAAGGGCGCCTCCCCCAGGAAGCCCACCACTCTCCCACCAGAATCACACTTACCGAGCTGGTCTCCACTCACCTGCAGATCAGGGTGATAAGCTGGTAACCTTCTTTCCTAGCCAGGTCCCCACTTAGAGCAGATGGGAGACGGGACTGTGTGTGCAGGCAGGGATTCCTGGAAACACAGCGGGGAGTGGGGAAAGAAAAAAGTTGCTTTCTTGGGGATGGGGGGTGGTCTGCGGCAGGCAATGGGGGCTCAGTCCCCTGGGAGCCTCTATGAGGCTATGGAGCACACCCAGAATTTTCCCCTTCTGGAGGGACAACACCCACCAACATCCCGCTTGAAGGTCACTCCTGGGACCTTAACTCTCCAGCACTTCCCTCAGGGCTCGCCTGCGACCACAGGAAGGCAGAGCGTCGGTCAGGGGCATGGGACAGCGCCCGCCTGCCGCTTGCTGTGGACCCACGCCGGCCAGGCGCCGTGCCTCGCTCCCCTCAGCTCCTGGGTTAGCCCTGCTGAAGGGGGATGGCCCTGCTAGGAGAGGTGGCCACCCCCGTCTTAGAGACTAGGAGACGGGGCCAAACTGGGCACATGGTCTTGCCCAGAGGCAGCGCCAGTGGTGGTAGAGCTGGACTCATTCTGATTGCTGGCCTCACAATATGCTCTGAACTTGGAGCCACATTCCCTGAGTCTCTGGCCACCGAGGCCCAGCCATGCCCTGGAGCTCAGAGGCGGGAAGCGGTCAAGGAGGCCGCCTTCCCCCAGGCTGTGTCCGAGAAGCTCACTGAGCAGCCGGTCTGTCTCCTGCGCCATGGTCCCTCAGCCAGTGTGGGATCCCTCCCTCCATCCATCCTAGATGAAGGGACAGGGTGCGGGGCTGATGACTGCAATCACAGACCCGCACGGAAGCTCAGAGAACATTCCTGAGCACATCTGGGCTGACCAGATTCTCTGAAGTCTTTTTTTTTTTTTTGGCTCCTCCGGGGCTTAGTGGCAGCACGCGCATCTTTGATCTTTGTTGCCGCATGCGGGATCTCTCTATTTTTTTTTTTCAGTTACGCCACGCGGGATCTGTTTTGTTGCAGCAGGTAGGATCTAGTTCCCTGATCAGGGATCAAACTATGAGCCTGGCATGTTGGGAGCGCAGAGCCTAAGTGTTGGGCCACCAGCGGAGTCCCTCAAGAGCCTTCGCTACATGGAAAGTACCATCCTTGGCTCATGAGAAACTCCACTGGGGTCATTGAAGACGCTCCCAGTGGCAGGCGGTGAGCCTCAGCCCAGGCTGTACCCAGGGCCAGGCCTGCTCCTCTCTCCCTGCCCACCCACCCCCACCCCGTCAAGCTTGGTTGGGGACCCCTGAGAAGGAAATGCTCCCCAAAGCCATGCTGGGGTTGACCTCTCTGTCTGCTGCTTCGAGTGAGAGGACAGTGTGGCAAAGGGAGACCAGCCCTCTGCTCCCGCTCCCAGCTCCGCGGCCCGGGGATCATTTCTGGAGCGACACCCCCCTCCTGTCTCCAAAAACCCCTGCGTCAACTGGCCCTGCATTTGTAAAAGCCCCAGAAACGGGTTGGCCAGCCCCCGAGGGAAAGGTAAGCGTGGGCTTGCCCAAGCCAGGGTACAGAGGTGTAGACTCTGACCCTTCAGGTCGGAGCTGTGATCCACTGGGCTGCTGTGGGCGGGGTTCATGTCAGCCAGGAATCTTGACATCAGCCCATCAAGCTTTACTGAGCACCTACTACAACCAGACCAGAAGATGCTGCAGAGGGGAAGACGCCAGGTGCTCCTGGTCCAGGAGAGGGCAGTGCAAGCGCAAACCCCCACCCTGATTCCAACAGGCCTCTCCCAGACTCCCTCCTCTGAGCTCCTGCTTGGGGTCACAACAGTCAGACACGACTGAGCGACTGAACTGAACGGAACTGCCTGGTGGCACTAGTGGTAAAGAACCCACCTGCCAATTCAGGGTTTAATCCCTGGGTCGGGAAGACCCCATGGATTAGGAAATGGCAGCCCCCTCCAGTATTCTTGCCTGGAAAATTCCATGAACAGAGGAGCCTGGCAGGCTACAGTCCATGGGGTTGCAGAGTCGGACACAACTGATCACATGTGTACTGACCTCCTGTAGGAAGCATGCCTTGAGCACTCAGGGGCCACACTGGGGAAGATGCAAAATGTGTATGTGTTGGGGGTGTCAGAGGAGTAAACAATCCAGATGCTGCTGGCATACGCAGATAAAGACATATAAATGACCTGGGAAATCAGGGAGGACTGCCTGGAGGAGGCAGTGCCTAAACCAGGACCAAATTTAACCAGGGAGAAGTGTTTCAGAAGAGGCCTTCTGGAAGGGTCAGTCACGAGATGCTTCAGGAGTGGGCAGAGTCAGCCTGGGCAGGACCCTGTGAGAGCCTCTTAGTCCCCTGATGGTGGGCCCTCTTTGGCAGGGGTGTGATGAGGAGCTGGAATGTGGCCCAAGGCTGAGTTCCATCCCTGCTCCTGGAACGGGAGGAGGATTTCCCGCAGAGCTGGCGGTGAAGTCGGTTCCCGAATCCTCTGCAGCACCAAAGGCAGTCTGGGGTTTCTTTACCCTCTGGGCAGTCATGGGACAGCACCAAGTGGACCCTCTCTCCTGCCGGGAGCTTCTTCCAGGTGTTGGTCTCTGGGCGTCAGGCACAGCTGACACTCTCGCAAGGGTCTGAAACCCTGTTTCCTGAGCCCACCCTCCCTGCTGCAGCTCTGGAAGGAAGAAGGGCCGGAGGTAGTGCCCCACGGTGGAGCCCCACGTCCAGCCCGCTCTCCGCCTCATGGGTGGGGTCAGGAGAGCGGAATCGAGCCGAATGTATGTGACCTGCAGGGAAGACACCGGCTGAGGAACGGGCCCCAGAGCCTGGAGCGAGCCGCCCGCAGGCCGCGCCAGCTCCCTCCGCCTCCGAGGCTCACTTCCTGCGCTAGATAAGGGCCCGCGGTGCAGGGCCTCTCTCGGCTCCGTGTCGGCGCCCTCGACAGGTCGGCACACGGTGGGTGCTTTGCGGAAGGGACGGACGAGCCCTGCTGGGTGTGCGCTGGGCCCCGGAGGCTGTCCCCTCATCTCACCTCTGCTGGCAGGGCACTGCCAGCTGCAGCCCCTGACTCCCTCTAGACTCAGAGACAGCACGGGGCTCCCACTAAAGAGCCAGAGCCGTGTGAGTTAAAACCCCAGTCCCGGGGCCTTCCCTGGCAGTCCAGGAGTTAAGACTTCACCTTCCAATGGTTGGTTGGATCTCTGGTTGGGGAGCTAAGGTGGCACTTGCCTGCGCCGAAAAAACGAAACATGAAACAGAAGCAATATTGTAACACATTCAATGAAGACTTTAAAAATGGTCCACATCAAAAAATCCTTTTACAAGAGAGAAAAACAGTCCCGATGCTTGACTAAGAGAGCACCTGGGATGGGCGGTTTGGCCTCTCTGAGCCTCAGTTTGTTCATCTGTAGACTGGGGACGACAACGACCCCGCTTTGCTGAGGCGCACCCGAGGGAGGCCCTCACACTTTTACTTGTGTAGTCTGGGGCATGCACGCCTCCCACAGCCCCACTGAGCCCACAGGGCCCTGGAACGAGATCGGGGCCCTCTGAAGCACCCCACAGTTCGGTCTCCATGCCCCGCTGTGGAGGGCAGGTGAAAGTTCAGGGACAGTAAATAAACTCCCAGGCCAAGTAAGGCGAGCACCACCACCTTTGATCCAGAGGCCCCAGCCTTATCTCCTGCCCTCCCGTCCGTCCTGTTTGCCCACATCAAGGCGATGGACAGCAGGTAAACACGGCCTCGGCAGGCTGACCTGCCGAGAGGTAGCGGGGGCAGTGAGGGACAGCCAGGAGAAGCTGGGGACAGCATAGGGACCAGGCCTGGAGTCGGGAGCCGAGCCAGCTGTAGGAAAGAGCCTGCCACCACCTCCAGGGCTGGGCGCCCCCCAGGGTCACAGATCAACAGAAACCCAGCCCAGCCAGTTACAGACCAGCCTGAAGACCCCAGCCCTGCTCCTGGCTCACCCCAGCCCCTTACCCCAGGATCCCACCACCCCCTGTGGGACTAAGTGAGCACCCTTTCCTCCACCTGACAACTGTTAACCTGGTGTGGTCACTGAGCTGGTCCTGTCTGTGGTGGGGGGCTAATCTCCGTCCAAATCTACGTGGATTCCAGAGCTCATGGAATCCCTCGGCCTCTGCTGAGGGACTGTAGGAGGAAAGGGCCTTTTTTTTGGCCACACTGCACAGCAGGTGGAACTTCCCTGACCGGGATCAAATCCATGCCCCTGCAGTAGAAGCTCAGAATCTTAACACTGGACCACCCAGCAAGTCCAGAAAAAAATCTTTTGAAGACATGGACCACCCTCTTCCCCTTTCATAAGGAAACTTCTGATAAACCAGTGCTGGACTCTAGCCACCCCCCAGGTAAACACTTCCTCCCGTTGGCCAGAAGGGCAGACCCATCTTCTTTCTTTCCTTGCTGGGGCTGCCAGGAAGCTCAGGCTCATGTCGCCTGACCAGTGATCATCTCTCTGGTTCCTGAGACACAATTCTCTTTCCTCTTCCCTGTAGAATATCCCTGACCTTTTCCTTCCATTTCCATGTCTAAGTTCTAGTTTCAGTGTGTGTTTTTTTCCAGAAGATTCCCGATGAATACACAGAATACATATAATTGTGTGTACACCCAGCCACTTAACATTGTAGAATAAATAATTTCCAATTGTGTCCTCAAAACACTGGCACATGCACACAGATGTGCACACGCACAGACGTGCACACACACACGGAGACGTGCACACACACATGGATGTGCACACACAAGGAGACATGCACACACACAGACATGCACACACACGGATGTGCACACACACACGGAGACGTGCACACACACACGGAGACGTACACACACACAGACATGCGCACACACACGAATGTGCACACACAGGGATGTGCGCGCGCACACACGGACGTGCACACACACACGGAGACGTGCACACACACAGACGTGCGCACACACACGGAGATGTGCACATACACAAATGCGCACACACACAGACGTGCACATACACGGACGTGCACGCACACACACGGATGTGCACACACAGAGACGTGCGCACACACAGACGTGCACACACACACACGTATGTGCACACACACAGAGATGTGCACACACACAGGGATGTGCGCACACACACAGACGTGCACACACAGAGACGTGCACACATACACAGATGTGCACACACACACACAGATGTGCACACGCAGACGTGCACACACACACGGAGACGTGCACACACACACGGAGACATGCACACACACAGACATGCACACACACACGGATGTGCACACACACACGGAGATGTGCACACACACATGGAGACGTGCACACACACAGACATGCACACACACGGATGTGCACACACACACACGGAGACGTGCACACACACAGACATGCACACACACGGACATGCACACACACAAACGTGCACACACGGACGTGCACACACATGGATGTGTGCTCACACACACGGATGTGAACACACAGACAGACATGTGCACACACAGACGCGCACACACACAGATGTGCACACACACGTATGTGTGCGCACACATGGACGTGCACACACAGAGACATGCACACACACACACGGATGTGCACGCACACAGAGACATGCACACACGCAGTCTTCAGAGTCCTCTGAGCCTCCTTTCCTGGACTCACTGTGTCTCTAAACACACGTGTATTATACTCACCCCTGCTGCCCCGCTTTCAACACCCATAGCATCCTGCTGGGGTGTGGGGAGGGGCTTTGCAAGCAGAAGCCCTTGGCCTGGATCCTGCTTTACCCCCATAAAGGGAAGACTTGGGGACCCCTCCCAGGCCCCAGTTACACAGCTGGAACATGGGAGTTAGTGACCGCGCCTCTCTAAGGGGAGGGGGGACTCACTGCCCAGACCCCAAGTGCCGTGCCTGACCCCCTTCCAGGAAGGCACACTCCTCCTGGCCCTGGGTGCCCTCTCCGTAGACTCTGACTGAAGCCCTGGGCTGACCCCGGAAAGAACCGCACGAGAAGCCGGCCCGGTCCTGGATGCGTCCAGGAGCCTCACCGACCTTTTCCTCTGCAATGCTCTTCCTCCTTCTCCCCCCCACACTTGGGGGCCCCAAGCGTGGGGGCGGGCCGCCCTGCCCAAATCTGGGCACCTGATGAGCCCAGTCACGTGGGGACCGTGATGGGGAAACCAGGCCTGGGACAAGTTCAACCCAAGAGGCAAGAGCCGAGGCGTCCGCGGCTGAACCCGCCACCCCATGCCCAGCCCGGCTGGCTCTCCTCCACTTCCCCGGACCCCGCACGCGGCCTTCGCAGGCTCCCCGGTGCAGCCTGCCCCCGCCACCTCCCCCAGGTGCCCAAACACAATCCATCCACAACCCAACTGCAACGTGCAATAAAGGAAAGATAATCAGTATTAATATTAGTTATTATTATTGATTTCAGCTTTAGAGAATTGATTTCCAGTCTGGGCCCCTTTTATGAAGCTCTTTGCAGAAGACACATGGATGTGGCCCACCACTTTCTGGGGACCGGCCCCCTCCCTGGGCCAGGCCTGCAAAAATCATGGGGGACAACAGGGAAGACAGGGGTGAGGGAGAGAGGAGAGAGGCGAGGTGGACGGCCCTGGGGCGGGAGTGCTTCCACTCTGCCCCACACCCAGAGCCGATGCCGGGGTGGGGTGACCCTCGTTCGTCCGGGGAGCACAGGCCCTAAAAGGCCTGCTTTTCCTCTGTGACCCCCACAGCCGCCTCCCCACGCTAGTGCCCCCACCCCACCCCAGGGCGCCCCCACGAGCCTGCTGCCTGCTGGGCTCTCCCCAGCCCCAGCCCCCTCCCCTGCCCACACGGAGCCCCGACTCCCCCACCCCCATTTCATCCAGAATTCCCAGGGTCGGTGAGACCCTGCCCTGGGCTCCTGCCCGCCGCAGCCCGGGCGTGTGCCCACTGATGAGACAGGCAGAGAAGCCTGGGTCTCACCCTGAGGTGCCTGCAGATACACCCCCCACGCTCCCAGCCTGGCGTCGTGCGCACGGGCTTGTTGAACGCATGACTGACCACAAGTGTTTCTGATCACCTACTACGTGCCCGGTCATAGGGTCCTGGGATGTCAGAGTTGGAGGACAATCTGACAACGCAGAGACGAGTTAGAGACGGTCTCAACCACCCCCTGTACAGATGCGGAAACTGAGGCCCGGGGAAGGGAGGTGACTTTCCCAGGGTCACTTGCTCCCCTCTGCTGCTCTCTGAGTGGGCCGCACGCCCTGCCAGTGGCCAGGCGGGAGCGGGACCTCTTTTCATGGAATCCTCTCAGCCAGAGGCTTGAAAGTGCTGCCCCACCCCCACCTCTGAACCCACTCCCCCCAGGCTGGCCTCCTGACGGGGGCGGGGCCCCCCTCTCTCCCCCTCCAGCACCCACTGCTTCAGATTCTAGAAAAGGCTAAAGTTCAGATTACCCTTTGTCTCCAAAGGACAATTTCTTGCAAATGACATAATGCCGGGAATTCATTCATTCCTTCCCTTAACTGTTCATAGACTATTTGAAGAATTCATCAAACCATGGCACCAGAAATGCCGAACAAGGGCCAGAACATTAAACATGACAAATCCAGGCATTTTATAATGATTTTAAAGCCATGAACACTTCGGCCCTTAAGAAACAGATCAGGAGAGAGCTCCCGAGAGGCGCATCCACCGGGTGGGGGGCAGGAAGTGCAGCTCCCAGAGGCCCCCCCAGAGGGCGAGGCCCTCATCCAACTCCTTGGGGGCTCCCCGTCCACCCTGACCCGGCTCTCTATAGCAGGGGTGCCCTCATCTCTTCGAGAACCTGGCAAAGTCACGGGCGCCCCTCTGCGGCGTGGGTGGTGCTGGGGGCTGTGCACCCCACAGGGCCCGCCCAGCGCGCCCCGGGCTTCCCTGGCTGCAGGTAGAGCCCGGCTCGCCCACCCAGGCACAGCGCCCAGGGGCCTCCTGCGATCCTCCAAGTCACCGCGGTGAGAGTCAAAGCTGGAATCTGGCCCCAGCTCCATCCGACCCCAAAGTCCAGGTCCCTCCCCTGGAAGGCTGCCCGCGCGCCCCCCACCAGGGACCCACAGACAGCCTGGGCAGGGGTCGGGCAGCTAAGGGGCTCCCTAGGAAGCAGTGTGGGTGCTCACCAGATAAAGCAGCTCCCCTTTGTCCCGGCCACCTTCCCTGACACCCCCTCCTTCAGAGCCCCTTCCTTGAGCTGTCTCTGCACCTCAGAGTCACACTCCAGGGACAAGAGAGACCAAGCGGTAGGTGCCCGCCCGCCCGCCCATGGTGGGATGGTTTTGTGCAGTCGTGTGTGGATTCCTTGAGAAGATGGGGACCATTCTCTCCCCTCCATGGCTGAGCCATATCAAGAGAGGAAGCTCACAGCACGGTTCACCCCAAGCCCAGCCCCCCATCTTCTGTCTAGTCCCTACTGCCCCCCCCCACATACCCTAGCATGGGCACCAGGGCATCTTCTCCGGCCACCTGGCCACAGAGTCCTGGCCTCCTGAGTGGCAGATAAAGTCTGCCTGACTTTGCTAACGAGAAGCTGGTGGAACCCGGCTTCCATCTTCCGGGGTCACCCCAACTCTCAGCCGGGGCCCGCGTGTCATCTAGTGTGGTTGCTGCCAGGTGAGGGCCGTCGCCGGGGGCCCGCGGACCTGCCGGGGAGCACGTGGGTCCCGGGGTGGGGGAGGCTGCCAGGGCCAGCGAGGAGCCCTGTGGTAATGACTCCAGGGTGATAAAACGGGTCTTTAAGTAATTATTATCTCAATTCTGCCTTAAAAGCTACATTGGGCAAAATGACTTTAAATATTGTTTTAGCCTATTACCAGCCTATAAATTAATCGCTCACAGCACACAGAGGCGTCGTAAGAGGGTGATTGGGAGAGAGCGGGGAGGTAATTATGCACGAGGCACGAAACTCCCGCAGAAGAGGCATATTTTACACTTAAGTTATAATTAAATTTCGAGAAAGCTCTTCCACCCAGTGCACAAATATAATCTGTGTCAACCTCCTCAAGAGTTGTGACTCTAATCAATTTATTTATTTGCTGTTGGAAGATACGGAGCCAGTAGCCCGTCACGGTCTGGGCTTCAAACACAGAGGCAGAAAATGTCCAGAACAGGGTCTGTGCAGCAACTCCCCCAAGCCCAGATTTGTGGTTATCAAGCCTAGAAATCCAGAAGCTTCCCAGCAACCTGCAGAGAAGAGAAGCAGAGTGAGCGTTCGTGGGTCCGGGGTCAGAGGGCAAGGACAGGGGCATGGGCCCTGCGGGGTCAGGACCAGGAGAGAGGGGAAACCCAAGGGGGTGATGGGAGTCCCGGGTGGGGAAGGACGCCAGACCAGGAAGGAAGGTGTGCAGACGGTGGTCGCTGAGCTGGGAGCTTGGCATCCTGCCAGGTCGGAGAGCACCACCCTCACCCCAGGGAGACGGAGCCTCCATCATGCTTTAACTGCTCCCCCTAATTAAACAGCAACAGTGCGGTCAGTGTTCCCTTTCAGAAAGACAAAGAGACAGGAAGGGTCTGCCCAGCACCTTGGTAGCTCTGCCCAAACAGCTTTTGCTCTCTCATCCCAAGCAGGCAGATTTCCTGACTGCCCTCCCCGCTGCAGAAGCTGATCACAGCTTAGATCTTGCGATGAGGTCCTCCAGACCAACGCCCTCCCCTCCTCAGGGCCTCTGCGGAGGGCTCGGACTGCGGTGTGCCCTTGCCGAGGGTCTCCCGTGTCCTCAGCGCTCTCCAGGGGTGAATCGTCACCTCCATCCCTCAGCAGAAGGGAAGACTGAGGCTCCAGGAGGCTGAGAAGCAAGGCCAGCAAGTGGGAGAGCCAGGCTTCAAACCCAGCCCCTTTGGTCTCATCTGGTACCCGCTGCCCTCCGCCCTTGAGGGGCGGGGGAGCTTACCCCAGGCCAAAGAGGGAGCAGAGGGCATCCACCCAGCCCTCCGGGGCAGGGAAAGCCCTGAATGGTGGTGTCTTAGTCGGCTTGGTTGTCCATAGCAAACTACAGTGGACTGGGTGGCTTAAACAATAGAAATGTATTTTCTCAGTTTTGGAGGCCAGAGCTCCAAGATCAAGGTGCCGCCCGTTGGGGGCGGGCTCTGGTGAGAGAGCTCCTCACGGCTTGGAGATGGAGCCCCCATCCTCACACGGCCTCGTCTGTGGGGACCGAGAGCACTGGGTCTCTTCCTCTCCCTGTAGGGACAGCAACCCATCAGAGCAGGGCCCCAGCCTTACACCTCCCTAACACCCCTCTAACCTTATCACCCCCCTAAAGGCTGTATCTCCAAACATGATCACTTGGGGGCTGCCCAGGACTACAGGATATGTATTTAGGGGGACACAGTCCAGCCCCAGAACATCAGGGAAGATGCTGCTGAACAGAAGGTGAGGAATCTCAACCACCAGGGTCATTCATCACAAGATTCTGAGGCCAGGAAACCCCTGACCAGAAGCCAGAAACCACACATTAGGCCCAACCAGACCAACCAGACCCAGGACCACATGGATGAATTACAGACGGGTAGGTGACCGGGGCCAGACAGAACCAGGTGACCGAGTGCAGAAGCACGCAGATCACCAACTGCTAACCAGATAACCCTGACCACCCCTTCCCATGCAGAGCAGTGCAGCCCCAAAGTGCCCCAAAGTGCATACCTCCGTGGGTTCTTGCATGGAGATCCACCACTGATGAAGCCCCCAGACATCAAGCCCCCACACCCCTCCAGCCACTAACGTCTCCCCACCACGCTGCCACCTGGTAACCACAGCCCTGGCTTCCAGGGTCACGGGTTAGGTCTGCTTGTTTTGAAATCCATATAAATGGAATGCGCTCTTTCTTGTCTGGCTCCTTGGGCTCAGCACCCTGAGCAGCGCCCATGTGGTGGCCTGTAGTTTGCAGTCTGCTATTAATACCATCAGGACTATACATGTGGCCTGGACGCACACGGTTAGCTTACCCATTCTACCTACAATGGACGTTTGGGCAGTTGCTAGCTTTTCAGCTCGTTCCGACAGAGCAAACCAGATCACTCTTGTATATCTCTCTGGGTGGTTCACACACTCAGTGGTGGAATCGCTGGGGTCTCTGGAACAGGTGGGCACTTCACAGGTGGCTCAGTGGTAAAGAATCTGCCTGCCAATGCCAGAGACGCAGGAGACGAGGGTTGGATCCCTGGGTCGGGAAGATGCCCTGAAGAGGGAAATGGCAACCCACACTAGTATTCTTCCCTTGAAAATTCAGTGACGGAGGAGCTTGGAGGTTGCAGGCCGTGGGGTCACAGAGAGTCGGACACGACGGAGCAGTTGAGCACACACACAGGGAACAAGGGTACCCAGCTTTGGGGATAAAACCAAATGGTCTTCCAAGGCGGCTGAACACACACCCACCAGCATGGAGACCGCTCCAGGTGCTTCACATCCTCGCCAGCACAAGCGAGTGTCAGGGTCTTAAATTTTAGCCATGCTGGTGGGACTCGAGCAGTGCCCGACCAGAGTTTTATTTGCATTTCCCGCATGAATCACGCGGAGAAGGCACTGGCGACCCACTCCAGTGTTCTTGTCTGGAAAGTCCCATGGACGGAGGAGCCTGGTGGGCTGCCGTCTACGGGATCACACAGAGTCGGACAGGACTGAGTGACTTAGCAGCGTGAATCATGAGGTTGGGAGCTTTTCATCTGCTTCGGGGCTACTTGGAAGTCCTATTTTAAACAAGGCCTGTTCAAGAATTCCACCCCCCTTTCCACTGGTTGTCCTTACTTTATGGATTATAGGAGTGTCCTGGATGTGGGTCTTAAGTCGGATGAATATATGGCAAGTACGTTCTCCAGCTCTGTGCCTTGCCTTTGCATCTCCCAGTTGCGTCTTTCGATGAATAGAATTCTTCATTTTAAAGGAATCCACTCTATCACTTTTTCCCTCTAGCCCCTGTCCTCCAGGCTGGTCTCAAAGCCACACGGTGAGGCTCACCTTCTGCCCCCTCCCGGTTCCTGCGCCCCAGGCTAGCTCCTCTACTGACCCAGCCTCTCAGAACATCCCCGAGCGTTCTGAGCTCCTGGTTGTTTTCAGTTTCTAGTTGCTGTGTCCTCCTCCTGCTGTGACTGCTGGTTTTGTCTCCTTGCTGTCAGAATCAGGCAGAGAAATACCAAGAGATGCCTCCAGTGCTAAAGGTATTTTTCCTGTCAATCCTAAAGGAAACCAACCCTGAATATTCATTGGAAGAACTGATGCTGAAGCTGATAGCTGAAAGTCCTGTACTTGGCCACCTGATGCAAAGAGCCAATTCACTGGAAAAGATTTTGATGCTGGAAAAGACCCTGATGCTGGGACAGATTGAGGGCAGGAGGAGAAGGGGACGACAGAGGATGAGATGGTTGAATGGCATCACTGACTCGATGGACATGAATTTGAGTAAACTCCGGGAGACGGTGAAGGACAGGAAAGCCTGGCGTGCTGCAGTCCATGGGGTCGCAAAGAGTCGGACACGACTGAGTGACCGAACAGCAACGAGCCTCAAAGCAGCCGCACTGCCTCCTGATGCTCTAGATCAGCTACCCCTGTCAGGATGGTCTCTTGGCAAAAAAAGGAGCCTCAAGTGCCTGGGTGGCAGGCATGAGTTCATGTTTAATGAGATTCTCATGGTGTCCCCCAGTGGAACTGTTCCCCTCTGGGAGGTAGAGCCTGGAATCGTGGGGATGGAGAACACAAATTTCCCAAGTAGGTCCCTGGGAGTGACGGTGATCCTAGACCCTGCCTGGTCGGGGCCCAGGATCACCCTAGAGGATGCCCTTTGTCTTCACAGGGAACATCCCCAGGCCAGGACCAGCTGTGCCTTCACAAGGCTGTCCCATCTCTCGCCCAGGCCAGCAGCTGCCAGACCTCCTTTGTCATAAAGTTTGTCCTTCTTTTTCTGGTTTCTTAAGGTGGAAGGTGAGGTTATCGATTTGCAATCCTTTTTAAGGCAGACATTTACAGCTATACATTTCCCCACTGGCACTGCTTTAATTCTATCCCTCATGGTTTTGCTTTGCCGTGTTTCTGTCTGCGTCCTCCTCAAAGCGTTTTCTAATTTCCCGTGTTCTTCTGTGATCCATCGGCTGTTTAAGAGTGTTTTATTTAACTCCCACAAACCTGTGACTTTTTCAAATTTCCTTCTGCTATATATTAATTTCTAATTTCATTCCATTGGGGTCAGAGCACATATTTTGTATGATTTCCATCTTCTTAAATGGACTGAGACATACGTATGCTGTAATATGCGGTCCGTCCTGGAGAATGTTGCATGTGCCCTTGAGAAGAAGGTGTGTTCTGCTGCTGTTGGATGGAGATATCTATAGAGATCTGTTCAGCCCCTCTGGTGGAAGTTTTCTTGAAGGTTTTAATTTCTTTGCTGATTTTCTGTCTCACTTTATGTCCATTATTGAAGGTGGAGTATGGGAGCTTCCAGCGGTTACAGTCCAATTCTCTGCTTCTCCGTTTGGTCAGCTTTTTGCTTCGTGTTTTCGGGGCTCCGTTTTCAGGGGCATATATGTCTGCAACTGTTGACTCTTTCTCACGGATGGACCCTTTCACCATTTGATCTCCTTCTTCATCTTTAATCATGTCCCTTTTATCTGGTACTAGTGTCGCCTCTCCGGCCCTCCTTTGAATACAGCTTGCAGGAGCGATCTTTCTCCATTGTTTTAGCTTCAGCCTATTCGTGTCTGGTTCAGAAGTGAGTCTAGTCCCTGAAACTTCCCCCAGGCAAGAGGCATTAACTGTTTGCTGCCCACAAGCATGTAGACCCCAGACTGGTTGGAACCTGCAGACCGATGATGGTAACTCCCTGATAGCCCAGTTGGTAAAGAATTCGCCTGCGGTGCAGGAGACCCCGGTTCAATTCCTGAGTCAGGAAGATCCCCTGGAGAAGGGAAAGGCTACTCACTCCAGTATTCTTGGGCTTCCCTTGTGGCTCAGCTGGTAAAGAATCTGCCTGCAATGTGGGAGCCTTGGGTTCGATCCCTGGGTTGGGAAGATCCCCTGGAGAAGGGAAAGGCTACCCACTCCAGTGTTCTGGCCTGGAGAATAAGAGCTGGACACGACTGAGCAACTTTCACGTTCACTTTCCACTCCTTCTTACCTCACCACCAACCCATCAGAAGAATGTCCAGGAGCTGAAAACACCCTCTTAGAACAATTACTATAAAACTTCTCACTACTCTCTCTAGGGTGGGACTCAGAGTTGTGAGGGGGTCAGCCTGCTGTGGCCCCCCTTTGCCTGGTAAAACAATAGAGCTATTCTTTGCTTCACAACAATAAGTAGATACATGAAATGGGTCTGTCAGAGACAGCACATCATTGGTCATGTCATTTTTCCAGTTTGCTAATCTCTGTCTTTTAATTGAAGAGTTTAAATCTGTTTACATTTAATCTAATTACTTATAACAAAGAACTAACCTCTGTCATTTTGCAATTTCTTTTCGCTACATCTTTTTTGTTCTTCAGTTCCTCCATCACCGCTTACTTTTATGTTAAATATTTTATAGAGTATTATCTTAATGCCATTGTAATTTCTTTTACTTTATTTTTGAGTTATTTTCTTGTGGTTGCCCTATGGATTACAATCAGTATCTTAATTTATAACAAACCGGTTTGGATTAATAACAGCTAATTTTCGGTAGCATACTAAAATTGCTCTTCTTTACCTCTCTCAAAGGTCTGTATAGTCAAAGTTATGGTTTTTCCAATAGTGATGTATGGATGTGAGAGTTGGGCCGTAAAGAAAGCTGAGCGCCAAAGAATTGATGCTTTTGAACTGTGGTGTTGGAGAAGACTCTTGAGAGTCCCTTGGACTGCAAGGAGATCCAGCCAGTCCATCCTAGAGGAAATCAGTCCTGAATATTCATTGGAAGGACTGATGCTGAAGCTGAAGCTCTAATACTTTGGCCGCCTGATGTGAACAGCCAACACATTGGAAAAGACCCTGATGCTCAGAAAGACGGAGGGCAGGAGGAGAAGGGGGTGACAGAGGATGAGATGGCTGCATGGCATCACCGACTCAACGGACATGAGTCGGAGCAAACGCTGGGAGATAGTGGAGGACAGGGAAGGTTGACAAGTTGCGGACCATGGGATTGCAAAGAGTCGGACGCAGCTTAGCAACAGGAAGCAACAACAGCATGGCCTCCTTGGCTGTGGGATACGGGCTCTAGAGCACAGACACTCAGCAGCAGCCGCACGGACTTAGTTGCTGCAGAGTATGTGGGATCTTAGTTCCCAACCAGGGGCTGAACCCACGCCGGCTTCAGAGCAAGGCAGATTCTTTAGCACTGGGCCACCAGGGAAGTCCCTGTCCTTTATTCTTTAGACACAGTTTCCTTTAGCTGACCAAACATATTTAAGTTGCTGATATAGAGTCTTTGTCTAAAAAGTCTAATATCTAGACTTACTCAGCGATAGAGTATACTGATGTCATTTTTCCCTGTGTATGAGCCATACTTTCTCTTTTCTTTGCAGGCCTTGTAGTTTTTAGTTGAACACTGGACATTCTGAGTGTTATAATGTGGCAGCTCTGGAAAACAGATTCTCTCCCTTCCCCAAGATTTGTTGTTGCTGTTCCTTCTTGTAGTTGGGATTTTTCTTAAGTAACTTTTCTATACAGTCTATATTGTTATGTGTAGACCCCGAAATCTCTGTTTTGTCGGCTTGTGGTCAGGTGCTGATTGGACAGAGATTTCCCTGAAGGATTGGAACAACAAAAAAACATCCCAGTCTTTGCCAAGGGGCTCTGCGTGTTTAGGGCTGAGCCTTCAGTGCTGAGCCGGGCGGTTTCCAGCTCTGCCTTAGCCTTCACTTCCTGCTGCTGCCCCCGTGGTGTCAGCACGTGAGGGCTCAGGGCCTGCTCAGTCTCTCAGGAGGATGTGCGCTCAGCCCTTTAGACTCGTGGGAATACTTCCAAGCTTTCCAAAGCCCTAAGGACATCTCACTGGGAACGACCCTGATGCTGTGAAAGAGGAGAAGGGGCAGCAGAGGACAAGTTGGCTGGATGGCTCATGGACATGAGTCTGAGCAAAGTCCGGGAGACAGTGAAGGACAGGGAAGCCAGGCCTGCTGCGGTCCATGGGGCCACAAAGAGTCAGACACAACTTAGTGTCTGGACAGCAAGGGCTCTCATTTCCAGCCCTTCCTCCCAAACGTTGTGATTACTCTGTTGCTTCCCTGCCTGTGATCGCCTCTAGCAGCAGTCAGCTAACGCTTTCAGCACACACCCCGTGTGCTGCTTGAGCTCTAGGCCAACTCGGAGTTAGATGAAACACAAAGAAACCTTTGGGCTGGCCTTCCAGAGAACACAGGACAAGTCAGAACAAATAACTCATCACGATGCTCTGGGAATGAGGCCTGTTTCACATTTACCAGTATTGCAACGCGAGCTACCACTGAGCTGAAGAAGGTGGGGGGGGTGCCTATCAAATTAACTGATTTTACTGAGAATCAGCTATTTTTCTTAAGTAAATCCCTCAATTGCTGTAAGCCTTTGATTAATTTCCAGAGTTCTGAGGGGAGGAAAAAGCAGACGTTAACAGTTTTTGCCCCTTTTTAATTGTTCTATGGAATTTGGAGTTCCTCAGCTGCAGCTTTTGCTGCCGTCACCTCGCATTTCATCTTAAACTGATGAGCGATCAGGCTGTCTCTCTTCCTCCCATCCACTGACAGCAGCCAGTAACGCACCTGACTCCATAGTCCTCACACCGACTCTCTCTCCCCCAGATGGCAGACACTTGAGATATTGCACGCACCAGTGCAGGACCCCAGCCCAGCTCCCCACCAGATAACGTTTTAACAGTCACACCACGGTCACCTGCCACAGTCTTCACCCATCACCTACTACCCTGCTCCAAAATCCCATTTTAAAATTTTCTCCCTAGCACCACTCTCAGAACCAATGGCCTTCAGTCGGGTTCTCCAGGAGACAGACCCCAAGGTGGAGATTTGCACGCAGGGGAGAAGACCTGTGAGAGAGGGAGGGACGCAGGATGGGGCAGAGAGCAGGCTGCAGCAGAGGCCTCGGCTGGCCTCGTGGGAGGCTCTGGGGCTGGGATAGCCCCTTTAGAGATGTCCGCAGTCAAGGCAAGAGGCTGGGACTCCGTGATCCCATGCCCACCAGTCTTGGATGCAGACCAAAACTTGGGCGAGGCAGCCTGCTTCGGGCGAGGCAATTCTGGAGACATACTTAGCTGCAAACCATCAGCAGGCACCGTTGCCAGCAGCATGCAGAACAGGAACCTCCTTCTGAGGTGCAGGTCTGGACGTGCATCAGAGCACCCACTCCTGCAGCTCAGCTGCTGCTGGGCGGCCCCATCTTCCACAGGGGGCCCTGGGGAACCCTAGGAACACCCTTGGCCCCTACCGGTGCTCTTCTCTGAGTTGCTTCCCCCTCCTGTCTGGGCTCTCTGCCCTTCCAGCACCCTTGGGACTTGTTCCCCATACTAAACTCTCTCTGCTGAGCCATCCTGACTCGGGCCCTGCCATAACTAGGTCACAGCTAAGTCCACTGCTAAGTCCCCCTTCAACACGGATATGTTTACGCAGCATCACCCCGCAAGTTTACAGCAGGATGCGATTAGAACCCAGGCCTCCTGCCCCCCAGCTTGGGGGCTCTCTTGCCTTGCCCTGGCTTCCTCAGTCCCTGAGGAAGGTCACCAATGCAGACCTCCACGTGCCACTGGGGCATCTGATGGCCTGGAGACACCAAATTTATAAACACTTGGACAGTCAAGAGCAGTGTGCAGAGAGGAGCTGACGCCTGACGGCAAGGTGGCTTTATCCTTCTTTATCCCTCTTGGATGGGTGTGTGGGAATCACACCCGCTGCTCTGTGCCCCAGAGAGGCCGCGCTGGCAGCCAGCCTGGAGGGACAAAGATGCCCTTGTTGGGTTTCAAGCTTCCCCCAGAGGACAGAAATTCCAGGGGGCGGACTTCTGAAACCCTCCTGCAGGGAGGGAGATGGAAAGAGGCCTCCCTCCCTCCCTCCCCACTGCCCTGGGCTGACTCAAACACCCTTCCCTCAGTGGAACGACTTCGTCACCTGATAAAGGAAGTGCATGCTCACTGTGAAAATGCAAACAAAGAAGTTTGAGTGAGTCACGGTGTGTGAATTACAGGGTGTCACTGCCCCCCCAAGCCCCAAGCTCTGGAGAGGGTCCAGTTAACACACGGGCATGTGGCCACCAAGGTTCTCCCCGCATCTGGAAAGATGCTGTTTCTGCAGCCGCCTGTTGATGCCAAGGGGAGGTGGGGAGAGCTGAGCAAGAGCCTGGGCTTTGGAGTCGGAGGGACTTGCCTGGGATTCCCAGGCCTGCCACCATGTCCGTACCTTTGCACACCTGTAAGGTGAAGACGGTCACACCGACCTGGCTAGGGCATGAGAATGCAAAGTGTTATGGTTGTTGTTCGGTTGCTAAGTCAAGTCCAACTCTTTGCAATCCCATGGACTGCAGCACGCCAGGCTTCCCTGTCCTTCACTACCTCCCGGAGTTTGCTCAAACGCATGATCATTGAGTCAGTGATGCCATCCAACCATCTCATTCTCTATTATCCCCTTCTCCTCCTGCTTTCAATCTTTCCCAGAACCAAGGTCTTTTCCAGTGAGTCGGCTCTTCCCATCAGGTGGCCAAAATATAGGAGTTTCAGCTTCAGGATCAGTCCTTCCAATGAATATTCAGGGTTGATTTCCTTTAAGACTGACTGGTTGGTTCTCCTTGCAGTCCAAGGGACTCTCAAGAGTCTTCTCCAATACCACAGTTCAAAAGCATCATTTCTTTGACGCTCAGCTTTCTTTGTGGTCCACCTCTCACATCTACACATGACTGCTGGAAAAACCATAGCTTTGACTATACGGACTTTCGTGGGCAAAGTGATGTCTCTGCTTTTTAATATGCTGTCCAGATTTGTCATAGCTTTTCTTCCAAGGAGCAAGCGTCTTTTAATTGCATTCAATGTGTGGATGCAGCTAAAATGCTAAACAGAAAGCCGGGCACGTGCCAAGGTCTCTTCTGAGATTCCAATACAAGCCCAAAACCCTCCATCCTGACCTCACCTTCATCTGTCATGCCCAGGAGTGCTAAGGAGGCAGTGGAGGGGCAGGGTTGACCCCTGAGGGGGCGGTTCATCCTTCTGCCCACCCGGGAAGGTTTGGACCTGGGGAGGGGGGCCCCGCCGATCATGAGGCTCCAGGGCTCCTCACAGATCGTGGCTCCGAGCATCGGCTATCTGCTGGCACGGAGGTCCCTCACGGGGAAGGCGTTCCACAGGCAAATATGGGTGGGACCCGGGGGCTGGGCAAAGTGAAACTGGACCTTCACCACAGAAGCCCCCCAGCCTCAGTGCCTCACCCTCTACCCCTTTGTTCTCGGCTCTGGATCCTCCGTTTTTCAGAACAGTTGAAGATTTGCGGCAAAATCGAGATGTTTGTCGAGTTCCCATCTCCCTGCCCCCAGTTTTCCTAATTATTAGCCTCTTACATCTGTGTGGGGCGTTGGCTGCAATTAATCACTGCTGATACATTATCAACTAGAAGCATTCTTTATTCGGCTTTGCTACTTCCCCCCTGACATCCGTCTCTATCCCAGGACCCCATCAGGGACCCCACAGGGCCATCACGTCTCCCTGGGCTCCTCTGGGCCGGGACAGCTTCTTGGACTTGCCTTGTTTCTGGTGAATTTAGCAGTTTTGAGGGGGGCTGGTCAGGTTTTTGTAGAATGTCTCTTAACTGGGGTGTCTCGTGGTAAGAATGGAGTGGGTGATGGGCTTGGGGAGGAAGACTGCAGGGGTGAGGTGCCCATTTCAGCTGTCCTACCAGGGGTGCCTGCTGTCACCGGGACTCATGACCTTGGCCCCGGGCAGAGGTCATGTCTCCCTTGCAGGGTCCTTTCCCCTCCATTCTGCACTCTTTGACCCCCCGGGCCCCTGTCTTGGGGCCACCCGTACAGAACTGTACACTTCGGCAATGCCAAGCCCGTTCGAGCCTGGCACACAGTAGGTGCCTAATTAACCGTCTCTGAACTGAATGGAGCGGGGAGATGGAACCCACACTGTTGGCCTCATTAGGAATGAAGTTTTCCCTTGATCCTTGATTGGAGTCCCTCTCGGCTTGCGGTCTAATTAGGCTCAGCTGCTCCCTCGAGCCTGTCTCCTTGGCTCAGCTTGCGCATGACTTGGGGAGCTCCCAAGGCCCCCCACTCCCGGCCTCTGCCCACCCAAGAGAAGCGCACCCCCAGCTGAGGGGCATCCGGCTCGCCCACAGACACCCTGCTCTTAAGCCCACATAGACCTCAAAGTCGAGCAGCACAAAGATCCACAAGGACATATGAACCCGTAAGGGGCAGCGCCCACGGCCAGGACCGGCCCCCCTCCACCCCTGCAGCCCCAGGGCCCCGGGACTCTGGAGCCCCCAGTGCCTGCCCTACCCCGCTGGCTCTGTTTTCCGTGGCCTGGGGTCCACCAAGTCCCATCGGCGCAGCCGGTGAGCCCGCGGTGAGCCCCCACCCAGCCTGCGCAAGCCCCCTGCCCAGTGACGCAGAGGCTCAGAGAGGGGCGGAGCCTGCGCCAGGTCCCATGTGCACAGGGGGCGCCGGCCCCGCCCAGCGGTTGGGGAGCCCCCTCATCTCCTAACCGAGCAGAAGCCAGAACACGGTGGAAAGTGGGAGGGGCTTTGCCAGTCCTGGTGAGCTGGGCATCCTGGCATGGGGCAGGTCCAGGCAGGGTGGGGGTGTTGTCACTGCTTAGCATCTGTATCCATCTCACTTGAAGCCCCGTGGACTGTAGCCCTCCAGGCTCCTCCGTCCATGGGATTTTCCAAGTAGGAAGGCTGGAGTGGGTTGCTATTTCCTTCTCCAGGGATCTTCCCAACTCAGCGATCAAGGCCGCATCTCCTGCATCTCAGGCGGATTCTTTACCGATCAGAGAACAGAGATGGGCTTGCCCCAAGCAGCATGGGAGGGGCCTCCCTCAGGTGGTTTGGACAGAAGCCCCCACTCCACTGTCCAGCCCGGGAGAGGGGTGGGGCTCCGCCTGGGGGTCTCCATGAACTCTCTTATTTCATGAGCTGCAGGGAGTCTCTTTGAAGGCACAGTGCAGGGGACACCAGCCAGCCTCACCCGTAAGAGGAGAGGGGCAAAGAGGGTGCTGACAGCACCCCAGTGCTTCCCGCCCTTGCCTCCTATGGATCCCTAGTGCCCGGAAGACTCTCACACAGCCCAGCAGGCACCCAAAGGCTGCCCGAGGCCCCCTGACGGCCCCGCCTGGGGTGACGCTGCCTCCACTCCGTCACACCTGCAGTGCCTTCTACAAGGCCACTCCGCTGGGGGGCTCCAATTACAGCTGCAGGTACCCCTAAAGTCTCCACCCCGCTGGGGGGGCTCCAGTTACGGCCTCAGTTACCCCTAAAGTCTCCACTCTGCTGGGGGGCTCCAGTTACAGCTGCAGGTACCCCTAAAGATTCCACACTGTGAGCATCATGCTCACTGCAGGTTTTAAAGATAAGTTCCTCCAAAACAGGGACTGTGCTGGTGGCTGCAGGCTGGCCACAGCCATGGCCGTGGCCCACTGTAGGCTCACAGGCAGGTACTCACTGGACTGGGAGGTGACTTGGCCTCGGGCAAAACTGAAGGCAGCTCAGACGGCGACCCCCATGTTACAGGGGAAACTGAGGCAGAGAGAGAACCCAGCTGGTAAGTTTTCCACATCTGTCCAGCCCAGAGCCAAGCCCAGAGTGACCCTTTGGCTCTTTCCCCCAGGAGGAGGAGGTGATCCCAGCAACGCGCAGAAGGGGAGCTCTGCACCCCAGGACTGTCCGGACCGGCTGCACCCCATGGCCGACAGCCCAGAGCCTGGCTCCGTGGGGTCCTGACCAGAGCGGCCAGCTCTAGGAGGACACAGGGAGGGGCAGGCTGCCCCGCGGGATGGGGTGGAGGAGGGCTCCTCCAGGGGGAGGCCTGGCCAGAACCGCACCCCCTTGCTGCCCCCCAGGGTCCGAGTCACACTGCAGCCCACGTCTCTCCTGGACGCCCACGGGCCACAGAGGGTCTCAGTGGCCGCTGTCAGTCAGGGAGTCTGGGCCTGAGGGGGCAAGGTGGGAGAGGAGGGGGCCAGCAGTACTCCGGGCGGGGCAAGCCCACCCCCCACCATGGGCTGCGGGGGCCTGCGCTGGACCCCCAGCCTCTCTGAGCCCACGTCCTTCTGCAGAAGGGCAGCGGCAGCCAGCCAGTCCGCGGGCGCCAGGAGAGAAGTCCAGTGGGATTTTAGTCCCGAGCCCAGGGTGCGGTCCCCTGGGGCAGAGTGGCCACGAGATGGGGGGGGGGCGGACAGGAAGAGAAGCCAGGACAGCCCCCCTCCTGGTCCCCCTAGAGGGCAGCCCCCAGGCCCGCCCCCCACAAGGATGTCCCCAGCTCCCAGGAGCCCGTCCGGCACACGGCCCCTCTCCTGGGAGGGGGAGTCCTGCCGGACAAGCATGGGCTGGCCCTGGGGCCTGGCTCAGGTCACCTTGCTGCCCCAAACTTTCGTCCCCCGTCTGCGATGTGCAGACAGCACTTGTTTCTGCTCCCCAGCTCCGCACCGGTGGGCTGAGACCCGAGGGTCCCCACCCCCAGCCCCGCTGGAGGCCGGCCCTGCAGACGCACATGGAAACACCCCATGAACCCGGCAGACAGACGGGCACGGCCACAGCACCCAGGGGCATGACCTGCAAAGCGGGTGAGTCCCAGGCTTCGTCCCACTTTGGGCCCAGTGGCCCCGCCCCCCCCGCCTCATACGGATGGGGAAGCCAAGGCCCCCCAAGGGCTCCAGCCCAGAGTAGCCCTGCCTCCTCTGGGCCGGGCTCCGACCTCTGCCCTGGGCACATCCCCACTCCCTGACCCCCCACTTCTGGGGAGCTGGGGCAGGAGAGGCCCTGAGTCTAATCTCGAGGCCACTTGAACCCAGAGGTCAGCTTCGAGGGACAGGGCCCGAGGCTTCTTCCTACGTTTTCTTCTGGCAAAATTCACAGCTTTCTGTTTCCGAGATAAAAGCCTCCGAGAGGCCCATCCCCACCGCGGCAGCGCCAGCTCGGATGAGCTTCATGTGAATAAACCAGAAGCAGGCGGAGGAAATACCCCACGGTTTTGCCACGATGCCGGGGTATGGACATTCGGGGGAAATGTGTTAAGGGCAAGACAAACCAGGGCGGACTCCGGTTCCGGAATAAAGCTCCCCGGGGACCCCACAGACTGAACTCATTCTGGGGACTCAGCAGCTTGCAGGCGGAGTCCAGGGCAGGAGGGTATGCAGCCAACGAGGCCCAAGGTGCCCACGGCATAAGTCACCCGTAGAGGCCACGCGGGCACTTGAGGCCCGAGCCAAGGCTGGGGCGGCTGCAACCCACACCCTCTCCTGGGAGAGTGCTGGGCCTCAATTTACCTGCCTGTCTAGTGGGAGCACCAGCAGTTGCTGGACAGCCCCCCAGGGGGCGCGCAGGAGGCAGCCTCAGAGGCTGTGGGTGTCTTGCTCTGTGGGGACCTCAGTGTCACTGACCTTCTGGCAGGTTGGTGACTCATAGTGTTTGGCCCCGTGGACTTGCCACGAGCCTGTCTCTCTTCCATCGTGGTCGGCATTGCCAAGAGGGGACGCCCCTCGACCCTCCTGGGCGCCCCCGCCCTCACGCCTCTTCTTGCACTGGCTGGCAGGGCGAGCACAAGGCCGGCTGGAAAACACATCCCCCCGGCCCGGGGGGGCCCCCCGCTTTAGGTCACTGGTCCCACAGCTGTGCACAGGCTGGGGCAGGGGCGCGTCCGGGGCACCAGGCAAGTGGGCAAGACGGAGGGGAGTACAGAGAGGCTATGAGGGCAGAGGGTGCTGGGGAGTCGGGGTGAGAGCCGGGGGCAGGTCCAGGGGGCTGTGCAGCCAAGAAAACTGGGTCAAGAAACCAAAAGCAGGTCCAGAGTCCGGGCCAGAATCGCAGCCCCATCCCTCGGGGCACCGGGCACACTCCCGACCCCAGCCCAGGCCCCGGGCCCCACAGTGCCAAGGAGAGGCAGGGAGAGGAGAGCTACAGCCCAGGAGCGGGGTGCCCAGGCCCTCCCAGAACGTCCCAGGACCCAGCACAGGAGCAGGGACAGACAGACATCTACAGCAGGCTGTGAAGAGCCCACTGAGATGGGTAACAAGTGGATCCCAGATGCTGGGAAGACAGTGCCCACCCTGGCCCGAGAGTGACCACCACCAAGGGCCCTGCCAGTTTCCGGGGCCTGGGAGGCCCTCATGGAGGGGCAGGGCCATGTGGGGGCCGGGCCACATGAGGGAGAGGGTCACATGGGGGGCAGGGCCACGTGGGGGACAGGGCCACGTGCAGGGACAGGGTCACACGGGCCCTCGGCAGCTCGGAGTGGGCTGGCCTCTCATCCATGGCCGGTTTGAAGCCCCACCTCTAAGACTGATGAGAACAGCAGCCAGAGGCCTCAGTGGGCCTTGTGCAGCACCCAGGCCCTGGAACGCGGGGCCTCTGAAGGATTTTCCATGGTCCTGGGGCCTCTGGAGGCGGGATCAAGGTGGCACTCACGTGTGTGGACCCAGCACGTGGCTCCCTAAGCGCTGCCCGACCTCAGCCCCTGGACACCCCGGGGCCCCCTCGGGCCCAGACTCCAGCTCCACTTCACACCCCAGGAGTCGGGGGCCAGGGGAGCAGACACGACTGCACCACAGGGCTCCTCTGGGGTACGCAGAGCTCCAAGCGCCCCACAACCTTGGCCTGAGGCCCCCCGAGCCTGCCTCTGTCCCCCGCCCAAGGCCACACCCAGAGAGATCAGGCTTCAGTGAGGGAGCCCGTGTGGGCCAGGAAGCCCCAGAGGGCCTGGCGCCCGGACACCCGGGCCCCGGGAGTAAATGGGAGATGGGGAGTGAACCCCTGACCGGGCGCCCTTGAGGTGAGCAGCAGCGGGGCCTCTCTGGACAGGAGCTCTGAGCAGGAGACCCCTGAGCTGGGCGAGGAGGGGAACACTCAGTCTGCTGGGCGGGGAGGCAGACGCCCCCTCGGGGGTCATGCCCAGGGCAGAGGTGTAAGCAGTGGGCCCCAGGGCACAGGGTGCAAAAGGAGGTGGGGGGGTGTGGCCCAGCCCGGTCTGGGGGCCTCCGCATGTCCTCAGAGGGCGGGGGACAGCAATGGAGGCCCTGAGGGACGCGGTCAGATCTGCATTCTAGAAAGAGCCTTCTGGCTGCAATGGGAAGGACAGGAAGGAGCAGCCAAAGGCGAGTGACCGCTAGAGCTGACGGGTCCTCGGGGCAGAGCTGAGGAGGCCAAACAGTCAGTGTTCAGAGGACCTTTCCTCCTTGACACTCGTTTTGGGGGTTACCAGGGTCACTGGGCAGAGGGTATGGAGCCCTCCTGCCCTGAACAGGACGCCCCCCTCCGTGAGAGGCCCAGGGGGTGGGGAAGGGTCCGGAGGGGTCCTGCTTTTCCAGTTCTCTACAGGCCCCAAAGGGATCTGTGTGCGGGGTCCGAAGCTGGGCATCCCCATGGCGCCCCGCCCGGGAAACAGGTCCGAGCACAGTGCCCACTGGCTGGAGGAGGGGACGCCGAGCAGCGCAGGAGGGAGGGCAGCCCTGAGCCCTGGGGGCTGCCTCTGGCCAGGAAGGAGGTCTGCTGCAGAACCTCTGCTCCTCCCGGCTGGTCCTGGAGCCCCAGACACAGGCACCCGGGCAGGCGGCTGCGGGCCGGCCATCTGGGGGTGGGCTGTGCTCTTCTGCGTCCTCCACCTCCGAGGAGGAAGCCCGCCGGCCTCGCCAGTGAAGCATCGCTGGAGTCTTCAAGCAAGCCTCCTCTGAGTGCCTGCCCCCACCCTGGGCCCCGCTGGGCGGGCAATGCCCCTCCAGCAATGAAACCAAGGCTCAGGGAACAGCCCCCTTGGACGCACAGGCCCGTCTGCCCCGAGGCCCCGGGCTCCCCACATGGACGCCGTGCAGGCCCCACGCCCCAGCCCCCCACAGACATCAGGCCCTCGCTCAGACATCCTGCTCTCCAGGACCGACTGACCAGGATCCCTGGAGCTGAGCAGAGCAGCCCCCTGCCCCCAGGACAGGCCGGAGCCACACCACACTCCGAGGGGCATGGCGGGGGGCGCCTGGCCAGCCGGGCCATCCAGGGAGAAGAGAGCAGACCCTCGGCCCCATCCCAGGGGGCAGGGGGTGCTGGGAGTGTCCTGAGACCCTCTGGCCCCTGCCCGGCACCCACCGAAGCCGCTGCCTTTCCAAATGCGAAGGCACAGGGCAATTTAAAAAGAGAAAACCTTCCTGTGAACCAAGAGGGGAGCAGCGTGAAGGCTCAGGCGGACAGGCAGACACCTAGGTCTGCGGAGCTGGGGCGGGGCATGGAGAAGCTGCCCCGGGCGCCAGGAGGAGGCGGCCGGCGGGCGTCTGGGCCTCCTGCGCCCGGAGTCACGGCGTGGGCTAAGGAGCTAACGACGTGCCACACTGGGGCTGGGTGCCCTTTTATGTAAGCAACCCTGGCAGAACCTGGTCCCTTCCCACCTGCATGGGGTGGGGGCCCTGGGAAAGGAGGAGGCGGTGGTGGACGAAGAGGCGGACGGAGGCCATCTGGGCAGGCAGGGCCCTGAGTCCCTGGGCACGATGCAGGCTGGGCCGGGGCGAGGGACACAGACGCCCAGACGGGGCGGGCATCATCGGAGGCCTCACGGTGAACGAGCGTCCAGGTCGGGGCCAGAAGCCTGCCTGCCCGTGGCTGTGGGGAGCGGGCATGGCCCTCTGACTGCTGGTGGTTCGGCAGTCCCCGCGGCACCCCCCAGGTGGGCCAGGCTGCACAGCGCTGGGATCTTCTGCAGGCCCAGGGCCCCCCTCCCTGGAGCAGGGCCTTGGCACACCCAGGCTCTGCAGATTCAGACCCCAAGGACCTTCTGCCTCAAGTGCGTTAGGCTCCAACCCTTCCTGCCTGGAGCTCCACATTGCTCCAAGGCTGAGGCTGGGCTCCCAGGCTCCTCCCTACTGAAATGCAGACTCAAAAATGGGGCCCTCGGCCACCACCCCTCACGGCCCCTGCGAGCAGAGCCCCAGAAAAAAAGTTCCCATGTCTTCTTCCAGAGCACCTGCCCTTCCAGGCCTAGACAGAAGGACCTTACACACATGATGTCTTAAAAAGCTTCTTGGATAGTAATTCTCTGTCAGATCCACCTTTTGTGACTATTGCCTCCATACCTAATGAGCAAAAGTTTAAATTCTGATGAGATCTAATTTAACTTTTTTTATCTTTTCAGTTCAGTTCAGTCGCTGAGTCGTGTCCGACTCTTTGTGACCCCACGGACTGCAGCATGACAGGCCTTGCTGTCCATCACTAACTCCCGGAGTTTACTCAAACTCATGTCCAGTGACTCATACATCACCACTGGAAAAACCATAGCCTTGACTAGATGGACCTTTGTTGGCAAAGTAATGTCTCTGCTTTTTAATATGCTATCTAGGTTGGTCATAACTTTTCTTCCAAGGAGTAAGCATCTTTTAATTTCATGACTGCAATCATCATCTGCAGTGATCTTGGAGCCCAAGAAAATAAAGTCTGTCACTGTTTCCACTATTTCCCCACCTATTTGCCATGAAGTGATGGGACCAGATACCATGATCTTAGTTTTCTGAAAGTTGAGTTTTAAGTCAGCTTTTTCACTCTCCTCTTTCACTTTCATCAAGAGGCTCTTTAGTTCTTCCTCGCTTTCTGCCATAAGGGTGGTATCATCTGTATACCTGATGTTATTGATATTTCTGCCGGCAATCTTGACTCCAGCTCGCACTTCATCCAATCCGGCGTTTCTCATGATGTACTTTGCATATAAGTTAAATAAGCAGGGTGACAATATACAGCCTTGATGTACTTCTTTTCCTATTTGGAACCAGTCTGTTGTTCCATGTCAACGGTTCTAACTGTTGCTTCCTGACCTGCATACAGGTTTCTCAGGAGACAGGACAGGTGGTATGGTATTCCCATCTCTTTCAGAATTTTCCACAGTTTGCTGTGATCCACACAATCAAAGGCTTTGGCATAGTCAATAAAGCAGAAATAGATTTTTTCTGGAACTCTCTTGCTTTTTCAGTGATCCAACAGATGTTGGCAAGTTGATCTCTGGTTCCTCTGCCTTTTATAAAACCAGCTTGAACATCTGGAAGTTCACAGTTCACGTATTGCTGAAGCCTGGCTTGGTGAATTTTGAGCATTACTTTACTAGCGTGTGAGATGAGTGCAATTGTGCAGTAGTCTGAGCATTCTTTGGCATTGCCTTTCTTTGGGATTGGGATGAAAACTGACCTTTTCCAGTCCTGTGGCCACTGCTGAGTTTTCCAAGTTTGCTGGCATATTGAATGCAGCACTTTCACAGCATCATCTTTAAGGATTTGAAATAGCTCAACTGGAATTCCATCACCTCCACTAGCTTTGTTTGTAGTGATGCTTCCTAAGGCCCACTTGACTTCACATTCCAGGATGTCTGGCTCTAGGTGAGTGATCACACCATCGTGGTTATCTGGGTCGTGAAGATCTTTTTGGCATAGTTTTTATATGTTTTCTTGCCACCTCTTCTTAATATCTTCTGCTTCTATCAGGTCCATACTATTTCTGTTCTTTATTGAGCCCATCTTTGCATGAAATGTTCCCTTGGTGTCTCTAATTTTCTTGAAGAGATCTCTTGTCTTTCCCACCCCAGGGATTGAACCTGGGTTTCCCTCATTGCAGGCAGATTCTTCAGGAACGCCCCCTCCCAGCCGGGGTCCTTCCCAAATTCGGTTACAAAGTAACGGTGAGGAACTGGGGCCTGTTCTGTCAGCAGAACGATCCCGGCCCCTGGGCTGGTTCCCAGTCTCAGAATTTTAACGCTCTCTTTCACTGGCACCCGGCATCTGGGGCCAGCAGCCCGGGGTCCGAGTGGGCACCATCCAGCATGGAGGGGGAGCCCAGCTGGCCCTTTAAGAAGAGGGGGCTGCTCCTGGCACAGCACACAGCTGGCCCCGCCAGAGACGGGCACGTTCCTGGTCCTTCTGGAAGGCTGAGTTGGAAAGGAGACAAAATGTTCTTGCACAGCTCAGTAAACAAGCCTAAAGTGTTTTGAAAGCCTCTGCCGACATAAAGGACTGTGAAGTAAATGCAAGAATTGCAAAAGAAGGGCCAGCTGCTGGGGCTGGGGGTGGGGGCGGTGGGGAACGTGGGCGGGAGGAGGGCTCCACGTGGCCCACCTCCGCTCCTGGCGCCTTGTGGGGACGATCCCTGTGCGAGCCCGTGCTCCGGGCCGCGGCCTGCGTGTGCAGATGCAGGGGCCGCGTGGCTGCCTCACTGGGAGAGTGCGTGTCTATACACAGCTCTGGGAAGGAACCCAGAGCGTGTCAACGCCTGTGGGTGTTCTGTGCCCGTGGGTGTGCCCCCGTGTCTGTGTGTGTGGCTCGCCTGCGGTACCCAGCGGCTTCCCGGCTCACCCCACCCCTTCCCGAGGAACCCAGCTGGAGGAGACCCAGGTTAGCGCCACCCTCGGAAGGAAGCAGGGAGCCCCGCTCCCCAGGGAGCTAATTAAGGGAGACCTGGTGTCTGAAGGTGAGACCCGGCAAGAGGCGAGCCTGGCGGGAAGGCACGCTCTGGGGCCCAGACCTGCTCACACGCTGGTCTCTTGGGTCCTCCGGGAGCGTTTTACACAGTAATGATGGTACTGAGGGCCTAGAAGCTCCCAAGGGGCACCCCCGGGTGCTGGAGATGCGTGGCCTCAGACGCCAAAGTCTGACTTTCCTAGCAGGATCCCACCAAGCTCAGCCCCTCCCCCCTCGGTCCACCTGGGGCTCAGTCTTCTCATCAGTAAAATGGGCAGAACACCACCTCCGTCCCAAGACAGAGATGAGAGCCCATGCAGGGGCGAGGCGCCCGCAGCAGAGAAACCTGCCCCCACCCCTCCCCACCCCTGCCCTCTCCCACGTCTGCACCGCGGACAGGAGGAAGGCGGCCAGGTGGGGCCCTAGCCTTGGACTGCCTGGGACCATCAGCCTCACCCTGGGGAGGAACCACCTCCCCCAACCACCGGCAAGTCCACCATCCTCCCCACTCAGGAGCCTCGAGGGCTGGCTGTCGGCCCGACCCAGAACTGGGCCCTGGAGGGACAGCACCCCACTCAGGCTGGCTGGCCCCGGAGAAGCACAAACCAGGGCAAAGCAGGGCGGGGGCCACACGGTGGCCTTGGGACCGTGGCGGGGCCTTGGGGGAGGACAGCAAAGGGTTCTGGAGGCCTGAGGACCAGGGAGTGGGCAGGGGGAACCAGGGAAAAGGCAGGTAGACCTGGAGAACGGGCTGGAACTGCAGGCAGCGCACAGTAGGTGCTCAGTGAATGCACTGAGTGCATTGGGTGACTGAAGACACCGCGTGAGGCAGGACCGAACAGAAGCCCCCAGAGCGTGCCTCCCTCTAAACGGTGCCTGTGTGCCTGGGCCCGTGGCTCTGTCCCTCCTTCCCCAAGAGGCTCCTCCTTGCCCAAGAAACTGGGGCTGCCAGGCTTGGTGCCCGGTGAGGGGTCCCCCCACTGCCCGCTCGTGTGTCTCAGAGGGTTGCGACAGCCTCCTGAGGCGCGGGGCTCCTCTCCAGCAGCCTCTCTGTCCTCTCCCGGGGAGCCCGGCAGCATGGGAACAGCCAAGGCCCTGAATGCCTGCCCGAACCCTCAGGGCGGCCCTGGGGGGCCGGAGAGCGTCCTCCAGCCTGGCTGTAGCAGGCGGAGCGCCGGCCAGGAGGCCCATCTGGGAGCCGGGCAGCAGGGAGGGGCCGCGGGGGCTGCCAGCCAATGCCAGCACCGCCAGACCCTCCACCCCCTCAGCTGGCGGGGGACTCCCTGGCCGGCCGGGTGGCTGGGCACCTGTGAGCCAAGCCACTCTGCAACTGCAGGCCAAACGAAGCCACTTTCTCAAGTGCCCGGGAGAGAGAGAGGGGACAGCGGCGTTCTGCTCCCCCCGCCTGGCCCAGGAGAGCTGGGGCGGCAGAGGGCATGGGGGTGGGGGGCACGCCCTGAGCTGCCCCCCGTGCTCAGCCCCTGGGGCACATGGGCGACGGGCCGCGTGACCAGGTCCCCTCCGTGGGTCTTGCGCTGGTCCTGGCCTGAGTGGCCCACTGACGCCCCTGCGGACCCCACATGTCAGGAAAGGGACAGAAACACAAAGTGTCGTCCCAGCCGGAGGGCCGGGGGCGATGCCCAGGGTGAGGAGCCAGGACGCGGCCGTGCTGGCCTCTCAGGGCCCACGCACACCCCGGACCCTGGCGGCCTTCCGCCCGGGCTGACCACTCCCCTCAGGGGCCAGGCTGGGTCTCTGAGAGTCCATACGGGACCTACTGTTACTGTGCTGAAGGCCACAGACGCCAGGCGGGGGGCGGCCTCACGTCCCCAGAGGAGGCTGTGGAAGGTCACCTATCATGTCCAAGGCCACACACTCAGCGGATGGACAGAGGGACGTGAGCCCAGGGTCTGCCCCTGCTCCCGAGGACTGAATGGCTGGGTCACAGGCTGGGCAGTCGAGGCCGTGATCCCAGCTGGAGTGGTCAGTCACTCCGCCCAGGGGAGGGGAGTGAGCACCCCCCAGCCAGCAGCTCCAGGCCTTCCCTCCCCGCTGACGCCCGGCATATCCACCCCTCCACCCTTGGGCTCCAGAAGGGCATGGCAGCGTCACCAGGGGGCCTGGCGGGGCCCTACCGTGTGCACGTTTGAGGGACAAGTCCTGCCCAGCACGGGGCTCAGGGGGCCCGGGAGATGCTGATTGAGGCTGTGCAACCCGCAGGGGATGTAGGGTTTGACCTAAACCCGGACGGCATCACCGACTCGATGGACATGGGTCTGAGCAAGCTCCAGGAGTTGGTGATGGACAGGAAGGCCTGGTGTGCTGCGGTCCATGGGGTCGCAAAGAGTCAGACACAACTGAGCAACTGAACTGAACTGGATGCCCGAGATCTCCGTACCCCGCAGCCCTTCCCTGGGGACCCCATTAACACCTCTCAGAGCCCGTGTTCCTGGAACAGCTTCCAGAAGCTTTGGGGCAGCTGGGCATGTTCCCTGCCCCCAAGGGAACACAAAGCTTCATTTTCTGGGGCAGGGGGTCCTTGAGGGTTTGGGGGCAACTCCATAAGACAAAGCCACCAAGTCAAACAGCCACTTTGGCTAAAGGGCAGGGAGAGCCCAAGTCCCCACCCTCTCCCTCCCTGCTGGGCATTTCTCACCGGGTTCAGCAGACATTTAAGAGCTCAGGACCCCACCTCCATGCCTCCCACCTACAGCCCTCACGCTACTTTCCGGCATCACCTCCTCAAAACACGCTGCTAGGGTACCACTCCCTCGCTACACAACCCTCCTTGGCTCCCCATTACCCCCGCACGGACGTTCTCATCGCTCCCCGTGCCAACCTCTCCTTCCCCACTCAGCTCCCCACGCTGCGGTCACACCTCCTCCTCCCCCGGGTGTCCTCAGAATGTCCAGTTGGGCCAGGAGGCACCTCCCGGCCTGCCCCACTCCCCTCTTCACAGAGGCCCGAGCTCAGTGCCCAGCCCCTCCCAGCTCTGCATTCATAGCGTGGAGTGAGCTCAAAGTGGCTTCGGGGTGAATTTGCTCTGGAAACACATCCCTATTTATCTGGAGCTCCTAGAAGTCACCCTTGAGCCAAAGGCCCGGAAGTTTAGATTTCAAGTCAGGGGGCACTCTCCTGCTTCCCTCCTTTCCCAGGCCCACAGTGGCCAGCGCCTCGCCGGGCCCCTCCTGGAGCCGGCAGCAGGACTGAATCAGGCTGGCAGGGATCTGGCCTGCACTCCAGACCGCCCCCTCATTCCCAACCCAAGGCTTAGGGCCCTCTGATCCCCAACGTGCCCCTGGGGGACTCCAGGAACCAGAGAGGGGTCCCACGGGAAGGGTCTGGTGGGGCGTGGACCTCAGGCCCCACCACCAGGCAGGCGGGGGAGGCCACAGGCCCCGATTTCCAGGCTAACTGGCGTGACCCCAGCCTGCTTTCCTGCCAGGTCTGCACACTGACCACCCCCGCCCCAAGACAGCCCCCCAAACCCGACTGCCTGGGCCGCCCCAGGAAGCCTCTGACCGGCCCTCTCCCAGCCGGCAGGCACCACAGCGGCTGGGCTGCCGGCCTGGGAGGTGTGTCTCCCTGACCTCGGGGCCAGAGCATTGCAGCGAGCCCAGCCAGAGACAGAGGCAGGCTCCGGAGGCGGGCAGGGGAGATTAGAGGCAGCTCGTAAACACCGATAGCAGGAAGCTCCGCACTGACCCAGATGCGGGACGGGACGCTCCGCTCGGGGCCGAGCTCTCCCCCGGGAATTGCCCAACTGGACTGTCGCAATGGGCTAGGATTCCAGGGTCAGCCCTGCAGACGGCTGCCCGGGTCGGGCCTCCCGGCTGCCCTGAGCACCTCGGGTGCGGGGACAGTGGCTGCCCGGCACGGGGAAAGGCCAGTGTCCCTGGACCCCGTGCCCTGCAGCCTGTGGATGGGAGGCGAGGGGCAGGAATCAGGTCTCTGGGGCAGCAGCAGCTCAGGGCTGACCATTCTCATCCCAGGATAGTCCAAGACACCCCCACTTGCCCTGAGGAAACACGGAAGACCCAGGCCGACCCCTGACAACCATGGGCCCTGGCGGCACCGCCACAGCCCTGGCCCAGCGGGGCTCCCCAACCCACCCCCACCCCTCTACACTCCTGCTCTCTTCCGTCACGTGGACCCTGCGGTGGGGGTGGGGGCAGCTGACCGCGCTGCCAGCAGAAGGGGCCTTAAATTTGCCCCAGTACACGCCTCCGGCCTCGGGAGGGCCCTCTGGGCTCGCTAAGACTCCAGGAGGCCACCCGCCCCAGCCTCACCTGCCCGTCACACAGGGCAGCCTGGCCCGCATCCACCCACCCTGCCCCACCTCCCCGGGCAGGGGGCAGAGCAACCCCATTCCCTCTACAGGCATTTACCAAATCCCTCCTTTTAGTCTGCAAAATCTAATTTCTTTTTTTGGTCCAGCCACCGTCTACCGAGCATTTTACTGTAGGTGCGAGGCCTTCTCACTCCCTGGACCCACCAGGAAGCAGAGGTTCCCGCCCCACCCTATGGGTGAGGAAGGGGGGAAGGTTCCAGCCCGGACCACAGAGCCCTGGGTTCAAGCTCTTCCGCCTCCTTCCTCCTCCTTCCAAACTTCACCCTGTCCATCCGCCCAGTAGGGCAGCCCCTCGGGCCTCGAATCTCCTCTGACCAGCCCAGCCCAGGGTCGCCCAGCCCCCGCCGGAGAAGACTGGACACAGGCACACAGCCCTGCGGGGGGACCGAGGGCCGGGGAGACCCGCAGTGACCAGTGTCTCCTGGGACTGTGTCCCCTCTTTTGAGGGCAGGGTCCCGCCTGGGTTCAGGGACACCGTCTGGGTAGCAATGGCTCCCTTCACACAACCCCAGAGGAGGCGCCTCCATAGCCAAGGAGCCCCCAGTTCCCCACCATTGAGAGGCGTAGCCCCCACCCACAGTGGGGCCTGGCGCTTGGGCTCCCTGCTGAGTTCTTGGTGGAACCCCCAGGACATGCTGGCCTCCGAGCCCACCTCCCAGCTCAAGCTACCGCTTGATCACAGATGCCCAGGCAGGAAACAACCTTTTGGAATGCTCAGAGGTGACGGGCCTGGCTGAGAGTCCCGTTCCCCAGCCGAGGCCATGTTCAAGGATGGGTCTAGGACCACCGGCTGGCCCATCCCCGCAGGACCTGTGTAATCCGCCCAGAGCAACACGGCTAGTTAAAAGTTTTATTGATTGAACACAATTGAGTGTTAGCAGTAAAAGTTCTCCTGATGTAACCCACTTTTTCTTAATGGGTAATGTCAGACACTCAAGTTTGTATGTTAAAGGAGCTTTAGGACAATTTAATAGCTCATAAAATTTTATAGTCCCAGTTGAAATCAGAGTGATAACTCTGGCCTGCACGGTGATAGTTTGCTAAATGTCTCTCATCTATTTTTTCCCCTGTTTATTGGAAAGTTAACATCTGCTCCGCTATGGGCGGAAAGAAAAGGGAAGGGAAAGAATCATCTATTTTTCTAGAAGGGGGGTGAGAGATTCGGGCCCTCCTGGCAGCATCGTATGTTCCAAACACACGATTTTCCTTTAAGTCAAAAAGAGGTTCAAGAAAGCAGCTGACCCACGGTTCACAGAAGGAACGCCCCAGCAGGCACAGGGATCCCTGGGCCACTGCGGAGCACCAGAAGTCTATCCAGGCCATGGCCCCGCCCCGGGGAGCCCATTAAGAGTCACTACCTGGTAATTGATAAAGCGCCCACCGTGCGAAGGTCCAGGGGGCCCCACAAAGGCCAAGGACACGAGTTCACTGTCTGCGAGGAGCTTCCCTCTGGCGGATTAAACTCTCACCGGGCTCTGCACCCAGGCGGCCCTGCCGAAGGCTTCTGGGAGGCGGCGGAGGTGGGACTGGGACCCCAGGGACGCGCAGGAGGCAGAGGCGGGGTCCGAAGGACAGGAGAGCCTGGAGTCCCCGGAGCTGGACGTTGCAACCCTGGGCAGCGTCGCCTGACGTCAGGGAGCTTCAGCTTCCTTGTCTTTCCAGCAGGAATCACGCAGTGTTAACAGCTACCTCTCAGGGTCAGGGTCGGGCTAATATCAAGTAAAGCATGTGGGATGCCGGCCAGAACGGGGGCTTCAGATGCATCACCAACAAGAAGGAAGTTCAGGGAAAACAACGTGGATGAACCTTAAAGACATCCTCCCAGGTGAGAGAAGGCGGACGTGAACGGCCACGTGTGGCCAGGAAGTGTCCAGCATAAGGACATCCCTGGAGACAGAACCCCGACTGGAGGCTGCCAAGGGCTGGGGGGCGGCTTCCTTTGGGGTGATGACCAGGTTCTGGGACCAGATAGAGGGCTGGGAGCACAGCACTGTGAATGGGCTAAACGCCACCGATGGCCCACTGGGCAGTGGTTCATTTCACGGTATGTGAGTTTCACCTCGACAAAAACTGCTCTTAAGGAAAGGGATGTATGTTGACAAACATGACGCGGGGAAAGATCGCCGGGCCGGACCCCAGACATGCTGCCCCCTGGGAAGACACGCTCCTTCAGCCTGTGAATGGGGAGCTGCCGCGTCTCCCCCTCCACCCCCGCTCCTGCCCTGGGAACTCAGAGCCCAGCCGGCAGTGCCCGGTGGAGCCTGGACTCAGCAGGCACTGGGGAGGGTGCCCGTCAGCTGCCCCAGGGAGGGCGCTGGAGAGGTCTGCGTCCGGGGCTGCTGGCGGGCTACCGCACAGGAAAGCTGTGATCTATGGGACTCAGAGAAAGAGAGAAGCACTTGCTTTCAGGCACACTCGCTGCACCTGCCGGGGAGCCCCTGCCCTGGGGGCCACGGGCAGCGGGAACCTCCTGCCTCACCTGCCCCAGCCCCTGGGGGTGCTCTGCGCCTCTGCCCACCCCCCAGCCAAGCCCCGATCCTGGCTCCTCTGGATCCCTCCAGATTTCCCGTCCCAATCCCTCCGAGAGGGGACAGGGAGCTGGGACTGGGGGTCTCTGTGCTGTGACCTCCCCCAGCCCTCAGACAGCCTGGACACAGTGTAAGCCCAACTGCCTGGGGAGAAGGCAGCCCCCCCCAGCACCCGTGGAGGAAGCAGAGCCACGGGCGGCTGACACGGAGACGGTGCTGGGCTTCCCCCCGGGGCGGCACTCCCCGCGCAGCCTCCTGGGCTTCTGGCCACCGGCGTAAAGGATGAAAAGGGGCCACATGCCTCCTGGCACAGGGGAGCATCCACCTGGGGGGAGGGGCTACGCTGTCATCGGAGCTCAGGTGCCGAGGGCCACGTGGGCACTCAGCCGGGTGAGGCGCGGCCTGACCAACCACACTGCCCAGCGGGACCCCGGGGCTCAGGGAGGCCGTGAGCCACAGGTGCCCAGGTCTGCCCAGACCAGGCTGGGAGTCGCCCAGGATCTGTGATGTCACGTGACTGGCAATACACGTACCTACTAAGGAGCCTACAAAATCTTCAAATTCACAAGCGCGCTAACGGGTCCGTGAGCCCGGAACGGCAAGCAAGCGTCATGGAAAAGTGCTTACAATCCCTCCCAGCCCGTAATAACCCACACGGTAGGAGGAGAGAGATTTGCTGAGCACCTGGCTTTCTGGGGGTGGGCTTGCCGTTTTCTCCAAGAAGTGGGTTCCATCAAATCCGGATGCCCAAGACCCTGAGACCAGGCCACTGAAGCACAGGGCTGGATGGCCCAGCTTGGGCACCACACGCCGGTTGGCCCTGCACCCAGTCCCACTGCCCAGCTCAAGCACCAGGACAAACCCCCCTGTCAGGCCCACGGTGACCTTACACACGGCTCCGGCAGCAGCAGCAGCCCGCTCGCCACTCGGCTCCCTGGGCCTCGCCACCCTGCCCCGTCCAGAGCCTGCAGGCTCTGTCCCATCTCTGGGTCACCTCCTTGAGACTGTCCCACCTACAGAAGCCCCCCTGACCCTGAACACAGGGCGTCCCCCTGAGGCCCGTCCTCAGAGCCCCCCGCAGCTCTTCAGTCCCTCCATTCTGTGCTCTGTCCGCGTGGGTCCCCTGCCCCCGCCTCTGTGGGGCCTGACGCCTTCCCCGCTGTGTCTGCCAAGCGCCGAGCCCCGAGGGAGGTAACTGCTGAGTGAGGACTGGATCCCGAAACAGCAAACACTTGCGATCCAGACACCTGAGTCTGACCCCCAGCCCGGCTGCTGCGTTGCGACCTTGGTTGACCGGTCATTCGTCCTTCTTGTCCATAAAATGGACAGCGAGACACCGTGATGCACGGGTCACTCCACCTGCCCGCGAATCTCAAGAACGAAAGGGTTTTTAGGAGGTCTGGAGACCACCGTCACCCCGAAAAGAAGAGCTGCAGTCAACCCCGCCGATGTGCCGACAGCAGCGCCTCGTGGGCACCGAAATAATCACATCACAGGAGCCTCGAGGGGCCGAGGGGAGGGTGACTGCATATCCGCGAGGAAGCTGCGCTCAGGTCGGCCGTCCGCGGCTCACTCTGATGTCTGTGTTTCCTAAAAAGGCCCCAGTGAAACACTTCTGTGCTTTCATGACTTGTAAAATAATGTTGTAACATCCTATAGCCATCATCATAACAACTGCGCTGACTGAATACCTACTATGTGCCGTGAAGCTCTCATCTTACTCTCCCACTTTGCAGCCGGGAAAACCACGACCATGCGGGCCCAGCAGTGAGACCAGGCCGGGGCCAGACCCCAGGAGGGCCCGGGCGGGAGCCGGCCGCCCTGCCCTGCACCGCCACCGTGAAAGGCCCTCTCCCGACTTCCAGGTGTCCACGCACGGCCCTTCCCCATCAGGCTTAGGCCTTGCCCTGCTTTTTATCTCCAAGTCTGGTTACCACAGACGCAAACTGAAAAATGAGCCAATAACGCAGTGAATCTGAGCCAGTCGGTGTGAAATCCAATAACCGCGGTGAGGACAGGGTGGCGGGTCCGGCCAGATTACACGGGCGTCGCAGCGAGAAGATGCCCTCTCGGGCCCCCAGTGACAGCAGCAGGGCACAGAAAGGTCTCCCTCTGAAGGTCAGAGGGGCTCCCCGCCCGGGCAGGAGGCACCTAGGCTCCGGCTGAGACTCACCACTCCCGTGAGTGGCCTGGAGCGGGGCTGTGCTCCTCTGCCCCTCTGCTGCCAGGTCTGGACTCGGAGAACACACACCTGAGCAGTTCCAGCCCAGGAACTGAGGACGCCAAGGCGTTAGTGCTCCAGGTGTGGCTAACGGGCATAATCCTGCTCAGCGTGAATGACAGATTTCCAACAGCAGACGGCACAGGTGGCCGAGGCATTTGGGGGCTGGAGATTCTACACTTTTCTTTAAATTGAAGCACAGCTGCTTGACAATGTTGTTAGTTTCAGGTACACAGCAGAGTGATTCAGTTACACACACACACATTTATTCTTTTTCAGATTCTTTTCCCCTGTTGTTGCTATTGTTCAGTCGCTGTCATGTCTGACTCTTCGTGACCCCATGAACTGCAGCACGCCAGGCTTCCCTGTCCTTCACTATATCCCGGAGTTTGCTCAGATTCATGCCCATCGAGTCGGTGATGCCATCCAACCATCTCACCCTCTGTCGCCCCCTCTCCTTCTGCCCCCAACCTTTCTCAGCATCAGGGTCTTTTCCGATGAGTCAGTTCTTCGCATCAGGTGCCAAAGTGTTGGAGCTTCAGCTTCAGTGTCAGTCCCTCCAATGACTATTCAAGGTTGATTTCGTCTACAATGGACTGGCTTGATCTCCTTGCAGTCCAAGGGACTCTCAAGAGTCTTCTCCAGCACCACAAGTAGCAGCAAATCTTCAGCCTTCTTTATGATCCAACTCGCACATTCGTACACAACTACTGGAAAAACCATCGCTTTGACCGTACGTACCTTTGTCGGCAAAGTGATGTCTCTGTTTGTTAATATGCTGTCTAGGTTTGTCATAGTTTTCCTTCCAAGGAGCAAGCGTCTTCTAATTTCATGACTGCAGTCACTGTCTGCAGTGATTTTGGAGCTCAAGAAAATAAATCTGTCACTTTTTCCACTTTTTCCCTTCTATTCGCCATGAAGTGATGAGACTGGATGCCCTGATCTTGTTTTTTTAACGTTAAGTCAGGAAGATCCCCTGGAGAAGGGAAAGGCCACCCACTCCAGTATTCTGGCACGGAGAATTCCACGGACTGGATGGTCCACGGGGTCGCAAAGAGTGGGACACAACTGATCGACTTTCACTTTTAATGTTGTTATCAATGACTCCCCTTCAGTTCCTCCTTTATATCACAGTCGGAACATCGTATTGCTTTCCTTTTCAAAATTACGTATGAGCTGAGTTTTATCTCCTATGATTTTTATATCAAACAGTACAGGGTCGGGTCTAATGAGGAAGAACAGGTCAACGCAGAGTCCTGGCTTCCCACCAAACTGCCAGGGGGGTTGATAACACGCTGGTGCCCAGGCCCCAGGCGGGGAAGCTGGCACACCTGGTCTGGGAAGTGGGGGGCAGAGGAGCACCTGAGAAGCACCCAGTCCCAGCCTGGGTGAGTTCCCTGTGCGCCTCCAGCCTGAGCTTTCTCATCCGAAATGAGAACATCCCAGACGCAGAGCCAAGCACAAGGGCACCGGAGAACGGCTGTCTCTTTCCTCCTCACATCCCCTGGACAGCGCGCAACGTCTGTGCATAGGACTCACCGCTTCCCCGGCCTGGGAGTCTCCACATGGAGCCAGCACACAGTAGGTGCTCACATTGTGTGTTGCCACGAAATGAGCCACGGGAGGTGAGAGCCTCCCTGCCCTCGAAGGGCTGCTGGGGGTCCCCGTCCCCTTCGGCCAGGAGTAACTCAGGTATAGGTGGCCAGGCTGACCTGGTTGAGTGGATGACGCAAGATCAAAGATGCAGGACCCCATGAAAGTAGCTGTTTGTTATCTGGACCTGGAGAAGGTTCATGATTCGGGCAGGATGGAAGGTGGACCCGCCCCCCAGGAGCCATCTTCTGTAGCACAGAATGCCCGTGGGGGGCTTTCAGGGGAGGGGAGAGACAGAGAGGCCGTGGCCCTGCCTGAGACGGAGCCAGGAGAGGGACAAGCCCCACCCCGCTGTGCGCTCAGGTGTGGCTGATTCTGTGCGACCCCGTGCACCGTGGCCTGCCAGGCTCCTCTGTCCATTGGATCCTCCAGACAAGAATGCTGGAGTGGATTGCCATTCCTTCTCCAGGGGACCTTCCCGACTCAGGGGGCGAGCCCGCGGCTCTGGCCTCCTGCACTGGCAGGCAGGCCCCCCTTGCCCGCTGAGCCACCTGGGAAGCCCCCATACGACATTCGATCTTAGCCAAGAGGCCGGCAAGGGTCAATTAAACAGGAGCAAAGGGGAACCCCCTCCCCAAGAGCGCTCCTGAGGCTTCATTAGCCTGTTACCATCCCCACCATCAGATCGGAAAGAAAACCCAGGAGCTGAGTGGCTTTGAGACCTCATCCCGGCTCTGCCCACCCCTCCCCACGCCTGGACTCCTCTGGGGTGGTCTGTCTGCCTGTTCGGTGAGACTCCAGGGTGCTGCTTTTGCAGGAGGAAGGCACGTCCCCAGAGGAGCCCCGCCTTCTGTCTCCCAGAGACCCCTCTCTCCCAGACCGGGCGGAACCAGAAACGGAGGCGGGCCACTGAGGCCCATTCCCACCGCCCTGGCAGCCAGGCCACCTTCGCCCCAGGAGCCCTCCCGGCCTCACAAGGAGCAGCGGCTGTGGGCCCAGAGCAGGGACCCAGGGGCGAACAGCACAAGCCCTGCTCTGCTGAGGCTGGTTTCCGAGCAGGGTGTCCCGGCTGGGCCCACCCTGGGTGCCGACCGTGTCTGGTACAGGGGAAGGGGCTTTCTCGTCGTCCGGTTCGGGTATAATTTACACGCAGAGAACCTCGCTCTTCCCTGTGCACCCTTCTGAGAGCCGGGACGTGGCCGTGCGGCCATGTAAGCATCCAGATCTAGCCCCAACCAGCACCCACAGGCTCCCCTGTGCCCTTTACGGTCAGCCGGCCCCACCCCAGCTGCTGGCAGAGGGTGACCACCCTCTGTGCCCGGCGGGCGGCCCCGCGAGTGGAACTGGACAGCACATGGTCCTCGGAGCCCAGTGGGCACCCGAGGCTGGACCCGGCGCTGCAGCCTCTTCGCTGCTCGGAGGCACTCCCCACTGGCCTGGCCTCTGGTGATCTCTCCCCGAGAGAGGGACATTAGGGCTGTTTCTAGCTTTTGCTTAGCTGAGATCTAAAATGGTTTCTCAGCCCAGAGCAGACTTCATGGCCCCCGGCTTCAGAACAGAGCCCCTTGCACATGGGCCGCTGTGTGCTGACGTGGGCCACCATGAGAATCCCTGGGGTGGGCAGCGAGGCTCGGGGACTCCGAGTCTCCAGCTAGGGGGGCCGTAGGACCCCCGCCCCTGCACGCCCCTTTACTTGGCTGGTTGCGGTGGCTTCAGGGCCACCTAGAATCTCAGCCCTTTTGTAAACGAGGTGAGGGGACCCCGGGTCCTGCGGAGCCTAAGGGCGGGCTGCTGTCCCCTCGGCACCCCCAACCCCCCACCACCTCGGGTGGGCAGCACGCAGGGGCTGTGCCCGCCCTGGCCCAGGCCTTCCAGCCGAAAGAGGATGGAATGAATGATGTTTCCAAGCAGCCAATGAACTGAGCACGAACTCGGCCTGGGGGGGGGGGGGTAGGACCGTGGAGAGAGGCCGCTTTCTCAGCCCCTTGGGCCGACCAGCAGCCCACAAGCCTCCCTTTGTCCCCAGGGAGGGCTGCCCACGGGGAGATCACTCAGGCCCCGATACCATCGCTGCGGGACAGGCGGAGATTGGAGTGTCCCCGATGCCTGATCGCGCCAGCAGCTGCTGCCTCAAGGACATTGGCGGCCAGCGTAATGGCCCGCATTCAGCTCCCCTGGCAGCCCCGTGACCTTGGCAGCTCGGCGCCTGTGGCTGTTTTAATGAAAAATCAAGGAGTTGGGGAATGGCTGTGGCTTGGAGCGGGGGAGAGGGGAGGGCCTGTGCGGTGGCCCTCCGTCCATCTGTCCACACCGGCTGCAGGCCGCCCTGCCCCCACCGCGGGCCAACCGGCCACGCTGGCCCCCTTGTGATGGGGCCTGGGGACCCCTGAAGGGACAGAGATCCCCACGGCCAGGGACCTTGGGTCCAAGCTGTGATGAGGAGCTGGGGACAGGTTTGGAGACCTCAGTGGAGTGGGGGGTGGGGAGGGAGGTCGAGAACAGCTGTTTCGCCCGGATGGGGGGTAAGGGAGCCCCTAGGGTTTGTCCTCAGCGCACCAGGGCACTCTGTCTAGCCTGGGCCAAGGTGCCCACTGGCCACCCACTCCCAGCCTCGGTTTCCCCGTCTTGAATAGCTCGGCCCCTCTGGCTGCCCCAGGAAGAACCATCAGCTTCAGTGAAGACCTGCTGTGTGTGCCCACTGCCCCCTCAGCAGCCCATGACCCCGGGCCATCAACACCCCATTTTCAGATGAGGAAACGAGTGACACCCCCCCCCGAGATCGTACGACAAAGGAGAGCGCAGCGCCGGGGTGCAGACCCTCTGCCTAGGCGGGGCGGGGGGCCCGCTCACGCCCCAGGCTCTCCCCTGGGAGCTCAGGCTCAGCGCCAGGCCCCGCCCCCTCACCGCCCGTCTCTGAACCCTAGTCGGCCCCTCCAGGCCGGCAGCTGCTCTGGGCAGGAGGGGGCTCTGCCCAGCCCTGGTCCGTCTGCACCCACCTCTGGGCCCACAGAGAGTCCAAGCCAAGGGCAGAGCCCATCATCTTCCCTGGGGACCCCTTCCCCTCACGGCAGCCCCTCTCCCTGCCCCGTGCAGCCACACCCCTACAAGCATAGGGAAAGCACAGGGACCCGGGCTGACCCTGGTGTGGTCCAGAGGGGCTCCCAATCCAACCTCAAGCAAGGCGGGGCCTCCAGCCGTGGCCACTGGCCGGCTGGGAGCTGGTACAGACCTAGGGCAGGAGAGGGTCCCCAGCAGGCGGGCCCGCACACCACTCTTCTGGCCGGGCTGGGGGACCATGCTCCCCTCTACGCCCCTCCCCAGAGCATCCCCGGAGGCAGACAGTACCACCAGCGCACCTGGGAAATGAGGCCCTGCACCCATGTCGGGGGAGGGGTGGGAGAGACGGGGGAGGGCTTTCAGACCCCCACACACACACCAGACCCAGGACGGCAGCTTCTCTGGGCTGGGCCTCTCCTGGGCTGAATCCTCTCAGCCAGCGCGCCCCCTCCCACCCAAGTGGGCTGATGGACGGGCGATGACGAACCAAGCCAGCCACCCGCAGGAAATCACCGGAAACCTTGGCTCGACGCCCCCCCCCCCACCGCCGCCCCCCGCTTCGTCTTTGTCCTGTACTCACCCTTCCTTGGCGGCTCCTGGGATTCGGCAAAGAGGGAGCGCTCAGATTCACCTGCTCCGAGCACGACCCAGAAAGGCCACCGTCTGGACGGCTTGCTGCCTCCTTGTCACTCCAAGTGACCCCCACTCCCCGAGCATGCATACACCTGAGCGGCTTCCTTGGGGACAGTCAGTCCCACTGTGGGAGCAGAGAGGAAACAAATGTTGACTAAAAACGATGCACAATTTGAGAGTTGCGAGCTAAGTTTTATTTGGGGCAAAATGAGGACTACAGCCCGGGAGGCAGCATCTCAGATAGCTCTGAGGGTCTGCTCCAAAGCGGCAGTGAGGGAAGGCCAATATGCAAGGTTTTGGTGAAGGGAGAGTTTAATGCCATGAAGCATTCATTTTACAAAAGGTTTCTTTTAGTCATGAGGGTCTGATGTCACCATGAAGGGATTTAGTGCTTCTCTAGATATGAGGAGATTCGAGGATTGAGATCACAAAATCTGTTCCTAAAAACATCCAACTATCTATGACCTGTCCCACCAGATTCCCTGGAGCACAGAGGGCCTCACTCCACCCTGAACTCCCTCGGGGTTGTTGAAGGTCAACAGCTATAGCAGCCCGGGGTTCAGTCTCCGTAGAGGCAGATGGCAAAGGCCTCTGTCGTTCAGCCACTGGCAACGCTGTTGGTAAGTGCCAATTTGTAGCTGACACAAAACACCCAGTGATGATGGCCAACAGGTGGGTCCTCCCTGGGGGCCTGGACTCCCTAAGGGTCAGAGGTCTGTGAACACCCTGACCCGCACAGCAACCCCAGGAGGCAGGGCTTATCATCAGCCCTGTTTTTCAAACCAGAACACAGAGGCACAAAGAGATAAAGCACCTTAGCCCAAGGTCACACAGCTCCCGGCGGGTGGGGCCAGTTCCAGAATCCACACCCTCAACCATCATCGTCACACAGGCCGTGAGGGTAAACCCCTTCCCCCTTCCTTTCTCCTGTGTTTTCCCAGTCCTTGTGAACAAGGCACGCAACTCTAGTGCCATTTCCCTGATGGGAATACTGAGGCGTGAAGGCTTCCCTTGGGGCCCTGCCACCTGAAGGGAGCCTTCTGGATCTACACCACTCACACTCCACACCCCCGAATGTCCCTGGGGACCCCTCACCCACACAGCCTGTGTCCTCACTCCCATAAGAAGGCTCAGACAGTCCGACCTCTTCCCCCAAGGTGATGCGTTCCTGGAACTGGCATCTTTGTGGTCTCTTTCTTTCTTTCTCCTGGAAAACTGCGTGCAGTAGGTACTCAAAAATGCTGACCTACTAGATAACTTCTGGAGTCACAGAGAGACTGTACCCTCCAGGGGAACCAGAAACCAAGCACCCCCACGGGCCCAAGGAGAAGGGGTAAGCAGGGCTGGGGCAGGGGAGGGAGCCATCACTCACGCAGGGTCCCCACGCCCTGACTGAGCCAGCTGCTCGGTCTCCTCCTCCCCACAGCCTTCAGGAGCCCCGTGGCAGCTCCGAGGCAGATGGCCTCCCCAGTTAGAGACCAGGAAAATGAGGCTCTACCAGCTGAAACTACTTGAGCAGAGTCTGCAGCCTGCAAGAGGCAAATTCTGCACATGGCTCTCTACACCACGCTGCACCAGCCCTGGGATACCTGACGGGTGGCAGGTTGTCGACAAGCATCAGAGGACAGAGAGCCCCACTGCAAACACGGCCGGCGCCCGCCCCAGAGGGCAAGTCCGAGGCCAGGTGGCCAGGGTCCCAGCCTCCCCGATCCCATCCAGCCAGGTCCAGAGCCCTGGGGGTGTTAACTGTCCCCCGCACAGAGGGCGGACGTGATTTATGAAGAGGGTCTTGGACACCCTCGCCTCCGTTTGGTTGATTAATGCAAGGTTTTGGCGGCATCTGCCAGGCTGTAGAGCTCCCTCCGCGGCTGCATGGTAAAGAATCCGCCTGCGATGCTGGAGCCGTAGGAGATTCGGGTTCGATCCCTGGGTCAGGAAGATCCCCCAGAGTAGGACACAGCAACCCACCCCAGTATTCTCACCTGGAGAATCCCCATGGATGGAGGAGCCTGGCGGGCTACAGTCCGTAGGGCCGCACAGGGTTGGACACGACCGCGTGAGCACGCACACACGTCACACTGTGTGTTTGGTCCAGAAGGACTTGCCCTTGACACTTCCTGCTGGGCGCCCACAGCGGCCAACAGAGTGGACTCACCACTTTGCCAGGGGGCACAGCCTCACCCGGCCAAGCAGGGCCGTCTCTGGACCAGAGCTGGGAGACACCGCCACTGCACTCACAGAGGGTAGCACTGACCCTCTAGCACCTCCTGGCCGAGTGGAGAAGCCCCCAGGCCGAGAGCAAGGAGTGAGAGCAAGGAGTGTGCCCTCCGAGCTGAGAGGAAGCAGGGGGCACGGGGGTGTCTCTGCTCCTCCAGGCCTCAGAGCCCTCTGCCCAATCTGGAGCCCCGTGCGCGGCTGCCCTCATCCCCACCCTGGGTCACCTGCACCCCTCTGAGGACCTCCGTCCTCGCCACGCACCTCTGTGGTCACCTCTGGCGCCCTCTCTCAGGGACCACTCCCTGGCCCAGCTCCTGAGTTAGACCCCGAAGCCCAGACTCTGCTGACGGCCAGCGCCCAGGTGGCGTCCCCTCTCTGAGCCTCGGTTTCCTCACACACCTGCTTTGTGTGAGGAAAGACAGTGAGGCGGTGGGTACAGAGCCAGGCTGGGGAAGCCATGGTCATTGAGGACGGAGCTAGGGCCTGAGCCCCTCTCCCCACCCCGTCTCCAGCCACCCCCGGGCCCTGGCCCCCGGCCCGCCCAGCACAATCCACCCGAGTCCTCCTCCTGAAGCAGAAGGCTGCTCACCCGCGCCTCTGCTGCAAACCCTCAAAGGCCTCCATCCACCAAGCCAGTCCCGACTCCTCTCCGCCGCCAGGCCGCCGTGGTCGCCACGGACCCTCGGACCGCGCCTGGTCCAGCCCCAGCAGCACCCAGCGAGGGAGGCCTCGGCTTGCCCACGTGGCTGGGGTGGCTTGCGGCAGTGGGGACAAGGAGCCAGGGACGGACGGACATCTCCCGTGAGCAGAGCAACTTGGCTCAGACGCGGCGAGGGGAGACCAAGAGGTCCCAGAGGGAGAGGCCCCCACGGAGTGTGCCCGAGGCCAGGCCCGAGGAACCGCAGACCTCACGGCAGGGGCTGCGGGGTCTCTGCCCTGATAAGGCGACGCGGGCCAAGTTTTCCCTTGCTAAGTGAATAGCCACAGAGGTGTTGAGGAGAGAGCTGGCCGAGAGCATTGGAGTCGCCTCTAAAGAAGACACAGACAGTGGACAGTCAGCGTTTCCAGGCTCGTTCTCACCCTGGAGAGCGTTTCAGTGCCGTGAACGTCAGCCTGGACTTGCTCACGGGCGACGTGGTGATGGAACAGGGGACAATGTCCAGCCTCAGGCTCCACATCCACCAGGAACACCCAGCTCGCTGCTGAAGGCCTTGGGACTGAGCGCATGGCTCTGCGGCATCGCCAGGACAGTGGCTCCATCAGCGTCAGCGTCAGGACCTCCCCGACTCCCAGGACCTCTGGGAGGCCGGCTTAGATCCGGGGCCTCACGAGCCCCGGTCCCCAGCCTGGGCTCCATGGCACCAGCATCATCTGCCGCTGCCACTCCGTGCAGGGAGAGATGGCCTTTGCTTGATGGACTCGTGGCAACAGCAGCTGGAAGCCGGGTGTTTGTCCTGTTTGTCTGAGGGGCTTCAGTCCATGACGGGAGAAGCGAGCCGCTGTAGGACCCCAGGTGATCGTCCACGCTTTGCTCTGGGAGCCCAGGGAACCCGGCCCTGGCGTGCAGCCTGTGCTGGGCATCCTGGTGTCTCACTTTCCATCACCAACACACCAGCTCCTATTGTGACAGGAGCAGGGCCGAGTTGCCACCCTTAGGAGGGAGACAGACGGCTTCTCAGTGAATAAAGAATATTGTTTCTCGCGAGAGTGGTGGGCGTTTCACAGCAGACAAGCCAGGGAGGGAGGGCAAGGAGCCGTGAGAACACCCACGAGGGGCTCCCGTGGGGCACAGCAGGTGCAAAGGCCCTGGGGTGGGATGGAGGGGCAAGGCGAGGCAGAGGGAACACAGAGGACAGTGTCTGAGGGTGTCCACCAGGGCAGCAGCGTCAGCGGGGCCGGACAGAGGAGCCCAGCAGCGTTTAAGGAACGGACGGACGTGGGAAGAGGGCAGGCTTCGGTTTGGACGGGCTGCTAGATAATCTTACAGTCAAGGTTGTGAGAGGCTGACACTATCGGAGTGGGTGGGTGGTTGGATGAACACAATTCTGGATCTCAGGGTGGACTGGAGCCCAGGAGCCTTCTCCACGCAGAAGGCGTTTAAAGGGCTGGGAGAGGGGCGTGATGGGGCTGAGCCTGGTGCTCCCAGGGGAAAGAGCTAGAAGGACCACGCAGGGAAGGCCCTGCCCAAGGGAGGAGGACGGGGGAGCAAGAGCAGAGAACGCAGAGCCTCCCTGCTGAGGGGCTGGTTGACGGAAGCGAACAGGAGTTTGAAGACAGGGCGGGCAGGGGGGAGGGGGGATTGCAGGTTGCTCAGTCTGAGCCCACAGGGAAGACAGCTGATGGTCAGGCAAGAACAAGGGGGCTTTGGAGCTGTGAAAGGGAAAGTCGCTCAGTTGTGTCTGACTCTTTTTGCGACCCCATGGACTGCAGCACGCCAGGCCTCCCTGTCCATCACCATCTCCCGGAGTTTACTCAAATTCATGTCTATGGAGTCAGTGATGCCATCCAACCATCTCATCCTCTGTCGTCCCCTTCTCCTCCCACCTTCAATCTTTCCCAGCATCAGGGTCTTTTCCAATGAGTCAGCTCTTCGCATCAGGTGGCCAAAGTATTGGAGTTTCAGCTTCAACATCAGTCCTTTCAATGAACTGGAGTGGGTAGCCTTCCCCTTCTCCAGGGGGATCTTCCCAACCCAGGGATCGAACCCAGGTCTCCTGCATTGCAGGTAGATTCTTTACCACCCGAGCCGCCAGGGAAGCCCAAGAATACTGGAGTGGGTAGCCTACCCCTTCTCCAGGGAATCTTTCTGACCCAGGAATCAAACTGTGGTCTCCTGCATTGCAGGCTGATTCTTTACCAACTGAGCTACCAGGGAAGCCCTGTCCCGGCCCCAAATCTTGAGACCAGGTGCACTTCAGTGCTTGGACCTACTCGCAGCGTGCTTCACACCGCCGCCCCTGGATCAGGCGGGTTTTCAGGTTGGATGGAGATGTGGCCGTCCCCTGCTAAAGCTACTGTGGCTCCCTGGTGCCCTCAGATGAAGTCCAGAGCCCGCCTGCCCCGGGAGACCTGCACTCTGGCCATGACCTCCTCCAGGAAGCTTGCCCCCTCCCACTGGGAGGGGGTAGGTCAGGTTCATGCCTCACTGGGGTCCACTCGCTTCTGCCCCCCGCCAGCCCTCAAGCTCCCAGAGGCCTTGACCGTGTGGCCAGCCCGCCTGGAAGTGAGCGTGGAGACGCCACCACAGAACCAGAGCACATGACATCTGGGAGAGACTGCTGGGGTCAGCCGGGCCAACCACATGCCCCAACCCCTCCACCTCCCTGTTCCTCTCTGCTCTCACTGTCCAGCTTCCCCTTGGATGCCCCCCACGACGGAGTGCTCAGCACCACACACGGCACCGTGTACCCGCTCTGGTTATTCCGTCCTGGTATTGGTTCTAAGCTAGAGCACGGAACCAGGGCCAACAGGGCCAGGGGCGGGGCGCACGCCCCAGCTGGGGGGCCCCATCCCTCCCCTGTGCCCCCAGGCTGGGCACACGTCTAGCTGCCTGTCCACGGGCAGGAGATGGACCTGCCGTTGCCCGAGCTCTCAGACATGTGCAGTGACCCACAGCTCTTCATGTGGACCCTTACTGTGAACCGCTGGAACTAAAGCGTCACCACCCAAAGAAAGGCTCACAGGTGTTCCTAAATTCTCTTTCTGCACAGCCTCCGAAGCCCGCCTCCCATTCATACCCATCATCCGGGAGAAAAATAATGTCGTTTCTATAATGCACAGCCTCTCCACGGAGACGCTATAAATATGCAGAGATGACATCGCGGGCAGCATGGCTGCGTGAGTGATGTCATCGTGGGGGTTGCCTAGCAACCAACAACGTTTGGGAGGCGCTGATTCTTGAGCAGAGTAAAGTCACATTTCTGCCTTCAGTTAATCAGCTTCCTGGCGACTCCCCCAAGATGGTCTCATGTTAGTCATGATTATTTGATGCGAAACGCACTTTTAGCTCCAAGAGAACACAAAGATTCAATTCAAAACTCTCTATCGCTTTATGTTTCCAGGGTGTCATTAACACGGCGTCCATGCAAAGAACCATGGCAACACACGGGTAATTAGTGTATACTGCACGCGGTGTTAGCACGGAGCCGGGGCCAGCTCCCAATCAGTGGGGATTACAGCACGTTATTACTGGAGTAATTACCTGCAGTAACACACAAATTGAACTAAATGGTCAATTGAAGTAAAGTGAATGGCTTTTTATTCTAGTCCCTAAATAATGTGTCTGCTTGCCTGAGCAGTTCAAGGTAAATAAAACTCTCAGACTGATGTCCTCTCCCCGCCCCCCGCCCCGCCCTGGGTGGAGAACTGAGCTTCCTTCCAGACAGGTATTCCTGGGCGCCCCCTGCCGACGCACCAGTTCCCTGCCTCCTAAAGGGCACCCCCCACCCAGAGAGGGGGACCCCCAGCCCCCTGGCTCTGCAGGGCTCCGGCCCTTATTTACCGAGTCCTGAGGCCTCTCGCAGCTGTCACTCATCCCCTCCCCCTGCCAGGGGAGAGGGCACAGAACTTTCCAGAGAGAGGATGGGGTGAAAAGGCAACGGCCTTCCTCCCAGGGATGTTTTCTTGCCCTCTGGTAGGTGGGGCAGAATCACTGGCTTCCTGTTACAGGATGTGAGGGGGGAGAGGGGGTCAAAGGTTGCTTCTGCCTTTATTAACAGAGCGTTTCTGAAATTCCATAAACTTCGCAGATCTTCAAACAGGAAGTCACCCTGGACCCCTGAAAGAGCCCTTGGGGGCGCGCGCGCCCCAGTGGAGCAGCCTTGGCCTCCCCTCCCAGGGGCAGGGAGGGCCCGCCTGCGAGCGGTCCCCAGAGGAGACCGCGCGGCCAGAGGCCCACAGGGGCTCCAAGGACCCCAATCAGCGGCCCCAGCCCGTTCTCGCCCACAGAGGCAGCACCCGAGGGACACGAGGAGGCGGGGTAGTCTGTGCCTGGATCGTCCAGACTCCCGCCAGAGAGATGCGCTGTGGTCCTGCAGCAGGATGGGCAGGGGCCAGCCTTCTGGAAAACCGCCGCCTCCCTGCAGGTTGACCCAGAGCCTGCAAGGCCCCCAGATGCCATCAAGGCCAAGCCGGGGTCAAGGGGGAGCGTGGGGGGAGTATGAAGGGGCCAATCTGGCAGGGGAGGGGGCTTCTCTCAGGAGCGATGTCTGAGCTGAAACTGGGAGGGCAAGGGGCTTCGTGGGGGTGGAGGACAGGGAGAGGAAGGCTGTGGTCAGAGAGAGGGCCAGGAGGCCCTGAGGCTGAGGGAAGCTGAAAGGGGCCCCTGATCTTATCACCACCTCCACACACCAGCCGTGCAGAGCCGCGTCAGCGGAGACCCTCGAAGAGGGAAGGAAAACAGGACTTCAGAGCCCACGGCCGCATCTGCATCCTGGGGTGGCGGGGGCCGATTCGCCCCACCGGGCAAGATCACCTCCTCTACTCCAGTCTGGAGAAACCAAGACAGACAGGGAGCCGGCTGCATCCCAGAACAAGGGTGCACCCAGCTCTCAGGAGCACCCTTCTCCCATCCACCGCTCCAGTGATAAAAGCCATGTGATGAACCCAACAGGCACGATGGGGCCAAAAACATGGTACCCGCCAGAGCTGAGGAACAGAAGGCTGCGGGTGGTGGGGAGTCTGAAGTCCTGGCACTTGCTGTGGGGGACAGGTACCCGAGTCCAGCGGGGGCACAGGTGCATAAAAGAAACGAGAACCGAGCACCGCAGCCCCCACAGCGAGGGTCCTTTAGAGGGGCTGTGCCCCGTGGAAGCGGGGACAGAGGGGCTACGCCCCGTGGGAGCGCCTTTAGAGGGGCTGCGCCGCGTGGAAGCGGGGACAGAGTAGCAGAGGAAGGCAGACACCAGGCAGCAAAGGGAGGAGCCAAGCTGCCTTCTGCCTCCAGGACTGGGTCTGCTTGATCCCCAGCGTCCATGGACACAACCTCAAGACCTGGTTCTGGACAAGGGGCATGGGGCTGGCAGTTCAGTTCAGTCACTTAGTCATGTCAGACTCTTTGCAACCCCATGGACTGCAGCATAGCAGGCCTCCCTGTCCATCACCAACTCCTGGAGTTTACTCAAACTCATGTCCATTGAGTTGGTGATGCCATCCAACCATCTCATCCTTTGTCATCCCCTTCTCCTCCTGCCCTCAATCCTTCCCAGCATCAGGGTCTTTTCCAATGAGTCAGTTCTTCCCATCAGGTGGCCAAAGTGTTGGAGTTTCAGCTTCAGCATCAGTCCTTCCAGTGAACACTCAGGACTGATCTCCTTTAGGATGGACTGGTTGGATCTCCTTGCAGTCCAAGGGACTCTTAAGACTCTTCTCCAACACCACAGTTCAAAAGCATCAATTCTTCGGCGCTCAGCTTTCTTCACCGTCCAACTCTCACATCCATACATGACCACTGGAAAAACCATAGCCTTGACTAGATGGACCTTTGTTGGCAAAGTATTGTCTCTGCTTTTTAATATGCCGTCTAGGTGGTCATAACTTTCCTTCCAAGGAGTAAGCGTCTTTTAATTTCACGGCTGCAGTCACCATCTGCAGTGATTTTGGAGCCCCCCAAAATAAAGTCTGACACTGTTTCCACTGTTTGCCCATCTATTTCCCATGAAGTGATGGGACCGGATGCCATGATCTTAGTTTTCTGAATGTTGAGCTTTAAGCCAACTTTTTCACTCTCCTTTTTCACTTTCATCAAGAGGCTCTTTAGTTCTTCTTCACTTTCTGCCATAAGGGTGGTGTCATCTGCATATCGGAGGTTATTGATATTTCTCCCGGCAATCTTGAGTCCAGCTTGTGTTTCTTCCAGCCCAGAGTTTCTCATGATGTACTCGGCATGTAAGTTAAATAAGCGGGGTGACAGTATACAGCCTTGACGTACTGCTTTTCCTATTTGGAACCAGTCTGTTGTTCCATGTCCAGTTCTAACTGTTGCTTCCTGACCTGCATACAGGTTTCTTAAGAGGCAGGTCAGGTGGTCTGGTATTCCCATCTCTTCCACAATTTTCCACAGTTTACTGTGATCGACACAGTCAAAGGCTTTGGCATAATCAATAAAGCAGAAATAGATGTTTTTCTGGAACTCTCTTGCTTTTTCAATGATCCAACGGATGTTGGCAATTTGATCTCTGGTTCCTCTGCCTTTTCTAAAACCAGCTTGAACATCTGGAAGTTCACAGTTCACATATCGCTGAAACCTGGCTTGGAGAATTTTGAGCATTACTTTACTAGCGTGTGAGATGAGTGCAATTGTGCGGCAGTTTGAGCATTCTTTGGCATTGTCTTTCTTTGGGACTGGAATGAAAACTGACCTTTTCCAGTCCTGTGGCCACTGCTGAGTGTTCCAAATTTGCTGGCATATCGAGTGCAGCATTTTCACAGCATCATCTTTGAGGATTTGAAATAGCTCAACTGGAATTCCATCACCTCCACTGGCTTTAATAGTAGAAAGAAGAAATTGAGTTTGTATACCAGTTTGACAAAGACTCTAAGATAACATTGTTTAGGTGCTACAAAAACCTAAGCAAAACTCTAACACCTGTGTTAAATGAACGAGACACCAATACATTTGAAAGATGCACAAAGCAGTCCCCTGGTGGTCTGGTGCTAAGACTTCACGCTGCCGATGCAGTGGGTGTGGGTTTGGTCTCTGGTCAAGGAACTCTGAGATCCCACATGCCACATGGCAAAAAAAAAAAAAAAATCTATAATGCATTAAGTTAGACGAAATGGAAAATCTCTTAAGATAATAAAATAATTCATTGAAACAAAAACACTCAAGAAGAAATAGAAATAGAAAAACTGAGTAGTCCTATAACAATTACATGGATTTAATCAGTAAAAACAAAACAAAAAACCACTTTCCTGAATAGAGAAACTCAGGTCATGCTGAATGTAAAAAGAAGCAGTTTCATATCTTCCTTGCCCATCTCCTTTTTTTTTTCACTTGCCTTAGTCCACTGGCAATACTTATTCTAGAACAGTACTGACAGGAATAACGTCACTGCGTATCCTGACTTTGGTCATGATCTTGTATGCAGGCATGCCAAGTCACTTCATTCATGTCCGACTCTTTGCAACTCTATGGACTGACTGTAGCCCACCAGGCTCCTCTGTCCATGGGATTCTCCAGGCAAAAATAATGCAGTGGGTTGCTGTGCCCTCCTTCAGGGGATCGTCCCAACCCAGAGATCAAACTCACGTCTCCTGCAACTCCTGGGTTACAGGCATATTCTTTACCACTGAGCCACCTGGAAAGCCCAGTGCTGATCTTAGGGGACCATTAACTTCATTAACTTCATGACCATTTCTTCAATAACTAATCAGTATTTTATCACTAATTATGATATTTACTATAGATTTTTTGTTGACACCTTTTGTGAGATTGGGGAAATTCCCTTCTCTTTCTGATTTGCTAAAAGTTTTTTTCATGAATAGATGTTGAATTCAGCAAATGTGTTTTTTTGTATCTATGGACGTGATATGGTTTTTCTTCTTTAATCTGTTGATATGGTGAATTATATTGATTAATGTTTTGAATATTGAAACAGACTTGCATTCCTAGGACACAGCTCATTGGTCAGGATGGATTTTCCCTTTGGGATACTGCTGGATTTAATTTGTTAATATTTCACTAGAATTTTTATGTCCAAGTTCATGAGGGATATGGGCCGGTTTTGTAGTTTTCTTGTAATGTTTTTGTCAAGTTTTGGTATCAGGGTGATGCTGGCCTCATAGAAAGAGCTGATCATTGTTCCCTCCTTTTCCATCTTCTGGAAGAGAAAATATTATTGGTCTTATTTGTCTTAAGTGTTTGTTAGGATTTGCCAGAAAAGTCCTCTGACTCTAGAGGTTGTTGTTGTTGGAGGTTTTTCACATCTAACTCTTTAGCATATATGGGACTTTTATATATATATATATATGCTTCCCAGGCGGCTTTAGTGGTAAAGAACCTGCCTGCCAGTGCGGGAGACATAGAGATGCTGGTTCAATCCGTGGGTCAGGAACATCCCCTGGGGGAGGAAATGACAACCCGCTCCAGTGTTCTTGACTGAAGAATCCCTCGGACAGAGGAGCCTAGTGGGCTACAGTCCACAGGGTTGCAAAGAGTCAGACGCAATTGAAGGGATGTAGCATGTACTCATATATATGAGACCACCTTTTTCTTGTGTGAGCTCTGACCGCTTATGTCTTTCAAGGAATTTGTCTACTCTGTCTAAGCTGCAGAATGTATGGGCATACAATTGCTTGTAATATTCTTCATTATCCCTTTAATGTCTGTAGGGTCTGTAGTGATGTCCGCTTTTCTATTCCCGATGTTGGTAATTTCTACCTTCTGCCTTTTTCTCTTGGTCAGTCTATCTGACTAGAGATCTGTCACTCATGCATAATCCTAGAGGCAATTTTGGTTTCATGAATTATTTCTCCCGTTTCCTGTCTTTTGTCTTGTTGATTTCTGCTCATTATTGTTTCCTTCCTTCTGTTTGTTTTGACTTTGCCTCTTCTAGTTTCTTAGGGTGGAAGCTTAGATCACTGGTTTTCTTTTTCAATGTAAGCATTTAGCTCTAAAATTTCCTTTATGAAAGTTTGCTCTATCTAAATTTCCTTAAATAAATTTAAGCCGTAAATTTTTCCATTAAACATCGTTTTACCTGCATCACACAAAGCTGATATGTTGGGTTTTAAATTTCATTCAATCCAAAATGATTGGTCCTTCTCCTGGCCCTTTAACCAGCCCTCTAGACTGGCTGTGTGGCCCTTGGCCAATGGGATGACCAGGAGTTTGGGGTGTGGGGGGACACCTAAGTACAGTAGCACCGTCTGGGACTCTGGGACCCCAAGTCCAGTGTCCAGGCTAAGACTCCACGCTGCCCCAGGCCAATCCCCAAAGTGCTGTTCACTGGGGAGAAAATGAGTCAGAGTCCTCAGGCCATCTCAGAGACCTGGCTTCTGCACTCCCCTCTCAGGCACCCCGTGTGTGCACATTGCGGCCGCAGCCTTCCTGACGCACTCACCGCACGTGGCGCCCGAGGGCCGCTTGACCTGCGCTCCAGGGCGAGGGGCTTCTCACCTCGGTGGCTCCTTATCCACCAGCTCGGGCAAACACAATGCCAGCAGCCAAGAAGCCGTCCCTTTACCCCAGGACGGTAGGCTGGCCATCCCTGAGTCTGCAGCGTTCCTTTAAAGGTAGAGGAAATGTGGTTCCTTCTCCTCCACACTCCTTGTGGCCCCCAGGCCAGCAGGGCCCTGGGCTAGAGCAGAAGCGCAGGTCTTGCCTGCGCGGCTCGTGGAGATCTCCCGAGGCCGTCCGGTCAGCTCCCCGGCACAGCTCAGAAGCACCCTGCCCACCGGAGCCCTATTTCTTTTCTTCCAGTCTAGAACCTGGGTGGGTGTTGAAGTTGGATTCAAGGGCATGGATGTTTTTGAGGACAAAGGCCAAGTCCTGAACAGGCAGCTTCACCCTGCAGCCAGCTGGGGCCTGAGCACAGGCACAGACGCCCACCCCGGGGGGCCAGCCCCTCCCGGGGAGGGGGTCACACACCAGGATCAGCTCCAGGGCCCCAAGGGTGCTCCTCGTGCAAGGCAGGTGTTAGCAGACAGGGCTCTTGACCTCCCCTAACCTACAGAGGTTGACTAGAGGTCAGACAGGCAAGTCAGGCAAGGCTTTACTGGGGCCCATGCTGCAGCCGGGGGGTGGGGTGGGGGGTAAGAACAGATACTAGGAGGAAGATGAGGGGGCTCCTGATACGGGGTGAGGCTGAGGGTGGGTCCAGGGGTCGGCCGGGAGGTACCCTGGCTCTGGTGGTATTGTGTGTAGGGCGCAGGCACCACTCCCTGCTTTGGCTCCTGGTTGTTCAGAAGTGGACATTGGGCGTTGTGTCTCTTTGTATCTTGTTGTCCGCAATTTGCTCCAACTGTGCCTGCACACAGTTATTTTTAGTTCCTTGTAGTTTCTTAGTATTTTGTTGCTGGAGGAGATGTTTTCCTCCGGTGCAAGCACTGCAGCAAAGGGTCCCAGAGACCCTCAGAGGAAGAGTGGGAGAGACAGACAGAGAGCGTGAGCGTGTGGGACCCGCCCCCGAGCACAGGTGGGCACAGATGGGCCCAGGGCAGACGCTGCCCTTGGCCTCTGCCATCACGCAGCTCGTCGCCACGCGGAGACAGTCTGCCTCTCCCACCGGCTGCAGGCACTCCAGCCCGGCGCCCTGGCAGGGGACATGGCTGGGAAGGCCTGGGTGCCTCCATCCACCCCGCCCTCGGAGCAGCCCTCATGCAGAGAAGCCCCTCCGCGTGCCGCCCCCTCTTCTTGCTGTGCCTGGAACAGCCCTCACAATGTTCCCTGCTTCTCCAAGATGCAGAAATCGCAAGCGGCGTCCGTGTTCTTATACCAAATTAGCCACACTTAACTCAAGTGCCCGCCACCCGCCCCCCGCCCGCCCGCCCGCCGCTCACCAGCCTGCCTACCCACACGCCACGCCCGCGACGGGCCTGACTCACCTGTGCCCCTGCAGGTTCACAAACAGCGGCGGCCCTCGCCCCCACCCACACACATGACAACCAGGCCCAGCCCGGCCGAGCTGCTGTGTGACTCGGAGGCGGTGTGCGTCCCCGCCTGGGCCCGCTCCCGCTCCGTGAAGCAGGGGTTTGGGGCAAACCAGACCCCCTGACCACAGACGTGACACTGCAGGCGAGAGACCCCCTCGCAGCGAGACCCCTGCCAGCCCAGCCAGCAGCTTCTTCTTCTGCAGAGTAGCTGTCCTCACCCTGATGGCACTGAGCTAGTGGCAGAAGTCTCACTGCTTGGGGCCAAGCCACAGAGAGAGGGTGGACGTTTACGGCAGTGGGTTGGGGGTTTGGGGAGAAGACCTGCCCGAGCTCGGTCCCCTCCCCCATCCCACTGGCCGTGTGTCCTGGAGCAAGTCTCTCGCCCTCGCTGACTTTCTTCTTCTACCACAGGGGGACAATAATTCCCACATCGCTGGGTAGTAAAGAGTCGCTGCATCTAAAGGCGGCACAGCGCCTGGCACCACCACAGGCTCTGGGTGTTTGTTGAATACTGAATGAAGGAATGGACGTGGGCAGGATGACAGGGCTCTGCATGCCCCGTGCAATGGCGCTGATGGCCCCGGTCACCTGGGCACCTCCTGGGGCAGGGACCCGAGACCCAGGGCGCTGGGTCAGAGAGCACTGGACTGAGAGCCCAGAGCCCAAGTCTGGTCTCCTCCCACCCGTGACTCCAGCTTCTCTGAGTCTGCTCCTCACCTGTCCACCTCGATTCTCACTGCCGGTCAGGACAGCTGGGCGGGGACAGGGGCCAAGTTCTCAGCCAAGGGGGGCTAGTCTGGGGCATCCTTGCCTTCCTATCTGGCAGAGCGGAGATGACTCAGACAGGCTCTTCTAAAATCTGTTTGAAAAATTATACTAGAAGATGTGTCAAGTCTCACAGAACTTAGCATTTGTGCCCACTGGACAAAAATCCATCACTACAGTAACAAACATTTCACCTCATTGGATTTCCATTCCCAGGGCGGGCACTAGCGTCCAAGGGCATCAGAGAGGCAGGTTTAGAACTGGGGGCTTGCAGGGGGCTGGGAACAGGTACACCCTGGGTGTCCTTGGGTTGTTCTCACTGTGGGATGCCAGGGACTTAGAGGTGCTGCTCAGGCAGGAAGCTCAGCGCTTCCAGGACCCAGAAAGCCCCAGGGACGGGTGCGGGCAGGCAGGGCTGGGGCGGTGGAGGTGGGGGGGCACCAGCTCAGGAAGGAGCCACACAGCGGCCCTGGGAGCCTCCCCCCCCCCTCAAGGGCAGCTGTTCACAATTGTGAGCGTGTTCTTTGTTTATTAGGCCAAGAGAGGACGTCCCTGGTGGTGCAGTGGATTAGAACCCGCCCAGCAATGCGGGGGACACAGGTCTGATCCCCGGTCCAGGAAGATTCCAAGAGAAGCCGCCACAATGAGAAGCCCACACACCACAACTAGAGAAAAGCCCACTCACAGCAAAAACCCAGCACAACCAAAAATTTAGAAAAAACTGGAAGAATTCTCTGCTCAGGCAACCCCTTGGGACCAAGAGGACGTAACAGGGACCCTCAGGTTCTTGGGCCACAGGCCCCCTGATTCCAGGAAACCCCCAGATGCCCCCGTGCTGAGAGCGAAGGAGCATCACCCGAGGTTCTGGGCTCACCACCCGCTGGGGACTCTCAAGAGCCCATTGACCTCGGGTTGTAATGGGAGACACAACAGCAGAAGCTGCCCTGGGCCCTCAGGGGGCAGTAGCCGAGGACTCAAGCCCTCTTGGTCCCTGGCCCTTCTCTTCAGCTAGAGGAGAGTTATGGGGGCTTCAGGCTGTCTCGGGACAAGGGAAAGCAGACACAGGGAGAAGCCGGAGGTTAAGGCCGCGGGGCACACGGTGAGGGGCTCTGCAGGGGGCAGAGGAAGCCCTGGCCCCCTTCCCGCCGTTCCCTTCGTGGGCCGGCCCCCTGCCTCTGAGCATTCCTCCAGTGTGTCCTCCTCCTGCTTCCTTGGCCCCTCGGTCCAGGACACGCAACTCTTGGGTGTCCACCCCTGTGGCCTCCAGTCCCCCATCCACTGGCCTGCAGCCCCAGTCCCCTCGCCTCTCACCTGTGAGTTCCTGGGCCTGATTCCTTCCCCCAGGTAATGCACACTCAACCTTCAGGAGTCACCTCCTCCGGGAAGCCTGCCAGGATGCTCTACAGACCCAGCACTTGTACGACCTCAGCCCTCACTCAGTCCTGTCCTGACAGGTACCTTGGGCACAGCCAATACACATGTCCCCTTGACACAGGTAAGTACTCAGGACACATCTGGTGAGTGGGAGGGTGAGGTGGGGAGGGCATGGACTCCCAGTAGTAAGCTCCCCCGCCCGCCTGCATCACCTCCCACACTTTCTAACTCGAGTCGAGATTCCCAGCTCCTGGGATTCCTGATGGGCGCATAGTCCTGCAGCTCCCGACATGCAGGGGCCAAGCAGGCAGGTCTTGGGGGAACCCAGGGGGCCCCACCTGTCAGCAGAAAAGGGCCTCTGGGAGGAAGGCAGGACCCCCAGATCTCGCGCCCCCAGGGCGCTTGCAACGCCCAGCGGGCCCTCAGCGAACGTCACCACACTGTTAGGAAGCCAGGTCCTGAGGGGACAGCAAGGAGCCAGCCTCTGGAGCGGGAGGGACAGCCCACAGGCAAAACGGAGACCGAGCCACCCTTGAGGATCCAGGCGGTGAGGGGAGGGCCTTGAGCTCTACTTGGGGGGCCGGGGGCCACCTCGGGGGTTCCAGGTGGATTCCAACAGCAGCAACAAAATAACCACGACAAAGATAAACATACCCCTCAACACCTGGCTGCCAGCCCTGCTCTCAATCCCTCCAAGGACCCAGAGCCCCCAGGGCTGGGGCGCAGGAGGCCGGCCTGGAGCTGACCAGAGATGGGATTCCAACCTTGAACTTGGGTTCTCCCTGCACAAGCCTCCTACCTTCCCTCAACAACAGACTTGCCCCCCGACCCCCAAGCTGGGCGCTGGGCCCGCCCCTCATCTGTGAAGGGGGACCCACCAGCTCCCTGACCTGCTGTCGCCATGACCAAGCAGGGTGCCCACTCTTGGAAGGCCAAGGCCACGGGCCAGAGCCACAGTGTACACCATGGGCCTCAGCACACTGGCCACCGAGCACCTGCCACAGGCCAGCCAGGAGAAGGACACTGGGTGTGAGCTGAAACCCAACCTGCCCAGGGACAAAATCCGAACACCAGGCCCAGTGGCTGCCGTTCACGGGTCGTCATGTGTTGAAAACACGCTGAGATGACGTCTATGGGATAACGTGTGTGTGCTCAGTCGTGTCCAACTCTGTGTGACCCCTGGACTGTGGCCCGCCAGGCTCCTCCGTCCATGGGATTCTCCAGGCAAGAATACTGGAGTGGGTGCCATTTCCTCCTCCAGGGGAATCTCCCCGACCCAGGGATCGAACCCGAGTCTCCTGCATCTCCTGCAGTGGCAGGCAAATTCTTTACCACTGTGCCACCTCGGAAGTATGAGGTAACTAAGGTTACATAAAACATATTATTGAAGCTAATGTCACCAGTTTTTTTCGGTTTGTTTTTCATGCAGCTGCTGGAAATTTAAAATCACGTTTGCAACTCCCGTGCTGGGTCCTGTGGCATCTGCACCGCAGGGCCCAGGAGCCCAGAGGCTCGGAGCAGACTGGGGAGCTGTGCTTGGACCAGGCTGGGAACCTGAGGGCGGGGGGCATCAAAGAGCAAGAAGCAGCTTCCCAGGCTCTGGGTCTTCAACCCCAGTGCCTGAGGGGCAGGGCCCTGTGCCTGGGCTCCCGCTCCCAGGCTCCTGCTGCAGCTGCGGCCTTCTGGCCCCTGAGGCTCAGGCTAAGCCTGGCCAGGCCTTAGGGCCCTGCGCCCCTGGGGCCCAGCCCACAGTTCCGAAGGCCTGCTTTGCGCAGGAAGCAGGGATGGTGCGGGAGCCCGGTGCCAGGGTCCAGGCCACCCCACCAGTGACCGCAAGGTCAGAGCGTCCCCTGGGGCTGCCGCCCCCCGCAGGGCAGACTGCCAGAAGCCAACAAGCGGCACTTCCCGCCCGGCCCACGACCCCGACCCCGACCCATGACCCCGTCGCACCTCCTGGGTCTTGCCGGCTCCTGAGCGCCTCTCCCCACCCCTCCTCTCCCCGCCCCGCACCCCCCAACCTGCAGTAACAGCACCGAGAGGGCGCAGCGGCAGGGACAGCCACAAATCCTCCACTCCACGCCCTCGCCTCTATTTACACCGGGCACACAGTAGCAATTCAATTTGAAAAAGTGGCGTGTTTTCGGAGGCGTGCAGCCCGAGAAATTGATGTTTGTGTTAATCAATCTTGTAGGAGCCTGCGGGGCTCAGAGAGGTGCGACGGCAGAGAATTCTTCTATTGATTAATTGGACTCCGAGCAGGGAGGGGAGGGGAGCGGGGGAATCAAGCACTCCAAGCGCCTGAGAGCTTTGCAGACGGGCGGGGTCCTGTCCCCCCATCCCTGCCCAGCATGAGGAGCGTCTGGGGGCCTGGGCTCTGGGCCCCTCTCATTGCCTCCAGCACCAGCTGGGGGCCAGGACTCCTGACTCCCTGGAGGACTTTGGGGTGACCCCCTTCGTGTCTGAGAAGGCTGGAGCAGGGTACATCTCTGCCTCACACTGCCCCCCGCCACTGCCCACCTGGCCGGGTCTGACCCCACCAGAGGTCCAGGCCACCCTGTCAAGAGGTCGGCACGTGGTCCCACAGCCGGTGCCTACAGGGCCTCCGCCCAGCACCCCTCACCAGAAAGCCTCTGGGCTGGCCTGTAGCTACCCGTCTGCTGGCTGCCCTGGTAGGAATGAGGCAGGCACTCAGGTCTCAGAGCCAGCCCACGCCCATTCGAGATGGCCAGCTGTAAATCCGGAGGCCGCAGCTTCTGGGTTCAGTGATCCAAGGCCCAAGCTCTGTGATGGTTCCAGGAGCATCAGTTGACCTCTGGGGCCCAGGAAAACCAGGAAGTGGCAGGTGGGATGTGCAGGGAAGTGACTAGACACACTGTGTCTGTAGGGCTGATGCAGAAACCGCGTCTGCCTGCTTCTCATTGATGGGGAGGGACACAGACCCATCTTACAGCAGAGAAGACTGAGGCTGGAGAAGGCGTGCCAGGACTGGAAAGCAGTCCCAGGGAACCCAGGGCCAGGGCTCTGTTCTGAGGCCCCTGGTCCCCAGGAGTCCAGGACCATGATGTCTTCCTCATCACCCAGGGAAACCGTGGGGACACGCGAGGTGGGCCCACTCCCGGGCATCCTGGTGAGGTCGGCCATCTGACCTTCCCGGGTAGCTGGAGGTTTTTTCGGGAGACTGGCGTGTGTCCCAGCAGGCCCATCACGAGACCGTGACTTCATCCCTTTCTGCCCAGGCCGGGGCCTTGTGGGCATCACTCACATGAAAATACCCACAGTGGAAAGCGCATTTGACCTCTTCCTTCTCTGTCATTACCGGCACCTACAGTATGCCAGCTGCTGTACTCTCACATCTCATGGGACCTTTGCTAACAAGGCCCTAGCCTGGAGGTGTCTGCCCCATGTCTCCCGGGGGGAAAACCACAGCTGAGCAGCAAGAGGGTGTCTGTCTCCTGCACAGTCATCCCCAGGCCTCAGCTTCCCCATCTGTGAAGTGGGCGTGGAGAGAAACATGGGCAGTGGCCACCACCCAGGGCACTGTGCTGGGGAGCCTGTCGGCCAGGATAGGCTTTCTCTGGAGCACATGTGACCTCTACCCCACTTGACGCAATGTGCTGGAAAGGGCTCAAGGACTCCTGTCCTCGCCTGCCTTTGGGGAGCCCCCAGGTGCTGGGGGAAGCCTGGATGCCTTAGACACCCATGTGCTGCCCTCAGTCAAACCTGGCTGCCTGCCTCCCCCTCCAGGGGCTCCCCCACGACTCGGGAGGGCTCAGAGCTCGGGGAAGGGCCAGGCCATGCTCTGTGCTGAAAAGGAAGTGGATTTTTAAGACTGGTCAAAGGGCGTTTTTTAAAACTTGCTAATTGGGTAAGTCTTGCCCCATTTCCCTTCACAGGCTCGCACGCACACGCCCATTCACATATCTCTGATTTTCCAACAAACAAACAAAGTGTAATCTCTGTTACTGCACAGAATGTCCTGTTTAGGTTGATGAGAGCCAAGAGGGATGACCCCAGACTGTCCCACCACGAAATGCACTTCCAGGAAGCGCTTGATGACCCGGGGGTGTCCTCCCGCTCGCTGAAAGCCCCCAGTAACCACTATGGAGGAGAGAGCCACTTGAGTGGGTCCAGAAACATTCATGTTCAAACGCGAAAGACAAGTTATAGAGAAACCCAAAGGACAAAAAAACAAACTTGGAGAAATACCTGCTGCACGTCCAGCCGGAAAAGAGTCTCTATTATTAGTACAGAAGAGGTCCTAGGGACTTCCCTGGGGGCCCAGTGGCTGTCTCTGCGCTTCCAATGTGGAGGACACAGGTTCAACCCCTGCTCAGGGAACTAAGATCCCACGTGCCTCCCGGCTCGGCCAAAAAATAAGTAAACACAAAAACAAAGTGCACACTCCAGTTCATTTAAAAAAAAAATTGGAAGTAAGAAAAGGGTCCTACAAGCCCATAAGGAAGATGGTCCCCCCCCCCCCCCCCCCCCCCCCCCCCCCCCCCCCCCCCCCCCCCCCCCCCCCCCCCCCCCCCCCCCCCCCCCCCCCCCCCCCCCCCCCCCCCCCCCCCCCCCCCCCCCCCCCCCCCCCCCCCCCCCCCCCCCCCCCCCCCCCCCCCCCCCCCCCCCCCCCCCCCCCCCCCCCCCCCCCCCCCCCCCCCCCCCCCCCCCCCCCCCCCCCCCCCCCCCCCCCCCCCCCCCCCCCCCCCCCCCCCCCCCCCCCCCCCCCCCCCCCCCCCCCCCCCCCCCCCCCCCCCCCCCCCCCCCCCCCCCCCCCCCCCCCCCCCCCCCCCCCCCCCCCCCCCCCCCCCCCCCCCCCCCCCCCCCCCCCCCCCCCCCCCCCCCCCCCCCCCCCCCCCCCCCCCCCCCCCCCCCCCCCCCCCCCCCCCCCCCCCCCCCCCCCCCCCCCCCCCCCCCCCCCCCCCCCCCCCCCCCCCCCCCCCCCCCCCCCCCCCCCCCCCCCCCCCCCCCCCCCCCCCCCCCCCCCCCCCCCCCCCCCCCCCCCCCCCCCCCCCACCCCCCCCCCCCCCCCCCCCCCCACCCCCCCCCCCCCCCCCCCCCCCCCCCCCCCCCCCCCCCCCCCCCCCCCCCCCCCCCCCCCCCCCCCCCCCCCCCCCCCCCCCCCCCCCCCCCCCCCCCCCCCCCCCCCCCCCCCCCCCCCCCCCCCCCCCCCCCCCCCCCCCCCCCCCCCCCCCCCCCCCCCCCCCCCCCCCCCCCCCCCCCCCCCCCCCCCCCCCCCCCCCCCCCCCCCCCCCCCCCCCCCCCCCCCCCCCCCCCCCCCCCCCCCCCCCCCCCCCCCCCCCCCCCCCCCCCCCCCCCCCCCCCCCCCCCCCCCCCCCCCCCACCCCCACCACCCCCCCCCCCCCCCCCCCCCCCCCCCCCCCCCCCCACCCCCCCCCCCCCCCCCCCCCCCCCCCCCCCCCCCCCCCCCCCCCCCCCCCCCCCCCCCCCCCCCCCCCCCCCCCCCCCCCCCCCACCCCCCCCCCCCCCCCCCCCCCCCCCCCCCCCCCCCCCCCCCCCCCCCCCCCCCCCCCCCCCCCCCCCCCCCCCCCCCCCCCCCCCCCCCCCCCCCCCCCCCCCCCCCCCCCACCCCCCCCCCCCCCCCCCCCCCCCCCCCCCCCCCCCCCCCCCCCCCCCCCCCCCCCCCCCCCCCCCCCCCCCCCCCCCACCCCCCCCCCCCCCCCCCCCCCCCCCCCCCCCCCCCCCCCCCCCCCGGGGCGGCACCCAATAAAACCACCCCCAAACCCCCATAAAAAACCACAGTGATGACGGTTTAGTTGCTCAGTCCCCCCCCCCCCCAACTCTTTGCAACCCTATGGACTATAGCCCGCCAGGCTCCTCTGTCCATGGGGATTTTCCAGGCTAGAATACTGCAGTGGGCTGCCATGCCCTCCAGGGATCTTCCCAACCCAGGGATCGAGCCCATGTCTCCTGCATTGGCAGAAGGATTCTTTACTGCAAACCCCCCCCCCCCCCCCCCCCCCCCCCCCCATGGTTATTTAAAGGCCTGTGGTACCCCCCCATCATGGAACAAGGAGACACAACCAGACCCAGACACACCCAAAGGCATGGTCCCCCGACACACCATACACACACACACACACACACACACACACCCCAAGGCAACCCCCTCATGACACTTCAAACCCACATACACACACACACACACACACACACACACACAACAAGGCAAAAAAACACGACCCCTTCAGTGACACACACATACAGGGAAAGGCACAGTCCTCACGACACTTCAGTGATACACACACACACACACACACACACACACACACACACACACACACACACAGGAAAGGCACAGACAGTTGCACCGAAAGGCGGTGCCCTCTGGGTGGCAGAATCGATTTTCTGTTCTCACTTTCCTACTCTTTCGGTTCCATCTTTTGCACAGTGAACCTGAGTTTTTTTTCCACAACTAAACTCTAAAACTTGCCTCTTTCCAAAGCTCTCCTCGGAACCCAGGAAGGAGCCGCCGAAAGTCACCCGGCCGGCAGCTGACCGCTGGAACTTCAGCAGGTCACTGGCCTCGGATCGCAGCTGGGAAGGGGGTGACACCTGACCCCCCTGCCTGGGGTCTCTGAGGGTGAAACTGGAGCACAGCTATGACTCGGTCTCCTGGAGCAGAGGCCGCGTCGCCGGCTCAGTTACGGCCGGTGGACTCTGAGACCTCCAGGTGACCGAGCGGCTTCTCGGCGCCAACGGCCTGGCAGGGAGGGCCCGGGGCTGGAACCTCATGCGTCATCCCGCCACGCGCCCGGACTCCTGGGCATGCGGGGCCGGGGCCGAGGGCGGCGAGAGGACCCCGGGTACGCAGAACAGAGGAGCAGGGTGACAAGCAGAGGGGCGGGAGGACAGCGTTCTGGGTGTGAAAGAGCTGTGGGGGGGGGGGGCGCCGTGGGGGGAGGCAGCCTGATGGGGCGGCCGTTGGCGATCAGACCCCGCAGGGGTGACCGGGGCAGCGCACGGTGCAGGCCCACTGGGTGGCAAGAGGGAGGCAGGCACTTGGGTCCGTCCAACCTTCACCCTGGACTGTGAAGCTGAGCAAGGGATGTGAGGGCCGGTGAGACGGACGGACTCAGGGCTACACGGCAAACGTCAGGCACCCAGGGTGGGGGCCAGGAGGCTCAGAGCTTGGGGCTGGGGTCAGGGCGGGCTGAGGCCCCCCGGAGACAACAGCTCCCAACTCCCCACTCCAGCCTCGGCCTCTTTCCATCCGGGAAGCTCATCCCACCACAGGGCCTTGGCATGTGCCGGCTTGGGGTCTGGATTTGCTTTCTCCAGGGCCCTGATGTCTGGCTCCACCCTCACCTCCAGATGGAAGCTGAACCCCCAGATGCCTTCCCTGACCTCCCAGCTGAAGTCAGCCCCTGACACCGCCTGCCCCGTGTCCCTGCCTCATCTGTCCTTGTGTTATGACCGCCCTCGTCCTTCTAGAAGGTGGCGCACTCATCCACGCCAGACGTCCACTCACCCCAAGAGCTCCCAGCTGAGGGCCCACCCGCGCCCCAGAACCCGAGATGCACCCTCACTCCCACAGAAGTGCCTGCCACACTCAGGATCACACCTCCTGCACACATCTGGTGGGGTCACCCCCTTTCACAGAGGAGTGCCCAGCCACGCTCAGCCATGCTCTGCCGCCGGACGCGGTCAGCCCAGGGCCGCGTGTTCGGGTCCCCCGGGCCCACTCTGGCCACCAGCCCGGAATGGAAGAAGAGAGCTGGGCCCAGCATCCCAAGGTCATGGGCCAAGTGCGGAGGACACTGCTCCCCAGCCGAGCAGAGGTAACACTGGGGTTATTCCAGGCTAAATAAACAGGAGGATGGGGCAGGAAGGGACGTGCGGGCATGGCACGCCGGCTAGCTGACCAGTGGGCACAGCAGCCGGGCCTGCACGGACGTGGGGAGACTCATGGGGTTCGCTCTGGCCAAGGGGCTGCGGGCTGGGGGAGCTGCCCGCCTGCAAGGACAAGGCCCACGGTAACCCCCAAGGGGCCGAGGGGCCCTGAGGGAGGGCTGCCTGGCCCCGGCCCCTCCTGTCCTGCCCTCAGACCTGAAGATGGACACTCAGGTGGCGTCTGCCCTCTTCTCCAGGAGTGGCCCTTTGGAGGGGCTGCGGGGCCATTCTCTCCGCCAGCTGGCCTGGGGGAGGCAGGGCTGGGGGCCAGCTGCCCACACAGCCTCGCCAGCCTCCACATGTCCTTCTGGGCCTGATGGAAACACAAAATGAACCCAGATTCTGCGGAGCTTTGCACCCCTGGAACTGGAAACCTAGCTCCATTTTTCTGGGAAACAGGCTTGTCTCAGAGTCTGAAAGGCCTACAACACCAACCCCCATGCGGGAACCTTGCGGTCTCAAAGATGCAGGAGCAGCTTCCCCAATGTCTAGAGGGGACAGAGCAGGGCCAAAGCCCAGGTCCAGACCCCCGAGGAGGAGCTGGTTTCCGGGAGGGCCCGAGCGCTCCACGGGGAACGGAGGGGTCCGCACTCTGCTCAGCCCCACCTGATCTTCAAGAGAGGCCCATTCACAGACGCAGAAACTGAGGCTGGAGAGGGCAGTGGGGTGACTGACGGCCCCACAAAGGTGTGTCCCCTGGAATCTTGGGGACATACGCGATCTTATTGGGGGAAAGTGTCTTGGCAAATGTAATCACGTTAAGGATCTCAAAATGAATCATCCTGGATTTCCGGGGGGGTGGGGGGAGGGAGGGGAGCTACATCCAGTGACCGGTGTCCTTATGAGAGACAAGAGGAGGGGCCACGTGGAGGGCCCAGCCCAAGGCTCTCGTCCCCTCTGCAGGCAGCAGGAGGAGTGTGGAGCCTGGGACGTGATCAGGCCGAGGCTCCGAGAGGCCGGAAATAGCAGAGGCCGCTGGGGCAACAGCGGGGTCGTTGGGTCAGGGCAAGAGGCTTCAGTGAGCCAGGCTGGGGCCAGCAGCATCCGGGCGCCCCCCCCCCCAGCCCCGTGGGGCCCTCTCAGTCACGCCTGCCTCCGGAGCTGAGCCCTCACTGTGCACACAAGGTCCAGGCTGGGGCACATGACCCCAAGGATGACACCCACCCCCACTCTGCCGTGACTCCCCCTCCGGTGCTTGCTTCCGCATCCTCAAAGGGGAGGACACCCCAACCTCGGGGTTCTGGGGAGGCCCGAGATGACACAGAGCCGGCCCCGTGTGTGGACACTGCCGTTTCCAGCCCGGCCCGGGCGGAGGGAGATGCCGGAAGTGGGGCAGAGGCGACAGCGGTGACCCTCCCCACCTCCATCACCCGGGGCAGCCCCAGGGAGATGCCTCGTGTCCGTCACCCCCAGGGGACCGCCCAGCCGCCTCCAAGCCAGGCACAGTGGTGGCCCAAGCCTGGGCCCCACCATCCAGTGTGCGTACCCAGAACTGCGTGTCCAAATTTCTGACGTGCACTTCTCTCCAGCTCCGCATCTCCCACGTCTGGGGCCAGTGGGGTCCACTGGGAGGAGCGGGCTCTGGGCGGCCCTTCCCCACGGAGACACACGGGCAGAGCCCCCGCCAGCCTCCTTAAGTGCAGCACCTGGAGCCCTGGACCAGGATGGACGGACAGGGCAGGGGCTGTGAGACCCAGGAGGAGCACTGAGGTGGAGAGGCCACTCTTCCCAGTGCAGGGCAGCCCCACATCCCACCTGACTGCGGTGACCCAGGGGGCCCCATCCTCCACGCTGCCCACCTATGCCCTGAGTAATCCACCCAGCCCCCAGCCCCTCCCCCTGATGCCTCTGCAGCCGTCCAGACTCTGTCTCTGGACCTTCCTGCGCATGTCTCCTTCCTTCCAGTCCTGCCGGGCCTTGCTCCCTCCTGCCCCAGGGCCTTTGCACAGGCTGTGTCTTCTTCCTAGTGCCCTCTCCTTCCTTCCTGGGCAAACTCTGACTCTGACTCCAGGTCTTGTCCTTCCCTGCCCCTCCCCAGACAAGCTCCCTCAGCCCCTGAGGCTCTCATGAACCCAACCCAGGAATCATTTGTTCACTGCCAGCTCCCTGACCCCACCCAAGGCCTGGAGCTCCAAGAGTGTAGGGCCACGTGTCTTTGGGGAATGTCTTCTTGCAGGGCTGGATCGGGGCAGACACACAGCGAATCTTCAGCAAGCACTGATCCCCTGAATGTAGGGTAAGGTCTTCCCCTGGGTCTCCACCCACAGCTGAGAAGAGAGGTTAGAGAGGGGACGGTCTTGCCCTGAACCTCCTACAGGACGGGGGTCCCAGAGTGACACCCGTCTTCACTGGCCTGCCCGGGGATGGACCTGCAGGCAGGAGGGACCGGTCCACTCACGCCCACTCCTCCACCACAGGGCAGCACTTCCCAAAGTGCGTGTCTGTGCAGCTGTAGCTCTATGGGGGCTGCGGGCACCGCTCCAGGGTGATGTGGGTTTGGAAAGTGCTGGGTGGGTGAAAGTGTTAGTCATTCAGTCGTGTCCGAGTCTTTGCGACCCCATGAACTGTAGCCCGCAGGACTCCGCTGTCCATGGAGTTCTCCAGGCAAGAATACTGGAGTGGGTTGCCATTCCCTTCTCCAGGGAACCTTCCTGACCGAGGGATTTAACCTGGTCTGCTGCATTGCAGGCAGATTCTCTACTGGGTGGGTGAAGGGGAAGCAGAATTCTTTCTTGCAGGACTTCTCAGAGCTTTTAGGCCCTCTGCACACCGGCCATGGGGAAAAACTGTAAGCAGAACTTTCCAGATATTTGGCCATGGGTGTTTCTGAACCCCCGTGGAGGGCCGGCTCAGTTCCCTGGCAGACAGCAGAGGCTAACCTGGGCTGTGCAGTTACCCAAGTGTGTTAGTTGCTCAGTCGTGTCTGGCTCTGCGACCCCACGGACTATATGTAGCCCAACACGCCCCTCCGCCCATGGGATTCGCCAGGCAAGAATACTGCAGTGGGTAGCCACTCCCTTTTCCAGGGGATCTTTCCGAACCAGGGATTGAACCCAGGTCTCCGGCATTGCAGGTGGATTCTTTACCGTCTGAGCCACCAGGCAAGCCCAAAGCTGCCTTCAAATCCCTATTTCCTTCTGGCTGGGGTCCTCTCTGAATGTCAGCTCTCTCCTCTGTCACCTGGAGAGAGCAAAGCCCAAGTCCCAGGGCAGAAGTCCTCCGTGTAGCTCCTGGTTGCAGCTGCATGCAGAGGAGGGGGCGGCTTTGGTGGGCCTGAGAAGGAGACGGGCAGGGAGCAGGTGCCCCCCCTGCACCGGGTTCAGCCCTGCTCTGGCAGTCTTTTTTTTTAAAACTAAATTCTTCCCAGTCTCACTTTTGGGGGTGCGTTTTGGTGCCCCCACGCAAATGGTGTGTGGATGTTTCATCATTTTGAGTCCCCCAGCATCCCTGCCAAACTGGACCCACCGGGGCCAAGAACCAGGAGGGCTGTGTTCCCTCCCAGGCTCCGGGGCCGCATCCCTGCAGCCTTTGGGGAAGAGCTGGGGGCCCAGCCACGGCTCGGGGGGAACGGGGGCAGCAGGGCTGTGCGAGGACCAGTGAGAAGACGAGGCACGGCATCCAGCGCAGCAGGAACCGGACACGGGTGCCCGCGCGGCCGCTCGTCGCACAGGCCAACCCGGCAGTGACTTGTCTAAACGTTTGTCTCCCCCTTCTGGAGCCCGAGGGCTCGGGCCCGGATGCAGAGGACACGAGACACACAAACACCGCCGTCAGGTCCTCCCTGTCCCCCCAGCCATGGGTAGGATTCCTGGGAGGTGGGCACCATCCCCTCTTCTGTCCCACAGATGACTGAGGGAGAAACCAACCAGGACCCTCTGCAAGGCTGCTTCTGCGGCCTATGCGCACAGCTGGGCCACGGGGCAGCCTGAGAAAGTTCTGGAGCAGCCGTGAGCCAGCCCATGGAGAGCAGATGACCTGTGTCCGGGTCCCGCCTGGCTCCCTCCCTCAGGGCCTCGGGACGCTCGCAGGGAGCTGGTCCTGGGATATTTATATCTGGGAGGAAGGGCAGCCCCGTACTTGGTCCACGAGGAGCTTCCTGTCCAACGGGGCCATGGGGGCCAGCACAGAACCAGAGTGCCCGAGAGGCCGGCCGGTCACGCACGAACAGCCTCGGGCCAAGCACCAGCCCTGGGAACGCACGGTCCCCTCCACTCTCCGCACGTCCGGGGTCAGTGGTCACTTTATTAATAGCAGCCCCCGAGGAGAGGATCCCCGCCCCCCCAGAACCGGCATCACCCTTCCTGCGGGCTCGGCCAAGCGACCTGGGGGCATCCCTGGGAGGGACGGCCAGGGGACACGGCCACCCTGCCTGCCCGGGGCTCCGGACCCAGCAGAGGGAAAAGCAGGGTTCCTCCCTCCCGCCATCAACTGCAAGACAGCAGCAATTTCATAACAGCTCTTGGAGGCAAAAAGAAACTGCACCAATTCTGTACTTTGGCAGAGCAACACGCCCCATCCTCAGAAACGCGAAGCCAAGAGGGACAGGGTCTCAGACACACAGACTATCCTGTCTGAAACCATCTGGGCTACTAACACTCAGAGAAAATCCTGGAAAGTCAGTCACTCACCTGGACCTTCCCTCCTCCCCTGCACAGCAAACCTCTAGATGAGTCCTCCCCTGCCAGGAAAAGTCCTGAGAGACTAAAATTCGCAACAACAACAAAAAATTACCGCTGGTCCTGCCCAGGGCACCCCTCAAGTCACTGAGAAGCCATTTCACGTGCAGCAATTAGTAGGAAATACAAAATCAGCAAAAATGCAAAAAAGTGTGCTGATCAAATGGTTGGTTGGCAAAAGTAGGGTTACTTTGCTCCTGTGTGGTTTTAAATGCTCATGCAATGAGGAGGTTTTCCATGTGTTATGCGGGAAAAAATGGACTTTTGAAAGAATTAACTCCAGGAAAAGCACCCAGGCTATACCTGGGTAGAGATTTTGTGTGTCAGGAACGCCACAAATCTGATGCCCAACCCCGCCCCCCTCCCCCGGCACAGCCACCAGCATCCTCTGGTACCTCCTGGTGCCTCTGGGGTCCAGGAGCCTGGACTCCAGAACCCTGCTGCCTACCACACCTAGGGTGCCACCTGCAGGCACTCTGGAAACGCCCTGAACCTCGGTTTGTCTGTCTGGAAAACGGGACAGTAACAGTCACCCTCTATGGAGCCCTCCCTGGGAGCGAAGCTCTGAGGTCCAGTCCCGTCGGGGAGGAAACTGAGGCTTGGCCGTTAGGTGACCTGCCCAGGGCCACACAGAGCCAGACCAGACAAGCAAGAGGCTCTGCTTCGCAGGTTCACAGAGGGTGGGACGCAGGCCCTCCATGGCTGAGAGGTGCAACCTGCCCCCGGCGGAGGAGACGGCCCCTGCGCCCCCTCCTCCTGGCACTCCCTGCAGACAGCAAAGCGCAGGCAAGGGGCCGGAGCCCCCCACCCAGGGGACGACCCACCAGCCACTCCAAGGCCAGCAGGACAGCAGCCAGCCAACAGGGGCCTCCACGGGCTAGGGCCTGCTGGGCCCTGAAGTCCCCTGCTCTGAGGGGTGGCCGTGAGCAGTGGCCTTGAAGCGGACCCTCGGAACCCTGGCACTGCCTCTGAAAGGCTCGTGATGGCCCAGGAGGTTCCCGGGTCACCAAGGCCTTCCGTCCCCAAAAATCAATGGGTCCTCGGGGCCTGTCGCTGTTGCTGGGAATACCACTGCTCTTCACTGCCCAATGAGGAGCTCCCAGGGAACCGAAGGGACGCGGGGGCCAGCCATCAGCAGGCTGAGAGAAGTCAGGGAGCTGGAGGTGGGGGCAGAGGCCAGGCCGGCCGACGGCCGCCTGCCCAGCCCCAGGCAGCCCACCGGTGTCTCCAAGACCAGTCCTGGGTCCAGGCTGAGTTCTCGTGCCACCAAGGCCCGGCCTCTGCGGGACGGGGCTGGGGGGAGGACGAGCGCTCCCACCTGTGGCCCTGCCGCACCTGCAGGGGCCTAGAACCCCGAGCCGTGAGACAGGCGGAGCCGCCACACAGAGGGCTTTCGGGAAAGGGAGACGGCCGCTTCGGGGGCCCAAAGCTGGCCGCAGGCTTCCTCCAGCCGCCTGGCTCCTGACTCTGACGTTCCCCAGCTCAGGGGCAGGCCCCACCAGAGGGCGGGAAGGCTGAGGCCCTCCAGAGCCACCTGGGCCTGCAGGGAAGGCACCGCAGTCAGGGTGGCAGCAGCAGGGCTGAGGCTCCCACCCAGCCCGAGTCGTCCCCTCAGTCCCTGCCGCGGAGCGCTTCCGGGGACCGTAAGTGGCCTCAGGGACTGGACCGGGACTGGCTTGGCATGGCCAGGCCTCAAGCTCCCTGCCTGCAAACTCAGTGGCCGCCGCCAGGGCGTGCCCGGCGTGGACGCCGGCTGGTCCGGGTGGGCCTGGGGGCTGCTGAGGCCCCGGGCCTCCTGTCCTTGGCGCTTCTGCCCCACTTTCTCCCCTCCCCTGGACCCTCTCTTCTCCGTCCTGCACAGACCTGCGGAGCCGCCACGGATGACTCAATGCCCATCTCCCCAACAAGCCCTCGTGTTCACAAACTCCATGGCCCCCCAGCAGGCTCTCCTTTCAAAGGGGGTGGGGAAGCGTCCTGCAACTTTGTTCAACACCCATGTTGTGTGTGTGCGTGCTAAGTCACTTCAGTCGTGTCCTACTCTGCAACCCTATAGACTGCAGCCCGCCAGGCTCCTCTGTCCATGGGATTCTCCAGGCAAAAATACTGGAGTAGGTTGCCAGTCCTTTCTCCAGGGGATTTTCCTGACCCAGGAATCAAACCTCCACCTCTTCTGCACTGGTAGGCACGTTCTTACCACTAGCGCCTCCTGGGAAGCCCTTGTTCAACACAGAATTGCCCAAACCAGCTCCTTGTCTCCATAGGGCATCTCAAGAACTAGTGTCCCTAAAGCACACTTTGGAAGGTGCTTCGCTCCTAGGCAAGGCCCCCCTCCCGTCCTGCAGTTGCCAAAGGCAGCAAGGAGAACCCAGGACAGCATCACAGAAACAACGAATGTGCACCTCCTAAAACATGTCTGAGGCATCCTTACGCTTCTCAGCGCTCATCTTTTATCTGAGACTCCAATCCAACCCGAGTCCGGTATTTAATCTAGCAATTCCACCAGGACATTTGCAGGGGAAAGACTCACAGAGGCCCCAGGCTTCACCAGGGCTGGAGGGGACCCCACACTTCTCACCCTCTGGGTGTGGGTACCCCCCTCCCAACAACCCAGGTAACAATAGGTGGAAGGGGTGGGGCTCACTCCACAAGCCAATCCTCTCCCACAGCTTGAGAAACAGGCAGGACTGGGTGATCTCACCTTCTCTTACTTCTGGGACTTTTCTGGGCTTAGCCCGATTCCTTGCGGAGGCTTTTAGGAATGGCCTCTGGGGATGGTCTAGTGAGTTTATTCCCAGGGAACTCAGTCCAGTGAGGACTGGGCATCCTGGAGGCGCCAGCAGGTGCCAGGAGAAGCAGCCTCAGTATATGCAGCCCAGGAACCCCAGTCTGCACCAGTTCCGGGAGGGAGCTGCTGCCTCCGGGGTCCTCCCCGCTTGGTCCTCTAGACCCTGTGAAGACCTTCTGGCCGCCTTCCCTCACAGGCAGCCTTCACCTTATTCTGGAAAGTTTTCCCTGGTCGGTGTCATCATCTCGAAGTCCCTTGCATGAGGTGGAATCATCCACTCTCCACCCAGAGCAAAAGTAGGCTGTCAGGACAGAGGTGAGTGGGGTCCCCGAAAGGCTTTGAGGATGCAGACTCCTAGGCCTGACCCTAGACCCCCAGAATCAGACTCTGCCCAGGAATTTGCACGCAGTCAGCTGCCCATGGGGACAGGGAACCCAGAGATGGGGGGGAGGTGACGTCACCTCCCAGAGGGCTCTGGACCACTTTGGATGGAGCCTCCCATGTGCCCAGACCCAAGGGTCCCAGGAGGCCCAAGGCTGAGGGGCCACGTGCAGAAGCCCTGGCTATGGAACAAGACCGTCTGGCACCAACAGACTCCCCTAACCTCCCACCCTGCAGCCTGGCTGGAAGCCCTCTGCTGCCCACTGGAGGGCTGATGTCCACGTTACACACTTTGGCTGGTGTCGTCAGCTATCATGTGCGGGTGCTGATGGCACCATCCTTGTGGGGGTGGGGAATGAAGTTGGAGGACAGTGGTGTGGGGCTACCAGAGCCTCAACACACAGTGGGTGCTGAGTAAAGACAGCAGCTCCTCTCCAGCGGGCACTCACCCTGCCCTGAAATATCCCCCAGGCAGGGGGCATCCAGGATGGGCGGGAGCAGGACCCAGGCGAGCCCAGATTATCGAGGTATAGAAGGCTTTCTAACGCCGCCAAGGTTTGGAGAAGTGGCCCAGGGCCCTTCAGGTATTCAGTGACAGCAGAGTACTGCGTCTGGAAGGAAAACGCTAAGGCCCAGCATGCTGCCCACAAGAGCCGCAGGTCGCTAAGCATGGCTGGCAGTGGTCTGACAGTAGCTACCAGTCACACCCCTGAGGTCTGGGACTAAAGAGGCCCGGCCGCTGGGACTGCGCAGGCAAGTGGACACAGCAGTGACCCAGACAGAGCTGATGCCTCTTGCAGCTGCCCATGGTCCTGACCTGCTCCAAAGTGACAGCCAGGCCTCAACCTACACCGGGGGGTGCAGACACGGGGCAGGACAGGGCCTTGCCCAGACCACGCGACACCCGCTCCCAGCTGAACCAGTCACCGGTGGCTGCCTGCCTGTCTCCTGGTCATGGTCTAGGCTATTTTCTCCCAGGATGATCTGCAAACTGGGCACAGCGCTCCCCTGCGGGCCTGGTGAGCTCTCCACCCGGAACTACCGGGATCTTCCCGCGTGGCGCTAGTGGTCAAGAACCTGCCTGCCAATGCAGAAGATCTAACAGACGGGGGCTGAATCTGGGGTCGGAGGATCCCCTGGAGGAGGGCATGGCAACCCATTTCAGTATTCTTGCCTGGAGAATTCCAGGGACGCAGGAGCTCTACGGAAACCGGCCAACCTGAAACTTCTCGAGGGGCGGCGGCCCGGCGGGGCGCGGCCGGCGTCCTGCAGGCCGAGTCAGCCCCGGCCCGCTCGGCGTCCCCGTGGCTGGACCCACCGGCCACCCCTCGGGTACAGTCTCCGCGCACACACACGACGTGGCAGTGCGCGCGCGCGGACACTGTGGACACGCGGGGCTGTCTGCACGCCCGCGCACCCGCACAGACACGTGGTTTACCGGAGGCTCGCGCCCCGCGCGCACGCAGCCCCAGCCCGCAGCCAAGGGCCGGGAGCCGCGTCGCCCGCCGTCTGCACTGCGGGGACGGCCAGCACTCCAAACTGCGGAGCAGCATCTCAGAGCTACAGGGGCAGGGCGGGCAGGAAGCGCCGAGGCCGGCGCCGCGCAGACCCCCGTGAGCAGCCGGCGGCCTTCCCCCCGCCCAACGGCGGCGGCGCGACCCCGAGCGTGCGCGGAGCCGCGGGCCGTGCGCCGGGAGCGTGCGCGGGAGCCGCGGGCCGTACGCCGGGAGCGTGCGCACAGCGCGCCCCGCCCACACCCACAGTTCCAAGCGCGGGGCCGCCTCCGGAAGTCCGCGCGGCGGCGCTTCCCTCCTCGCCCTCTGATTCGCCACAAACCACTTCCGTTTCCGCCGGCGGCTCCGCGCAGCCTCCTGACGGGCCGCGAGGCGTGTCGCGGTAGGAAGTGCGCGCCCGCCTGTTTTGTTTCCGGGGGAATCTCTTCTCCGTTAAGGACTCTGGGCTTCCGGGTAGCCCTCTCAGCCTCTGATTGGCTGCTTTTATGAATATATTAGAGCGCGGAGACGTCGTGTGTTATTTGCTCCCCTTCTTCTGAAGCGGTTTCTGTCTTCACGCTAAAGTAAGAAGCGCTTTAGCACGGGCGCCGTCGCGCCTCCATGTTGGGGCGCGGCCGCCTCGGCGGCGCGAACCGCGAGTCGCCGTGAGCGGAAAGCGGCCGCCTCGCGGGGCTTTAAATGCGGAGCGCGCGGAGTCGGGGCCGTGTTGTATGAAAGGAGAGAAGGTTAGCACTCCCCTTGACAAGGATGGAAGAGGCTCTCGGGCCTAACAACACGCATACGGTTAAGGCATTGCCACCTACTTCGTGGCATCTAACCACTGTTTTTTGGTTTCCACGGCTCGTGGCTGTGCACACAGGCGTGTGTCGTGCTGGAGTACACGGCACGCGGTACACGGCGGTGGCGTGCGTGGGGGCACGCGGCGTGTGGGTACACGGCGGTGGCGTACGTGGGTGTGGGTACGCGGCGTGTGCGGCATGTGGGTACACGGCGTGTGGGTACACGGCGGTGGCGTGCGTGGGCACGCGGCGTGTGCGGCACGAGTCTACACCGCAGCAGAGGCGTGGCGCGCGCTTGTGCTCAGGCAGGCGTGTGACACGAGTCTGTGGTGCACGGGTGTGCCGCGGGGACTGGCACCTATGCGACTCCACCCCCTCCGCCCTTTGAGCTGCTTGGCTTTTTCTCACAATGAAAGGTGACCTCGGCTCTCGCGTACCCGGCGAGTCTCACCTCCTCGTCCCCACCCAGCCACGAGTCGGGGGCACGGCCGGGGACGGACACCGGGCATCAGGACGCCCAGGTGCCTTCCGTTTCCCGCCAGTAGGTCCGAGCCGGGGCGGGGCGGCCAGGCAGGAGGCCGGGGGTCAGAGCGGGTCCTGCAGGTGCTGCGGTCTGAGACGCCGGCGGCTCCTCTCTTTGTGGCTCCGCTGGCAAAGAATCCGCCCGCAATGCGGGAGACCTGGATTCGATCCCTGGGTTGGGAAGATCCCCTGGTGAAGGGAACGGCTGCCCAGTCCAGTATTCTGGCCTGGAGAATCCCATGGACTATGGAGTCGCAAAGAGTCGGACATGACTGACAACTTGCACTTTACCTGGTGGGTCAGGGGTTTGATTTTATCATGATTGTGTCCCCCATACCGCCTTGTTGCAGCCTCTCTGCTTTTGGGTGTGGGGTACAGTCCATGGGGTCGCAAAGAGTCGGACACCACTTTCACTTTCACTTCAGCATCACCGACAGTCAAGGAACAAATGGTAACTGAGCAGCCACCCTCTGTGGGGAACGGTCCAGGCAGGAGAGGACCCCAGCCCCAGGAGCTCACATCCTAGACCCTTCCAGAGCCTTAGTGGACGCCAGTGGGGCAAGCAGAGCAGGCAGCAGTGGTCAGGGAAGGTGGGGCCCAAGACAGCCGGGATCAGGACTGCAGGGAGGGAGGGAGCAGCCACAGGCACTTCCGGGCGCTTCCGGGAGGATGATCCAGACCGGGAAAGCCAAGCGCAGAGGCTTCGTGGCTGCAGAGTGGGATCAGAGGGCAAGGGCTACTGGCCAGGGCACCAGGGATCACCAGAGGGTTTCCCACAGCTGAGGGGCAGGGCCCGGCGGCTCCGAGGGCAGGTAGGAGAGAAGGCCGCTGGCTGGCCCAGGTGACGAGAAGTGGTCACTTGGGACACATATGAGGTCTGTGGGACTTGGGAACAGTGAAGGTCGGGTGCAGGAGGAGCACGTTTGGTGAGCTGCGGCCTGAGATTCAGCCTGGACTCCAGGAAGCAGGTCTGGCCTGTGGATCTAACACTGCAACTGCTTAGCACACTGGCCACATTTAAAGCCATGAGGCTGGTAAGGCCACTTAGGAGGCGAGTGTGGACAGAGGCAAGTGAGGCCTGAGGCCTGAAGGGGCCGGCCCGCACTCACGCAGGCGGTCAGTCTGCTCCCCGCCCCCACCATCTCCCAAAGGCCTCACCTCAACCCTCCCCGCTCCCCTGCACCCCAACCTTTCGATGAAAGGTCTAATATCAGGAAAATACGTGTGACCTCGAAATAGGCCAAAATAAGATGGCCAGGTGTCCAGTCCAGAGTGCCGTGCATAGGTCCCACCGCCGTGGTCTTAGGGCCGTTTCACAACTGTCATCGCGGGCTATCCACAGACCCTCGTCCTCGGAAATGTCAAGCTGTGCCCAGTGGGGTGTCACTAGTGTCCTCTGGGCCAGTTTTGAATCCATCTGCAAATCCACTTCCTGTTGCCTGTATAGACATCTCCTCTGAACCCGTCGCTACATCTTACAGGCTTCCTCACGGACTTGTGCACTGGTTGAGGCATCATTTGCCGTCACGGGGTTCCTGCCCCCAATGCTCCACTCCTGCCCCCTCCCACGCCGGTAGCAGCTACACGTTAAGAAAGGTAAGTGCTTCTTTGGGGACAAAATTACAAGACAGGAAATTCTTTATTTTCAAAAAGAGAATGCATTTTTACATAAATCTACAACAGAGAATTCAAATGTAGAAAAAATAAACTATATTCAAGGACACGGCATTCTGCACACATGCCCCTGCCCTTGGGTGAGTCTGACACCAGAACCAACAAAACCCAAAGAACCTCAGCCTTGGTCCAGGAAAAACCAAAGTCACTGCCGCCGTGGGGCCTCAGCATCTCCCGCCCAGACGCTCAGGCACTGCAAGCTCAGGGGTCCCTGCGCCGGAGCAGTTCATTCCTACGACAGCCGAGCCATGGCTGTTTCTGCTTCTGAAGGGGAGGCTGGGGAAGCAGCAGCAGGTTTGTCCCCAGACGCCTGTGACTGTCCTCTGTGCCACAGTGGCTGCTGGGCGGTGGCCTCCTGCTCCACCTGCAGGGACCCCTGGAGGCCGAGGACTGGCCTCACCACCCGGACCAGGGCAGGGGACGCGCCTCCACCGCAGAGGCCTCGGGATGCCCGGTGGACCCACTGCAGGGAGGGGCTCCCGTGGACAACAGCAGCTCCCTGACTACGCTGCCCTGCAGTCAGCGCCCCCAACTCCCACAGTCCCACTGGCAGGAAGAGGCCCCTGATCAGAGCCCAGGTGGGCAAGGCGGGTGGATGACACCATCGCCCTGTGAGGAGCCGGCTCCCAAGCACACCCGTCCTGAGGCTGGTGGCGGGGGGACCAGACCAGGGCTGCCTGCCCCTGCCCTCACCAGCGTCTGCCATGGACCACGAGACATCACAGGGGCCTGGGCATCTTTGCAACTAGGAACCCTACTGCCTGCCTGCAGCCCTGCACCTACGTGCTGTTAGCCTGCAGGGCACTGGCTAGTCCTCTGCGGTCCTGGGCTCCGCAGGGATGGAGAGAGTGGACACGTCATTTGGGGGATCTGTCAAAAATCCTTTCAACCTCCTGCCGACTGTGAGACTTCTCATAAAAGGGCCACGCAGAGAAAAGCGCCAGGTGAGAACTCGGATGCCACGTGCGCACATGCATGCTCAGCTGCCTTCAGCACGGCTCGGGGTGCTGCTTGTCATGTGACCAGCCGTGGGACCAACGGAAGCACCGAGGGTGGTCCCCACGCCAGCATCACGGGGGCAACGACCCCAGAGCACAGGCTTTTCCATGGACATCACGCAGTGAGTGCTCTGTGCCCCCCAGAAAGACTCAGGACACATGGTCACAGCCACAGGCAGGACGCCGTCGCCAGAGCATCACTGAATGCACACGAGGGATGGCCCTCCGAGGCTGGCAGCCAGAAACGGTGGTGGCGACGGTCACAGCGCTGGCACTGGGTGTAAAATCGCAAAAATGGTACAGAACAGTTACCGGAAAAAAACACAACTCGTGATAAACTGAACTTCACTTTTTTGTAATAAAAAAATTAAAAATTTCTGTGGACTCTTTGAACACAATATTTCCGTGGACTCTTTGAACACAACACAGACTAGGAACTCTTCCCCGGGCGGTTGAGAAAGGAATTGGCAAAAATGTCACCAGCAACTTCCAGACCCTCAGGTGGGAGACACGCCCCAGCCAAGTCGTCTTTGGAGGTGGCTCAGGCCCAAGCCCCACCGGTCCCCGGGCCTGGACCGGGGAGCCCCTCCAAGAGCTGTGCTCCCGCTTGTCCGGGTGGACTTCCCGGCAGTCCCCGGCACCCCGGCCTAGCAGTCACTCTTCCAGAGCTTGATGGTCTTGTCGTTCTCCAGGGCGGCCGAGGCGATGATGTTCTCCGTTGGGTGGCACGCCGTCGAGATGACAACGTCTGCAAACAGACGGTCCACGTCGGTTCCCCCCTTGGGCCTGGCCCTCCCCACGGGGCCGCCCGCCCTGCACGCAGCACACAGAGCGGGGGTTCAGGGTGGGAGGACAGCAGGGGGCCCTGCCCAGACTCCGGCGAGGCAAGGGGTGTCCCAGGGACCAGAGACGTGCCGGGGCCACCGCCAAGCTCCATGTGGCTGTCGCACCCCCCACCTGGACCAGAGCTACCCCTTGCCCAGCGTGGGCCCTGATGCCCCGCGGGGCCGGCTCTGTGAGCCCACCCAGGGCGGGGACAGCAGATCCCATCATGAGCTGCCCCCAGCATCAGGCAGGTCAGCACGTTTATAGCTTTTCAGGACGGAACCCCAGCATCTTTCCTCTGGCCAGGGTGGCTTCAAGTGAGCCTGCCAGCATCCTGCCCACACAGCAGCAGCAAGCTGACAGCGGAGGCCGAAGGGGGCGGGGGTGGCAGGGGCAGGCCTTGCCCCTGGGGGACGTGCATTCTTAGGGAGAGGGTGCCGCCCTGGGCAGATCTCTAAGGACTCCACACTGCCGGCCCAAGCGCTGGGGAGAGGAGCGTGGAGGCCAGGGCCTGGGAGGAGCCTGGGTCGATGGAGCCATCTCCACATGGGGCCCCGGCCAGTCCAAGGAGGCCACGGCCGCAGGGACTTCAGAGCTGGGCAGCCGGCTTCCAGGAAGGAGCGGTTAAAGCTGGGGCCAGACCGTCCCCCAACAGACCCGCTTCGGGAGGCGCCTGTGGACGAGGAGGGGCTCCCTGGGCAGCTGGGGCGGGTATCCCAGGCACCGGGCGGTAATGGCGGCAGCAGACGCCCCGCTCACCTGTGTGGCCCTGAAGCTTTTGCACGATCTCCTTGGTCTGCAGGTTCCAGATATAGACCAGGTTGTCCTCCGAGCCTGACACGATCCACTGGGTGTAGCAGGGGGCAGGGGAGCAGGGAGAGAGCAGGGTCAGGGTGCCCGTGTGGCCGGACCGCGCTCTGCGCCCACAGCCCCGGCAGGGAGTGTGGCCCCCGAACTACTCCCGTCCAGACGCCGTCCCACCGCCTGCTGCTCGCCTCAGGGCGGCTTCCAGGGCGTTGGCCGTCAGTCACGGCCCAGCTGCTCATCACCAAGGCTCCTGCCTGAGCCTGAGGGTCAGGGCAGGTTCCAGTGGGGCCCAGGCAGAGGGGACAGGACGTCCCCAAACGAGCAGTCTGCATAGCAGGCCTTCACACGGGTTAAATCCAGAAAGCTCCCGCTTGTTCTGTGGGTGAGAAGACCAGGCCCGCCTGGAGGAGGAGCCAGGGAGCCGCTGGGCTGGCAGACGACTCACCTTCCCACCGGTGACGGAGAAGTTGGCGAATATGCAGTACTTCTCGTTCTTGTGGCCCGTGTACGTCTTCAGGCACTGAAACGGCCAGGGACACCGCTGAGTCACAGCCGCCCCGCGTCCCAGGTGACCCCCCAGCCATGACTGCACGGCTCTGTGAGCCCCATGAACCCCACCCCACAGCCCACCCAGGCCAAGTTTTAACCCGCATCATGGGGGCATTTGCACCAAACCAACTCCACAAAGTCACTCTCTGCACCCTGCGGCCACAGCCCAGGACCCTCAGGAGCCCCGGAGCCCCTTGCTGTAGGCACCCACCTTGCCTTTGCTGTAGTCCCAGAGCTTCAGTGTGCTGCAAGGCAGAGGGGGCGGGTCAGCGCACCATGCCCAGGGGCAGGGGCCCCGCGAGGCGTCCAGGGCGTGAGGACACCCAAGCAGAGCGTGGGAGCCCCAGGCACCGGTGGCTCAGAGACCTTTTCTTTCCCACAGGAAGCTACTGAGTGTTAAGCCGATAAGGGGTCCTCACTGCCCCTAAGAAGGGGCGTGGGAAGCCCTGTCCAGCACAGGTTTCAGCAAGGGTCCTTCCTCCTCTCGTGGGGGCAGACCCTGCGAGCCCACCTGCGGGCAGCCCACCATGCACAGGAGGCTGAGCCCCAACAACCCCCAGGAGGGTGGCTGACAGCTGGGGACGCCCGCCCACAGCTTGTCAAAGAGAAGCAGGGTGCCTGGTAGAACTGGGAGCACTGCAAGGCCCCCGTGCACCACCCCTCGGACAGGAGGGTCCCCGGTGACCACGGAGCCAAGGACCTGAGGTCCGGCTGCATACAGACGGGCCCTCCAGTGCGGCCCGGCAGGGAGGGACGGTCTCAGGCTGGGGCCTGGCCGCACACCCACCCCAGGCAGGCATGGAAGTGCTTACTTGTCCAAGGTGGCGGCCAGGATGTACTTGCCGTTCGGAGAGAACTTCACGAAGGACACGGGAGGGTTGTCATCATCTGTGTGGAGCACAGAGGTGGCTGCCAGGGGCACCAAGTGACGGGGGGCCCCCCACCACCGCCCAGGGAGGCCACCGCCACACGTGTCCACACTGCCACTGCCCACCACTCGTGCCAGCGTGAGGGCCGCTTCACCCGTGACCCCCGGACAGCAGAGCTTCAGGAACAAAGGCCCTGCGGCCAGTCAGCCTCAAGAGGCTGGGCCTTCAGCCGCCCCGGGGCCGCTTCAACTCAGGGCACAGAGAAGGCCTCGGGGTGGCCGTCTCGCAGGGGGGCTTGCCCACACCCAGCTGCCCTGAGGACGCAGCGGCCCCGCTGAATCGTGGCAGCCAATCTCCTGAAGGTTACGGTGGGACAGTGCAGGTTCTTTCTGGAAACCACCTAGCGATGTCACGCCCACACCCCCGCTCCTGACACTCGGGGTCCAGCGCACCCCAGGCGGCCCTGGGGAGGCAGGTTGGAGCTGCTGGCTGGGCAGGGCCGGCCTAGGAGGCACTTGGCCCTGTGACCGCACCGCCCCCGCCTGGGGAGGAACGTGCCCCTGCCTGGGGAGGGGCCCCGAGTGCACCCTGGGGAGGGGCCGCGTGGCCCTGGGTCCCGAGCACCGGGGAGTGGCCCGCGCGTTACCACCTCGGGGGGCCCAGGCCTGCGCCCCACACGTGGGGGGCCGCTGCTCTCTCTGCCGGGCGAACGCTGGAAAGGCACGGGGGAACGCGTGAGGGCTGCCCCGCGGCTGCGACAGCCTAAGGGCCTGACGCCCCAGAGCCGAGGTCAGACGGGGCAGGAGGCAGGCTGCGGCCACCTGTGACCTCGGGCATCAGCTCCCGCCCAGCTGCGGGGCGGCCACGAGGAGGCCATGAGCTCAGGTTAAGAGCCCTCGCTCAGCCACGGACACAAGGACACAGCATGGTGGGGGTGCCCAGACCCAGGGAAGCGATGCCACGGGAGCAACGTCTCAGTCAGAGTTCACAAAGTGAGAAAACCACAAAGGCCACTGCGGCCCTCCCCGCCCTCCTGCCCTAGGCCTGGCCCCACGGACAGCGCCTCACAGGTGGGTTAAGTCAGATGAGGCGGCTGGGCGGGCCGTGGGGGCCAAGCCGATCTGACCAGTGTCCTGTGACCTGCAAGAGGGGGTAGGGACGCCCACGGGGGGCTCGTGGGGAGGGTCACGGAGAGGCCCCAGGCGGAGCCAGCCCTGCCCATGCCCTGACCGTGGGCTCCAGCCTCCAGGATGTGGGTCAGGTTTCTGCTGTTTAAGCCACCCACCTGGCCTGCAGAGTCCCGTGACGGTGGCCAGAGCAGACCCTCAGAGCCACGCGGGCTCCCACGATAGCCCAGGGCAGGGGGCAGCCCTGGCCCACAGCCCCTCCCCACTCGTACACGGAGCCCACCACCTCACCAGACATGGCAGAGGCCTTCCATCGGGACTGAGATCGGCCTCCCCGATAGGAACCCCTGCCAGCCCCATCACCCTCCCAGGCCCGAGGCCCTGGGGCCCTCAGCCACACACACTCCCTGCCTGGCGGCGCTGCCTTCCCGTTCGGTGATACCCCCCAGCCCAGCCCCGCACCATCTGCAGAGACCCCGGAGTGCCCCCCACACCCCACACCCAGCAGACGGGGCTCGCTGAGGGCCCCAGCCAGGCTGGACAGCAGGGCTGAGCGGGAAGGAGCGGGGGAGTCCCCTCGGGAGCGGGTCCAGCAGGGAGGAAGGGCACCCCACTCACCGATGAGCGTCTTCAGACACTGGCCCGAGGCGGTGTCCCAGATCCGACTGCAAAGCAACAGGCACAGCGGTGACCGTGGGCGCCCGGGCTCGCTTCCCCACGCGCTCGCTTCCAGTCCTGACGCCTCGCCTACTTGCTCAGCCTCTCTCAGCGCCACGGGGGAGACGGTGGAGGAGGGCACGACCGGCCCGCTCCGCACCCATGGCCGCAAGGCCCCCTACCCGACCGGCTGCCCCGCTGGCTCTCCAGGCGCCGGCACGCCAAGCACGCAGCCCCGGGGGCGAGCACTTCTCACACAGACAGCGTGTTTCAGGCACTCGTCTGGATGGCCTCTGGTTCAGGGACAAGAGAGCCTGTTCTAAGAGCCGATACTCCCCGCCTGGACGTGCAGGCGTCACGCCAATAGAGCCTCAGTGCGTGTGCGGCTTCTGCCAGCACAACACCCCATGACTTAGACGTCAGCCTTGATCCACTTCTCGCGCGATGACCTTCTCTTCGTATCACGTCAGCTGGAAACCCCAAGTCACACTGAGTGATGCAGGTGACGGGGACGTGAGGACTGTCCGCGGGGCACACAAGGCTCCTCCCAGGGGCAGAGGCAGCACGGCCAGCCCTGCCGCGCCCGGGAGCCCTGCTGCAGAGCCGCCACCAGCTAAGCGTGCTCACTCACACCGGGTCCCGCATGGCCAGGCCCTCTGCGTGGCCCCGGGCGGGTCCTGGCCCCCTCGGCCTCCTGCAGCTCCACCTGTTTGCCCCGTCTCGGCCCCGTCTCTGCCTTGCACCTGCCCGGCACACCCTTCTCTCCTGAGCCTGGACCGACATGCGCTGTTTCAGGTGTGTTTCTTGAAAACAAGCGGTCAGAGGGCTTTTGACCCAAACCTGACAGTTTCTCCTGCGGGTGCTCAGCCAGCCCCATGGCCTCGGGAACACCCCCCGCGCACACCTGTCCTTACACAGCGTGTGTTCCTCTAGCTTCTCTATGTCACTGGCACTAAACGTGGACAAATCCGTAGTGCCGCTGTCTTTCTCCCATGTAGCTGGAAGGTCCCCTGTGGGCCACGGGTCTGTCCAGCGACTGCTGTGACACCACTCTGCACACACAGACACCTCCTGACGCTCCGCACTCACACGTGCTGAGGTCAGCTTAAAACACTCTCCCTACGCCTCCCCGCACGTCTCCGGCATCTCACTGACCTCAGACACTGTGCTCTCAAGACAGTGCCCCCGCCTCCCTTCCCCCTCACGCCCCCTGGGATGGGACCTGTGCTCTCACCTCCTGCTCAGGACCCTGACGTCCCCAACAGAACACTCGAGGATGCTCACATCAGCACACCTTTCTTCCACTCCCCACCCCACCGGGGCCACGGGCTTAGGATGCCCACCCTTCAGGGCCCACTAGGAGCCACGTCCGGGACAGCTGCGCCTCCCCCACCCCACCGGCCCCATGGCCCCTGCCCAGGGAGCAGAGGCTTCCGCCGGAGGCGCAGAGACACAAACTGTGCGAGCAAAGGCCATTAAATACTCGCTGGTTCAGTCAAGTAAAACTGTCACTTACCAGAGACCATCGTAGCTACTGGAAACTATCAAGGATCCGTCTCGATTAAAGTGAACCTGAGAATGAAGGAGAGGGAGGAGGAAAAGAAACTCACTCTGAGATCATCAACACGGACTGTCTCCCTGGACGGGCTTCTGGATGCCGAGCCCACAGCAAAGATACACACCCCCCGAGCAGCTCTAAATTCTCCTGGCGTCCTGAGACTCTAACAGAGATGCGCAGCGATGGGGATGAAATGATCCTTCTCACCTGGCGTCTCAAGCAAGTTTGCTTCACGACAGAAGACTGAACCACACAAAGAAAACCAACCCTGAAACGTCTGGAGTATTGCCATCACGAACTTCAGAACACACGCGGGGAAAGGAAGAAACGGCCAACCCAGACCCCCTGCTCCGCGGGGAGAGGCCCAGCTGGCCAGAGCCTGTCTGTGGACGTGGACAAGTGACGGGGGCCTGACCACGGCTTCCATCCAGAGAGAAAAGTCAGGAGAGACGCCCACTTACGCAGACACTCGCCCACCGAGCACTCCCCAGAACCACAAGACGCCAGATCACTGCTCCGAGTGCCCAGACAGTGACTCCTGGGATACCCAGGCCCGTGTGAGCTTTCCAGAGAGGGCGGGAACATGACCCAGGCTGCTCCAAACCGTGTGCCTGGGAAAAGGTGCAACCTCCAGGTGGGAGGCCAGCCTGGGCTGTCTCCACAGCCGTGACTTTGCCTGAATGCCTGACCCCGCCCACGACAGAGACAGGCTCGACACACCCGATAAACAATGGCCACCTGACCAGCCCCTTTCTCCTGACCGGCTGGTCTTTGGTTTGTCCTCTTTCTTTTTTCCGACTGACTCTCCACTTGAGCAGCAAGAGCAATCAACGTCAGAAGTTCGAGTCCTGGGCAGGACAAGCCGTTTTACAACCAATGAGCCCCGAGAGAAACATGGTATTTGGTGCCGTGTGCAGTGCCTGTCCTGTGCGAGGGCCCCGGGAATCTGCGTCTCTCCCGCACTCCCAGCAGAGGCCGGCCCGGGACCATGGCTGGGAGAACCGCGTCCACACGGCCCAGGGCCTGCGACGGGGCTGCGTGTGCCCCTTCCACTTCTCAGCCACTGCGGCAGGGAAGTAACAGGTGAAACAAGCCTGCTGTATTTTACTTCACCCAGTGTTCCCGGAGGAGGGCATGGCAGCCCACTCCAGGATTCTCACCTGGAGAATCCCAGGGACAGAGGAGCCTGGTGGGCGACACTTCGCGGGGGTACAGAGTCAGACACAATGGAAGCGACTTGGCGCACAGACAGGCACGCATCTGAAACACTACTTCAACACACAACCAGCATTAGACACTACCAGCGAGACACCAGACACCCTTTTCAGGGCACGGAGTCCTGGAAACCCGAGCGGCTCGGTATTTCACACTCCCACACACCTCGGTCGGCGACGCTGCCCCGGGTGGCCGGGGGCCTCCGTGTGGACGACGTGGCACCTGAAGAGCCGTGGTGGGTGGCCCCGCCCGGCTCCCAGCGGCACCGACAGCTACCTCTCGCCGCACGTGCTCCTCAGCCTCCCAAAGCGACTTTCTCTCAAACTCACAGCACCTGAGCTCATCACACTCAACCCTTTGAACCTGCAAACTGTGAGCTGATGGAAACCCCTTGTAGGTGATGCTGGGTGGGCCCAAAGCCTGCACCGCACTCCGCCCTGTTCCTGACCACGTTCAGAGGGCACAGCCAGACGACGCAGCGAGGTGTCCGTCTGCACCAGCGCTGGGTGAGGGCAGGGCAGCCAGAGTGTGGGCCACACAACGAACGGCAGGCAGACCCGGGCTCTGCCCACCCCCGCCCACGGGCGCCGTGGCACGAGCGTGCCAGCCCGCTCAACAGACCTGGGCTGCACCCCTCTCCACACAGTGAGAGCCACCAGTCAGCGTCCGTCGGGGGGACCAGCAGAGTGTCGACCACCGGCAGGCACAGAGCCGGAAGGAGCCCAAGACCCTCACCCAAGCAGGGAGAGCTGAGGCAGGACACCCTGACCTGCAGCACCCTAAACAGGAGGCGCGCACTGGAGAACACGTGTTTAAAAAGCAGGCACCCTGCTCGAAGCCCCAGGCACGAGTCATGACACCGGGCCAGCGCCACGCCAGGCGGCTTCGACTAGCTCATCAGTTCAGTTCAGTTCAGTCCCTCAGTCTTGTCCGACTCTTTTGTGACCCCATGGACCGCAGCATACCAGGCCTCCCTGTCCATCACCAACTCCTGGAGTTTACTCAAACTCATGTCCATTGAGTCAGTGATGCCATCCAACCATCTCATCCTCTGTCGTCCCCTTCTCCTCCCACCTTCAATCCTTCCCAGCATCAGGGTCTCTTCCAATGAGTCAGTTCTTCGCATCAGGTGGCCAAAGTATTGGAGTTTCAGCTTCAGCATCAGTCCTTCCAGTGAATATTCAGGACTGATTTCCTTTAGGATGGACTAGTTGGATCTCCCTGCAGTCCAAGGGACTCTCAAGAGTCTTCTCCAACACCACAGTTCAAAAGCATCAATTCTTCGGCACTCAGCTTTCTTCACCGTCCAACTCTCACATCCGTACATGACTACTGGAAAAACCATAGCCTTGACTAGACGGACCTTTGTTGGCAAAGCAATGTCTCTGCTCTTTAATATGCTATCTAGGTTGGTCACAGTTTTTCTTCCAAGAAGCAAGCGTCTTTTAATTTCATGGCTGAAAGCACCATCTGCAGTGATTTTGGAGCCCCCCAAAATAAAGTCTGACACTGTTTCCACTGTTTCCCCATCTATTTCCCATGAAGCGATGGGACCGGATACCATGATCTTAGTTTTCTGAACGTTGAGCTTTAAGCCAACTTTTTCACTCTCCTCTTTCACTTTCATCAAGAGGCTCTTTAGTTCTTCAGTTTCTGCCATAAGGGTGGTGTCACCTGCATGTCTGAGGTTATTGATATTTCTCCTGGCAATCTTGATTCCAACTTGTGCTCCATCCAGCCCAGCGTTTCTCATGATGCGCTCTGCATGTTAAGTTAAAGAAGCAGGGTGACAATAACCAGCTCATTACGTGTCCCCTAAAGGTCAAGGCTCTGAGCACGGCATCAGTGGGACAAAGGCCTTCCACAGCTAAGAACGCTTAAAATCGCTCACCTACAGGACTTCAGAACCTGGAAAGGACCAACCGCTCGGTAACAACAGACAACCTGTTTATACATGATTCCCTCTACTTTCCAAAAGGTCAACTTGGCTGACAAACCATCTCTGGCTCTTTGTTGACAAAGAGACACTTCGCCTCATTCGTACACGGAGCAGTTTATGACACGTGTGTAGTTTAACCCTTGCACATTCACCCCGCGCACGGGGGTGCCCAGAACAGCCACTGTGGACCACGCTGGGAGGATCGCTTCCCCCCGTCTCCCCACAACTGGCCACCGCAACCCCGGGACACTCCACCCACCACAGTCACCTCCACGCCACACTCACTGCATCGGTGCTCACACCTGCACCGCTCGGCCCTGGTAGACCAGGCTCCCTGTCTGCCCTGTGAGACCCCATGCAGGGGCACCTCCCCTCCCCCACGCCCCCCACCCCAGGCACAGGTCCCCGAGCCTGGTCTCTGCCGTCGGGGTGGCAGCGGGACTCACGGCCGAGACGGGGTCCGAGTGGGCCGGCAAGGTCTTGAGGCACTTCCCTGTCTTCACGTCCCATATCCGCACGCTCTCGTCAAACTGAAGACAAAGGAGAGGTGACGGCAGTTCCGCGGGGCGGAGCAGAGGGGACCGACCCCCGGCCTGAGCCGCCCAGGGGAGGCCCCACCCCCGCCCAGGGGCGCCGCACACTTACAGAGCCCGAGACGATGAGGTTGGACTGGGGGTTGAAGTTACAGCAAAAGACGTAATTGCTGTGTCCCTTTAGGGTTTTCAGACACTTTCCCTGAAATAACATCATTCCTGGCGGCTGTTTCCCCAAACACCGGCGTCAGGCTGAACCCAGCCCACCTAACCCGCAACAGCTGTAAAGCCCGACGGCACCAGCACACAGCCGCTCGCCGGCCGCACCCGCGTCCCCGCGAGCTTACCGAGCTCACGTCCCAGATCTTCAGGGTTTTGTCATCTGAGGCGGAGACAAGGAGGTTAGAATCCGATGACCAGGCCACGTCGGATATGCCCTGCGGGAGGGGACACGCGGTCATCGCTTAACAAAACAGGACTAGCCAGCCAGAGTCAGACTCCCAACATCCAACTGGAGATAACTAGACGTCACGCCCGCAGCTCGGGCTGACCGCAGAGATGGACCCACAGGCCAGGCCCAGAAGCCTGTTCCCTGGGGCTCTGCCAGGCCTCGCAGTCGGGTACAAACGCACCTGAGGAGGTCAAAGCAGGGAGGCAAGTACCTACCTAAAAACCTGGGGAGGAGGCCCGAGGGGGACTCCAACCTCAACCTGGCAGGCCTGGGGGCTGGGCGCCCCCCACACCCGGCAGCGACTTCAGTCCAGGCGCGGGGCAGGGACCTACCAGCTTGTGACCGGAGATGGTTTTCTCAAATTTCCCATCGTATGCTCCCCAAATCTTAATGAGTTTATCTGCAGCTGAAAGAAAGGAATGAAAGGCAATCAAGGTCTCCAGTCAACACCTGGGCTGCCCACAGCCACCCAAGGAGCAGCGGTCCTCGGCACCTGCCACCAGGCTCCCCCTGCCCCGGCCAGTCTCTTTAGAGCCACGGCCAGCACGGTTGCTGGGCGGGGGCACCTACACGAACTCGCCAGCCACTCCCCATTCGGGCTGAACTTCACAGAGGACACAGCTTTCGTGTGACCAGCCAGGGTGAATTTAAGAGCGTAGTTTGGTTTCACCGGTGTGGGCTGTTAAAGAGAGAATACTGGTCAGCAAACCCACTGATCGCCAGTCTGGACGCGATGCCCAAGGCGTAAGGTCAAGCTCTGGACAGTGCCTCTGAGAGCCCTCATCCACCTGAACACACGTGCCTAACCCTGAGCCCGGACTTCCCGCACCAGCCCTGCCTCTCCCGTAGCCCTGCCAGCCAGACTAGAAACACGAGGGCCCCTCCCGGAAGTGCCCGTCCCCCACCGTGCAGCTGGGAGCCCCAACAGCGCCAGCAAGGCTTCAGCAGCCCCCCGCCCGTCCCAAGGTCAGCCTCCCCAAGCACCCCTGAAGTCCTGCGCCCTTGGGCCGAGGCCTGCCTGTTGCCTGCAGGCTACCTCCACAGGGAAGGGTAGGACCAGAGCTGGGGAGCTTAACAAGAGACGGTGTCTGGGTCCCACAGAGACTCTTACAATCAAGACCAAGGGCTTACACTGTTGACGAAGCCGCCTCCTCAAGTGACAGGTGGGGCATCCCCAACGTGGCCCATAAAAAGCATTGGCTGAGAATGCAGTTTGGAGTAAAAACCGGCAATATTTCAGTGGTGAGGGAGAACAGGCTTATGCACTTGCAATAACATTTCCGAGAGTCTCCTAGCCTCTGTGCCCCGGCAGTTCCCCGGGGCCCTCGGGGACGCACCTTGCTCTGTGTGGCAGAGGATGACGGGGTGGGCTGTGCTCGGGCGGCCTCCGTCTCCGGCTTCTTCTCCTCGGTTGCCATGGCTCTGCAGCCCACCGGGCGGAGAGGTCACAGCACCGAATGGAGGACGCACCGTGGGAAGGGCCGTCTGCTGATCCAAAGCTGCAGCGGGGGACGGAGGCCAATACACAAACCGCGCTTCAAAGACGAGTGCCCTCGAGAGGTCTGCCGGGCGGCCCCGTGGCCAAGAGTCTGCTTTTCCAAGGCTGGGGCCACAGGTTTGATCCCTGATCGGGGAACTAAGATCCCATATGCCGCATGGTCCAGCCAAAAATGAATAAACTTATAAATAAAATACATGGAAAAGTTAATGCCCAGGAGAAAGAACAACAACAACAAGGCCTACTGAGCCCTGCAGCAGGTGCTGCTCCAGACTGGGGCTCTCGCCCCACCTGTGGGTCAGAGATGTCTCCTGCTGTGTTACCCACCCGTCTGCAGAAACACAGCCAAGTCCAGGCAGACAAAAGGCAATTCTCTTCAAAGAGCCCCTGATACACTTAAAACAAATCAGGGCTTCCCTGGTGGCTCCGTGGTAAAGAATCCGTCTGCCAATGCAGGAGTCACGGGTTCGATCCCTGGTCTGGGAATTTCCCACATGCCATGGAACAACAAAGCCCATGCACCACAACCGCTCAGCCTGCACTGTAGAGCCCGGGAACCGCAACTCCTGAGCTCACGGGCGGCAAGTCCTGAAGCCCACGCAGCCTAGAGCCCATGCTCTGTAACAAGAGAAGGCCCATGCAGCAAGACTCAGCAGTGCCAAAGATCTATCAGTGTGTTAATAATAATAAAGCAACCAAGGACCTCTTGACCAGGAAACAAACATGCCAAGTGACAGGAGCTGAGCTGCAGGAACGCATCCAAGACCCTGACAGCACCCCCAGCAATACAAGAGGACCAAGAGCAGGAGCGCAGCCCCCGCGGCCCCCTCCCGGGCTCCAAGGCCGCCGAATGCAGAATGCAGCCTGCAGACGCACGGCTGCTTGAAGACAGCGAGAGGCTCTCCGTCCCCAGTGAGGTGGCGACCAGACAGCCAGAAAGCACAGCCCGGAGCCAGCCCTGCCCATGCAAGCCCCACCGCCTGGCCTTCCTAGAAGCCTTTGCCTGAAGCACGCCCGGACACCCAGCGTGCAAGCCAGCTCGCTGCAGAGGAGGGAGAGACCGCAGCGTGAAACGGGAACCTGGGGAAAGCCACTCGGCGGGAACCTGGCTTCCCCTATCACAGGAGGACATGCCGTCACTGGGATACATGGCACAGAAGCCAGGTGACTCTGAAACAAGGGAAGGCATTATTCCAGAGCAGAGCCACCCAGACATCCCGTAAGCATCGCGGGCCATCCAAGGGCGAAGCTGGCACCACCGTGAGCCAAGGAGTTTACACGCTGAAACTGGAAGTCACACCGAGGCAGAATGAACGGAAGCCATCCAAACGAGCACGTCCCCGGTCTCGTCCAGGAGGAGGGGAGAGAAACCATCACGCAACATAGCAGTGCAGAGTGCCCGGCCGGCCACCTGCTGCAGGACTGTGGCCCAGGGATGGCGCGGGGGCACCCAGAGCGGAGCGGGGGAGGCCAGGGGCTGGTCAGTAAACCTGCCCGGGGGCAAGGTGCGGGCACAAAGCTGGGGCTCAGGAAGCGCTGGCTACTCGGTGAACCCCTTCAGTGCAACCAGGCCCCGCCTGGACCCAAGAGCTGCCTTCCCCTGGGTGGGCAGCACACTGGGCGGGCAGAGGAGCCAAGGCCAGAGCTGGAGGGTCTGTTTCACAGAAGCAGACCCCTGAAGGAGCCAGACCACAGTTAGGGCTGACGGAGGAGAAGCCCGAGGCGCATCCACGCTGAACGCAAGTGGGAATGGAAGAGGCTCCGTTTGGGATGGGAAAGGCAGTTCTGAGGCCTGAGCAGCTCCTGTTAGCACAAAAGCCAAGACCACCAAGTGACGTGAGGCTCGACTCCCGCAAACCTGCTGCCCTCAGGTGAGGAGCAGGGATACACAGGGGGTCTCACAGAGAAGGTGCCAGACTCCTCCCAGCTCAACCCCTGCCCAACCCTTCCGCCAACAAATCATTAACTGCACAAAACATCAGCGCACAGAAATCCAGCCCAACTCTTGCAAATACAATCGCTTGACTCTTAACATGTGGAGCCGGCCTCCAGAGCAATTACCAGCAGACCCCTCTTGGCACCCAGGTGAGCCTGGCCACCCAAAGCTGAGCCAACCGACTTGAGGGGGGGGGGGGGGGGATGTTCTCTTGGTCAACCGGGAAAATGCAAAACGCTGGGGGCTCCACCCCAGAGACTGGGCCCTGCCCGTGGGAAGAGAAGGGGGCCATGAGCCGCCGGAGAGCCAGGGACCCCCCCGCCCTCGGCACTCCACCGGGGTTCTCAGACGCGCCGGCTTACCTCTCTGCCTCCTACGGAGCCTCGCCAACTTCGGAGGCAGGGTCTTTCTCAGCAGCTGCCAGCGTCGACAGGGAACCTGGGCGGGAAGAAACGGGGTGAGAGGCTCCGGGGAACATCCTCCACACCCCTAGAAGGGCTCTCGCAGGCCAGGCTGCAAGGAGTCTGAGCCTCCATCGCGGGAGCGCGGTCCCCGGGGCCCTCCGGGGAGAAGGGCCCGGCTGCCTTGGGCAGGGGGTCGGGGGGCGCAGGCGGGGGTGAGGGCGTCTCTGCAGCTGAGGGCACACCGGGCGGCGCGCTCAGGCGCGGGCTGGCCCCGTGGGTCGGGGTCTCTCCCTGGAAGCAAAGGGGCCGCCGCGCACGCCGGCGGCGCTGGGGGTCGCGGTCCCGCGGCCGGGGCTCGTCGCCCGGCCGCTGGGGGCGGGGAGGGCCCAAGGCTCGGCGCTCCGGGCCGGCCGGTTCGCGGCGGGCTGCCGTCAGGGCAGGGGGCCGCCGGGCCCGGCGCCTGGAGGCGAGGCGGCCGGCGCGGGGCGTCCGCGCTGCGAGGCCCGGCGGGGCAGCACCCGGCCCGGGCCCTCTCGGAGGGGAGCTACGGGAGGCGACGAGGAACACAACGCCTCGGCCTGGCTCACCGGGGATAGTGCGGCCTGCCCGGGGCGGCGGGGCCGAGCACCGAGGGGGGCGCTCCGGGCGTCGCGTCGGCGGCCGCTGGGCGGGACGTGCAGCGCGCGTGCGCAGGCGCGGGGGGCGGAGGCGGACGGGGCGGGGCAAACGCACAAAGCCGGCCTCTCGCGGCGGCGGGCGGCTCATTGGAGAAGACCCTGCTGCCGGGAGAGATTGAAGGCGGGAGGAGAAGGGGCGACAGAGGATGAGACGGTGGGATGGCATCACCGACTCGAGGGACACGAGCAGGCTCTGGGAGATGGTGAAAGGATAGGGAAGCCTGGCGTGCTGCAGTGCATGGGTCGCAAAGGATCAGACACGACTGAGCGACTGAACTGAACTGGTAGTGGCGAGTTCCGGCCCTTCTCCTGCACCTTCTAGATGCTGAGGTATGGTGATGCCCACAGGAAGTGCCTGCGCGCCTCTTGAGTATTCACATCTGGAGCGCGCCCTGCAGCGGCGCCCCAGGGAGGAGCCCAGCTCCCCGTGCCCGGGATTCGCGGGACGCTGGGGGGTCGCGTCTCTCCACCCGCCGCGCAAGCCGGGCAGCGGCGGCCGCGTCCACGGCCCCCGTCGGCCCCGGCGATTCTCCGCATGGCATCTCCATTAATTTCGGGACACCCCTGTGAGGGGCCCTGGCCTTCCAACTTGGAAGAGAGGAGCCTTGAGCTCTGAAAGGTTCAGAACCTGGACTCTGGGAGCTGCGCCCACCGGAACCCCCGCAGGACCTGCGGCGGGGTCGGCGGGGCCTTCCCGCTCCCGGGTCAAGAGAGTTGTCTCCTGAGCCCCCAGCGTGGAGATGCGCACGGTCGCTGCGTGCGGGCTACCGTGGGGTCTGCGGGGTGATGGCCTAGACAGGTATTATTATCGCCTCCTGTTGCAGATGGGGAAAGGGAGGCCCAGAGCGGAGGGCTCGGCGGCCCAAGGAGAACCCGGAGCCGGTGTTCTGGCCCCAAATCCTGTGCATTCTCACCCCCACTGCTCTGCTTCTGCTACCCACGCGGGTCTTAGAATCGCGGATGGTCTCCGGAGCCCCATGGCCCCAACCTGGGCCCTTGGATAGAATGACCTACAGTTTCTTATTTCCCAACTAAAAATGGGAACTCCGAATATGACACAGGAACCCGTGCAAACAAAAAGACAGAGCATTTGAAATGGAAATGCCCAGGGAATATGAGTTGTGTGGTTGTCATAGATACAGGAGCCCAAACTGGCAGCTGGCTGGAGTCCAGCCCCTCCCAAGGAGGATGCCTGGATGGTAAAGTCCCCGTCGGACCCCGCCTGGCAGGGAGGCCGTGGCTACCAAAGGTAACAAAACCACCTCTGGATGAAGAAGGGCATCTGCATCCACCTGGCTGCCTGGGCCCAAAACAGAGCCCATTAGGAATGCCCCTCCATCCCTCTTCAGACGGCTCTCCTAGCCATTCACTTCCCTCCCTCCCTACTCCAGTGCTGCCTCCCAGCTGTCCTTTTCCAAACCTCTCTGAAACACAGTCTGAACTGAACTCTTGGGTCCAAATCCAGTCTTTGCTGGCGGGGGTTACCAGACTGGTCTCCATCCTGTGGCCTAGAGCCACCCCCAAACTGTGCACCCCAGATTCCAGCCCCAAGTCAGAAGTACTTCCTGACCCTAGAACTCAGAACTCAAACCAGGTTCCCAGGTAAATGGGTCTTGCATTCCTCCCCTCCCCACTGGCACCCTACTGCCCCACCCCAACCCCCACCTCCCAGATAGAGCCTTCCAGTGAAAATGAGAAAATCAATCTTCTAGATCTCTTGAGTGTTTTTGCAGTCCATCCTGTGGTCATAGCTAAAATTGTCTTAAGTTTTAAATCCTTTTCTACCCCTCCCCAAATGTGGTCAGACTCAGAAAAATCACAAGTGGAAATGGAAAAGAGGAATAAAAGATGGAGAAAACATTTTGGAGTTGTGTTTCTTTTTTAGGACATTAGCTGTGCTTTGGCCAGCAGGAACTAACTGGCCAGTGAACCTGTTTCCATGAACAGTTTTTATAAATACAGCATGTCTGTGGGCTGTGCCCTCAGCCTGACAACACAAGCATGTCTGGGTGCTGTCTCTGCTCACCTAGGTCCCTCCACCAGGCTCTCCTGCTCCCCAGGGCGCCCTTACCTCCCCCCACAGCCAAAGTCAGTCCACCGGGGCTTCCTCCCCTGACCCTCAAACCTTGTGAGTCTTCCTGGCTGTGGTTTCAAGGCTCCCGGCTCCTTCCCAGTGGAAACACTCATCTTTCCTTGTGATGCCAAGTTCAGTGTCTCCTGGCTGAGCTGAGTCGGGTTCCCTATCACAGCACTCTGGGGAAGTAGCCCAGATAAGAGGAGGGAAAGTACCTGTGTACTTCACTCTTTAGTAAATTTGTTACATATGTTGCCTCTCTGCATGTTCAGGGCAAGCCAGAAGCAAGTTGCTTTATGGCTTTTCACAATGCAGAAACAGGTTGAGAATAAGAGAGGTTGAGAAGCTGCCCAAGGACACAGACAGCTGGCACAACCACGGATGTCAGGACTGGGAGGGCAGAGGCTGCACTCCCAACCACCAGACTACAAAATGCACACTTAGTGGTACTTATCAGATGGATGGAAGGATGGGTAGATGGCGGGTGGTTGGATGGATGGTGGGTGGTTGGATGGATGCGGGTGGTTGGATGGATGGCGGGTGGTTGGATGGATGCGGGTGGTTGGGTGGATGGCGGGTGGTTGGATGGATGCGGGTGGTTGGATGGATGCGGGTGAATGGGTGGGTGGTTGGATGGATGGCGGGTGGTTGGATGGATGCGGGTGGTTGGGTGGATGGCAGGTGGTTGGGTGGATGCAGGTGGTTGGGTGGATGCAGGTGGTTGGGTGGATGGCGGGTGATTGGGTGGATGCGGGTGGTTGGGTGGATGCAGGTGGTTGGATGGATGGCGGGTGGTTGGATGGATGGCGGGTGGTTGGGTGGATGCGGGTGGTTGGATGGATGCGGGTGGTTGGATGGATGACGGGTGGTTGGATGGATGATGGGTGGTTGGATGGATGCGGGTGGATGGATGGATGGTGGCTCGGTGAGTGGATGCATGGATGGATGGTGGGATGGATGAGAAGCAGGAAAGCAGGCTTTACCAGCGGGAGCAGTCAGCAAGGGTGTAAGGAAGGGGCAGAGCTGAAATTAAGAAATCACCTTCTTGGACGACTTGAAGCTTCAGAAAACCCATATTTGTTCCCTAGTGATAAATCTTTCATCAGACACAGAACTGATCAGGACTTGCTGGGAGGTGATAGAGGAACCAGACATGGCAGCCGTGGCAGGAGTGCTGGATGCTCCCCACAGCAGGCAGCAGGCTGGGTGGGGAGCACCGGCTCTTTACTGGCCAGGCCCAGAACCTTGGATTACACGGCAGGTGATGAGGGAGGGTGGTGGAAGATGTCCAGGGCCCAGGGCCTCCAGGCACAGCTCGCCAGATTTCCCAACTGGAAGCCAGCCTCTGCTGGGCCACCATCCCAGGGAGCTGCTGATGCTGCCTGGAGACTCTAAGGCTTCTACAGCCAAGATTGGGGGACGTGTGTTAAAACTCCTTCTCCCCTAGTGACCATGCCAGGGCAGCTGGTTGGGAAGACTCTGTCCCCCTTTCCCTCCCTGGCCTCTGCTCTCCCTTCCCCTCCCCCTCCCCCACGGTCCATCAGGACAGGCCGTGACCCCACGATCCCTGCGGCCTGGGGCCTGCAGCTCTCAACCCTGGTCTCCAGAGACCATTTCTAGTCCTAACTGTGCCACCCTCTGCTTCCTCCCCGGAAGTTCTTCTTCCTCAGTTCCCAGGGACAGAAAGAACAGGTAAGACAGGAAGCTGCCAACTCTTGACCTGGACTGTGGGGTTTCTCCTGATGTCTAATGTCAAGTTCCCCCCTTCCGTGGCCTTTGCCCAGTTTGGACCCCGCCTCCGCATCCTGTCCCTCGGGTCCCTTCCCCCCGCCCCCCAGCTAGGAAGCATCCCTTCATCCCCTTCCCTCCAGGTGCCATCCTCCCAAAGTTCAGCCTTGCATCTTGTCCGCTCTGAGGAGACTGGCTGTCCAGTTTGCCTGGCACCGTCCTGTGTTAGAGCTGAGAGCCCTCATCACTAGCAGCCCCTCCCTCCCAGGGGAGCTGGGACGTCACCTGAACCCCACCTCTGTCCCTCCTGTGAGATTATAGGAGCAGGGAAGCCGGGCTGGGCTGAGACGCCTACTGGGAGGGGCTGTAGTATGTGCTAGACCCTCCAAACGAATGCTTTCACTTTCACTTCCTGTTGGATTTAAACACACCCTAACTAGTTTGGCTCAGCTGGTAAAGAATCTGCTCGCAATGCGGGAGACCTGGGTTTGATCCCTGGGTTGGGAAGATGCCCTGGAGAAGGGAAAGGCCACCCACTCCAGTATTCTGGCCTGGAGAATTCCACGGACTGTATAGTCCATGGGGTCGCAAAACGTCGGACACGACTGAGCGACTGTCACTTTCACTTTTAACTAGTTTGAAGGGATTTCCTGGTAGCTCAGCTGGTAAAGAATCCGTCTGCAATGCAGGAGACCCCGGTTTGATTCCTGGGTCAGGAAGATGCCCTGGAGAAGGGATAGGCTACCTACGCCAGTATTCTGGCCTGGAAAATTCCATGGACTGTATAGTCCATCGAGTTGCAAAGAGTCAGACACCACTGAGTGGAGTAACTAGTTTGAAAGTCCCCAGTACTAAGCCCTCTGCCCTGAGCCTCCACCTGGCTCCAGGCCTGGGTGTCTCTGGGCGGGCCCTCTGCAGGTGGAGCGGGGCGCTGCTGGCATCAGTCTGGCCTGGAGCCGGGTTGGGCGGGTCGCCCGCAGGAATCCCAGGAATGCAGCGCCTGCTTCCACAGCCAGGCCCCACCTGTTCCAGTCCGAAAATGGTCTGCACACCCGCTCCCCCACCTCTTGGCCCGGGGAGCTCCCCCTGGGAGAGAGGTTCCCAGCCAGTGAGAAAGAAGCAGCTCCTGTGACAGGAGAGATGGAAATCAGAGACCCAAAGAGCCGGGGGATTTTTTTCAAAGGCTTTAGAGTATTCTTCCGGGTTGGAGGGGGGTAGGGGGCTGGGGGGTGGCGGGGAGCGGGTGTGGATTGTGCAACAGCGGCATTGCGGCCATTTTTAAGGAATAGAAACCTAGCTGCTGCTTTCTCACCTGTTTCCCTGTCATGTCAAACTATTTCCATTTGTCCGTGTTCTAAAACCCACTGCAGCTGCCCTTCCTGAGCGCCTACTGTGTGCCTTTCTGAGTCCTCCTGGCCTGAGGATCGTAAGCACAGCCTCCTTAAACCCCGAACATGGGGGTAAACTGTTGTGATTTTCGCAGATGAGGAAGACGGAGGTTCAGAGAGTCCCAAGGCCAAAGTGGACAGCAGAGCTGGGGCTTGACCCGCCCTCGGCCTGGAGTCTACGCTGTGTCCCTCTTCTGCATGCAGATTCGATCTCCATGTGGCTGGACCCACAGTCACCTTGCAGCCAGCCCTCCTGCGAGGCGCCTGTCTCGGGCTTTTCCCGCGTCACCACACAAGGCACCCTCGATCCAGTTCCCACGGCCGCTGCGAGCCCTTGGCTGCACGCTTGGGTCACTGCCAAGGTTTCATGTCTGCAGATTGTTTCCGTGGGCTAAGATCCAGGAGCCCAGTTGGGTCGCAAGATGGGAACATTGTCTGTGGGACACTTAACCCAGGAAAAAGGTGCCCTTCATGTGGGTGAGCAGGGGTACCGACCTGAGGTGTGCCTCTCGCCCGGGGGCTGGAGGGGACCCCAGGGCTGTGGCAGGGTGCGCGCAAGCCAGGCAGACCCAGCACCCACCTCACTGGGTTTCCCATGGCTCGCTGAGAATTCCCTGACGAGGAGCAACCAGCCTAAAATAGAAAAGCTGACACAGGGGAAACCCAGGGGCCGAAGTCTGTGCCCAGGCGGTCTTGCTGCAGCCCCTCTCCCAGGGAGCCTGTCCACTTGCCTCCATCCTCAGGGTCTTTAAATCTCCCTGCAAACAGCTAAGGGCCTGGCACTTGCAGGGACCAGGGACGTGGACAAGACTGGCCAGCCTCTGCGCTTCCTCGCGCCTGTCTTCTTGTGTGAGCCCGGCCTCAGGGATGAAACCGGAGGCGGGGAGGGCCGCCTGGCCACGCCCAGACCCTTTGCAAGAGCTTCCAGCCCCCAGCGGTCGGGACAGGCGTTCCCCAGCTGTGGGCTTGCTTTGGGAAGTTGGAGCAGGCTGGAAATTGGGGCCGTCTAGTTCTGTCTGGGGCAGAGGAAGTGGGGTGTGGATGTCCTGGCTAGTTCTAATTCCAGACCATAACTTACGCAGAAGCTCTGCGGGGACCAAGGAGGAGGGGCTGCAAGGGTAGGGGTGCCATCTGAATAAGTCTGAATAAGAGAAACCGTGCTGCCTAAAGCCCAGTGAAGAATGGGCCTCCGTGCCATATGAGCGCACAGACCCGTTCCAGGAATCACTCTCTCTGAAACAGCTGCAGGAGTCGCAGGCTACCAGAGGATGTTCACGACATTTTTTTTTTTTCTATTTTGGCTGTATGGCTTTTGAGATCTTAGTTCTCTGACCAGGGATCCCACCTGAGCCCCCTGCAGTAGAAGCCCAGAGTCCCTCCACTGGACCGCCAAGGAAGTTCCCTGGCAACATTATTTACGACGATGAAATACTTGGAGGCAACATACACGTCCATCTCTGAGGGAAGAGGCGAATCAGTCATGTTGTTGTTCACTTGCTAAACTGTGTCTGACTCCTTGAGACCCCATGGACTGCAGCACGCCAGGCTTCCCTGTCCTTCCCCATCCCCTGGAGTTGGCTCAAACTCATGTCCATTGAGTCGGTGATGCCGTCCAACCATCTCCTCCTCTGTCGTCCCCTTCTCCTCCTGCCCTCAGTCTTTCCCAGCATCAGGGTCTTTTCCTATAAGTCAGTTCGTTGCATCAGGTGGCCAAAGTATTGGAGCTTCAGCTTCAGCCTCAGTCCTTCCAATGAATATTCAGGGTTGATTTCTTTTAGGATGGACTGGTTGGATCTCCTTGCTGTCCAAGGGACTCTCAAGAGTCTTCTCCATGGTACAGTGCTTCCTGGAACATTCTGTAGACTCCAAAGGAATGAAGTAGCTGGGGGTTGTGCCTGGGAGCCAGCCACGCACGTGCAGAAAGAGAACCTGCACAAGACCGCACAGAGCTGTGCGAGGAGAAGCTGAGGAAGGAGCGGCCCCGGCTCTGCAGGACTCGCCCCCGTGACAGGCGCCCGGGGTGAGGGGACTAGGTAGCATCCTTCGGTCTCCCTTTTATGCCCCTGAGATTCTTCCATTTGATGATGTTCTTTGAGACTAAACAGAGTAATAATGGATCTTGTTCATTTCCACAATAGGAGACTGACGCACGGTTCAGCTAGACCACTGCAAACATCTCTCCCTCCATCCAGCCCATTCCCTGGCCCCCTCTCACCCACCAGCACCCCTGAAATGCACCCACGTACCCCATGCTGCCAGGAGCCATAGATGTGAAGCTGGCCCCGTAGGGCCCCTGCTCTGAGGAGTCCTCCAGGCCAGACCCACAGGCCAGTGGTCCCAGAACGTGGTTCCGGATTCTAGAATAGGCTTCTCATGGGTTGGTGGAAAGTCAAGGAGGCCTTTCCAGCTGGTGTGGGACCAGAGGTACCCAAGGGCAGGGGCTGCCCTGCAAACAGGAGGCAGGCTTGAGAGCCAGGGGGCAAAGCGGGGAGGGTGTGGAGAACAGGCCCCATAAACAAAGGCCAGTGACGTGGAGGTGCAAAGGGGCAATGCCGGAGCCGTGAGACCAGAGCAGTGAGTGCGGCCCGGCCAGCAAGCTATGGAGAGCCGGGGCCTAGGATGCAGAAGAGGACGAGCTCAGAGCCTCCTGCAGCTTAAGGCGGGGAGGCCAGCCTGCAGCCCTCACACCTGGGATCGCTCCAGGCCCGCAGAAGGTCCAGAAGACAAAAGGATGAAAGAAACCAAGCCTGCGGGGGCAGCCGCAGGAATGGGGCTGAGAGCGGGGCTCCAGGCTCAGACCGTGGCCCCAGAGGCTGGCTGGGCCGCCCAGAGTAGCCTGGACCACCACCCTGCGGGCTCTGCCTCCTCTCCTGAAAGTAGGGCCGGGCTCACCTCACAGGGCTGCCGCGCGAACAGAGCCACTGTGAGTTTGAGGCGGCTGGCTGGCCCCCAGCGGGGCGGGGAGCCCGAGCTTCGCTGGGAAACTCGGGAGAAGGAGGAGGGCCTGGGCCGCGCCTGCTGGTTTGGCGGTGCTGGATTCTCTTAGCTTTTGCTTACCTGGAAAGCTTGTGATTTCTCCATCAAATCTGAATGAGAGCATTGCTAGATAGAGTACTCTTGGTTGTCGGTTCTTCCTTTTTATCACTTTAAGTGTATCACACCATTCCTTTGTATGTTATTTGCCATTCTTCCCTTGTTGGGAATAAATATTTTATTTCTGCCTTTAATTTTTGTCACTTGGATTACTATGTGTCTCGGCGCGTTTCTCCTTGGGTTCATCCTGCCTGGGACTCTCTGTGCTTCCTGGACTTGTTTGACTACTTCCTTTCACATGTTAGGGAAGTCTAGCTGTTAGCTCTTCAAATATTTTTTTGAATCCTTTCTCTCTCTCTTCTCCTTCTGGGACCCACATAATGCGAATGTTGGTGCATTTAAGGTTGTCCGACTCAATGGACATGAGTTTGCGCGAGCTCTGGGAGCTGGTGAAGGACAGGGAAGCCTGGCGTGCTGCGGTCTGTGGGAGTGCAAGGAGCTGGACGCACAACAGCAGGTCTCTTAGGCAACCTTCATTTCTTTTCTCTTTTCTTTTTTTGTGTTTTCTGTTTGTGACAGTGATTTCAACTGGCCTGTATTCCGGGTCACTTATTCACTATTCGCTATTGATTCCTTCTAGTGTGCTGTTTGGACATGACTGAGCAGTGTGTTGTTCATCTCTGTTTGCTTGTCTTTAGGTGTTTGGTTAACATTTCCTACATGTGCTCCATGCTTTTCCTGAGATCCTGGATCATCTTCACACTCATGATTCTGAATTCCCTTTCTGGAATGTTGCCCATTTCCACTTTCTTTAGTTGTTTTTCTCGAATTTTGTCTTGTCTCTTCATCTGTGGCACCATCCTCTGCCTGTTCATTTTGGTTAACTTTCTGTGATGTGGTTTTCGTGCCAGATGCTGGTTCTTCTTGCTTCTTCTGACTGTCTTCTGGTGGATGGAGCTAAGAGGCTTGTGTAAGCTTCCTGATGGGAGGGACTGGCAGTGGGGAAAACTGGGTCTTGCTCTGGTGGGCAAGGCCACGCTCAGTAAGACTTTAACCCAATTGTCTGCCGATGGGTGGGGCTCACTCCCTCCCTGTTAGTGGTCTGGCCTGAGGCAACCCAGCCCTGGAGTCGGCAGGCTCTACAGTAGGGTTTGTGGCAACCTCCAAGAGGGTTCATGCCAAGGAGAACCTCCCAGGACCGCTGCTGCCCGTGTCCCACCCCTGCAGTGAGCCACTGCCAGCCTGCACCTCCACAGGGGACTCTCCAACACTGGCAGGTAGAGCTGGTTCTGTCTCCCGGGGGTCACTGCTCCTTTCCCCTGGATCCTGGTGTGTAAAAGATTTTGTAAATTGCCAACATCCGCTGGATCATCGAAAAAGCAAAAAAGTTCCAGAAAAACATCTATTTCTGCTTTATTGACTATGCCAAAGCAAAGCCTTTGACTGTGTGGATCACAATAAACTGTGGAAAATTCTGAAAGAGATGGAAATACCAGACCATCTGACCTGTCTCTTGAGAAACCTGTATGCAGGTCAGGAAGCAACAGTTAGAACTGGACATGGAACAACAGACTGGTTCCAAATAGGAAAAGGAGTACATCAAGGCTGTATATTGTCACCCTGCTTATTTAACTTATATGCAGAATACATCACGAGAAACGCTGGGCTGGAAGAAACACAAGCTGGAATCAAGATTGCTGGGAGAAATATCAATAACCTCAGATATGCAGATGACACCACCCTTATGGCAGAAAGTGAAGAAGAACTAAAGAGCCTCTTGATGAAGGTGAAAGAGGAGAGTGAAAAAGTTGGCTTAAAGCTCAACGTTCAGAAAACTAAGATCATGGCATCTGGTCCCATCACTTCATGGGAAATGGATGGGGAAACAGTGGAAACAGTGTCAGACTTTATTTTTCTGGGCTCCAAAATCACTGCTGATGGTGATTGCAGCCATGAAATTAAAAGATGCTTACTCCTTGGAAGGAAGGTTATGGCCAACCTAGATAGCATATTTAAAAGCAGAGACATTACTTTGCCAACAAAAGTCTGTCTAGTCAAGGCTATGGTTTCTCCAGTGGTCATGTATGGACGTGAGAGTTGGACGGTGAAGAAAGCTGAGTGCCGCAGAATTGATGCTTTTGAACTGCGGTGTTGGAGAAGACTCTTGAGAGTCCCTTGGACTGCAGGGAGATCCAGTCAATCCATCCTGAAGGAGATCAGTCCTGGGTGTTCATTGGAAGGGCTGATGTTGAAGCTGAAACTCCAATACTTTGGCCACCTGATGCGAAGAGTTGACTCATTAGAAAAGACCCTAATGCTGGGTAGGATTGGGGGTGGGAGGAGAAGGGGACGACAGAGGATGAGATGGTTGGATGGCATCACCGACTCGATGGACATGGGTTTGGGTGGACTCTGGGAGTTGGTGATGGACAGAGAGGCCTGGCGTGCTGCAGTTCATGGGGTTGCAAAGAGTCGGACACGACTGAGCGACTGAACTGAACTGAGCTGAAGAGTGAAACTGAGCTGTGTCCCTCAGTCCTGTGGAAGTCCTGTAATCAAATCCCGCTGGCCTTCAAAGTTAGAGTCCCTGGGGATTCCTAGTGTCTTGCCATGTCCCCAGGCTGGAAAGCTTGATGTGGGGCTCAGAACCTTCACAACAGTGGGAGAACTTCTTTGGTGTTATTGTTCTCTAGTTTGTGACTCACCTACCTGGTAGCTCAGGCTTCCCTGGTAGCTCAGCTGGTAAAGAATCCGTCTGCAATGCAGGAGACCCCAGTTTGATTCCTGGGTTGGGAAGATCCCCTGGAGAAGGGATAGGCTACCCAGTCCAGTATTCTTGGGCTTCCCTTGTGGCTCAGCTGGTAAAGAATCCGTCTGCAATGCGGGAGGCCTCAGTTAGATCCCTGGGTTGGGAAGATCCCCTGGAGAAGGGGAAGACTGCCCACTCCAGTGTTCTGGCCTGGAGAATTCTATGGACTGTATAGTCCATGGGGTCGCAAAGAGTCGGACCTGACTGACAACTTTCACTTTACCTGGTGGGTCAGGGACTTGATTTTATCATGATTGTGTCCCCCATACCGCCTTGCTGCAGCTTCTCTGCTTCTGAGTGTGGGGTATTTTTTTGATGGGTTCAGGCATTCTCTTGTCGATGGTTGTTCAGCAGCTAGCTGTGATTTTGCTGCTCTTGCAGAAGGAGATGAGCCCATGTCCTTCTACTCTGCCATCTTCACCTGGTGTTGTCTCTTTCCATGCTTTTTTGAAAAGTATTTTAATAGTTTTTAGTGTTCCATTTTAATTTATCAACTGGATTTTCTGCCTGTGTGTTCTGTGTGTATCGTTTTTAGTGGATTCTCTAGTGGCTAAAGTAAGTATATTTCTAAATTTACTCCACAGTCTGCACCATATTACTACTTTGGCATTTCGAGTAGAATATGGAAACCCTACCAGCATGTTGAGCCCTACGCCCACTGGCCATTGCGTTGCAGTTGCCACGTGTTAGATCTAAACACACTGAAAACTCCCATGAGAAAATGTGATGATTTTTCCTTCAACCATCGCATCTATTTTTTAAAACTTAAAAGAACAAAAATAGCCTGTTTTCCTAGGTATTTGCAATTCCCAACTCTCATTCTCCATTCTTGGCATTTCAAATTTCCCTCTTGCTTCATTTCCCTCCTTCTGAGAGTATCTCTTAAAAGCATGTCTGCTGCTCATAAATTCTTTCAGTTGTCCTTTGTAGGAGAAGGTCTTTATCTTTTGTGCTGGATTCTCTTCTTTCACTCTTTCCACTTCTTTCATTCTCTTCTTTTCACTCTCTGTTATCCCACTGCCTTCCAGCCTCCATACTTTTGAATGAGAAATCTGATGTCATTCAATTTCCTCTCAATATGTTTTGATAAGCATTATCTCTGTCCAATTACTCTGAAGAGTTTCCTTCTTTGTCTTCAGTATTTGGCAGCTTGACTATGACATGTCTCGGTGCGGATTTGTTCTAGTTTGATCTGTTTTTGGTTCACTCAGCTTCTTGAACCTCCGTAGGCTTGTGTCTTTTTCTGGATTTGGGGGTTACCCGTAGTTCTTTTTCTTTGAGTGATTTTCTTCCTCTGCCCTCTCTCTATCCCCAACCCAAGCCTCCAGGGTCACGAATGTTAGATCTGTCGTTGAGTCTCACGAGTCCCTAGGGGTCTGTTCCCGCTTTCCCAGCCTATTTTCTCTCTGTTGTTCGGCTCGGACGATTCCCATTGTTCTCTTTGTCTTTCCTCCCCTCTCCCATCTCCTCTGATGTTGGGCCCATCCACTGAGTTTTAATTTTCAGCTATTATGTTTTTCAATCCTGAAATTCCCATTTGGTTCTTCTTTATGTATTCTCTTTCTTTCTGAGACTTTTTCTTTGCTTATTTCAGGGTTGTTCACAATTATTCAATACAGCCTTTTCATGTTAGCTGCTTTAAATTACTTTTCAAGACATTTCTCCAAAGAAGACATACAGATGGCTAACAAACACATGAAAAGATGCTCAACATCACTCATTATCAGAGAAATGCAAATCAAAACCACAATGAGGTACCATTTCATGCCCGTCAGAATGGCTGCTATCCAAAAGTCTACAAGGAATAAATGCTGGAGAGGGTGTGGAGAAAAGGGAACCCTCTTACACTGTTGCTAGGAATGCAAACTAGTGCAGCCATTATGGAGAACAGTGTGGAGATTCCTCAAAAAACTGGAAATAGAACTGCCATATGACCCAGCAATCCCACTGCTGGGCATACACACTGAGGAAACCAGAATTGAGAGTGACATATGTACCCCAATGTTCATCGCAGCACTGTTTACAATAGCCAGGACATGGAAGCAGCCTAGATGCCCATCAGCAGATGAATGAATAAGGAAGCTGTGGTACATATACACAATGGAACATTACTCAGCCATTAGAAAGGATACATTGAATCAGGTCTAATGAGGTGGATGAAACTGGAGCCTACTATACAGAGTGAAGTAAGCCAGAAAGAAAAACACCAGTACAGTATACTAACACATATATATGGAATTTAGTAAATCGGTAAAGATAACCCTGTATGCGAGACAGCAAAAGAGACACAGATGTATAGAACAGTATCTTGGACTCTATGGGAGAGGGTGAGGGCGGGATGATATGGGAGAATGGCACTGAAGCATGTAGATTATCATATGTGAAACGAATCGCCAGCCCAGGTTCGATGCATGGTACAGGGTGCTCGGGGCTGGTGCACCGGGATGACCCGGAGGGATGGGATGGGGAGGGAGGTGGGAGGGGGGTTCTGGGAGGGGAAACATGTACACCCGTGGAGGATTCATGTCAACGTGTGGCAAAACCAATACGATATTGTAAAGTAAAAAAAAAAAGAAAAGAAAAAAAGTATACAAAAATAAAAGATAAATACAGATAAAATACTTCTCAAGTAGTCTTAAGATCTCTGCCTGTTCGATGTTGGCATCTATTGATTGCGTTTTTCATTTAGTTTGCGATCTCTCTGGCTCTAAATATGACCAGTGATTTTCTAACTGAAGCTGGACATTTTAGGTATTATGCTGTGAAGTTTTGGATCTTTCTTGAGCCCGTTCTCACTAGCTTCCTCTGACACTGGTCCAGCAAGGAAATCAGGTGAGGGGCACTGCCTCCTCGCGGCTGCCAAGTGGGGACAGAAGTCCAGCCGTCACCTGAAGGCGGTGGTCCTTGTTAATGCCAGGGAGGGCAGGGGTTCCAGCTCCCCCGTGGGCCTTGACTGATACCTCCCCAGCTGGAAGGGGTGGGAATGTCTCATCACTGCCCCCAGTGTGGCCTCCAGGGACACTGTGGCCACTGGATGTTCCCACCCAGCAGAGGGGAAGCTCCTAGCTCCTTACCCGTCCTTCTCTGACCCTGCACCAGCAGCGTAGGGGGCTGTGGGGACAGGGTTAGATGCTCCACGACAGCCCGGGGAGGGTAGAAGCCGCCCTCCCACGCAGCTTTTGCTAGCCTGCGTGCACTGGAACCGCAGTGCCTTCTGGGGTGTTGGGCTACAGAAGAGTTGTTACTGTCTAAAAGTTTTCAGTCTTGCTAGGCTGCCGCCTTTGTAGTCCTTCCACTCAATAGAGCAGGTTTTTGTTGGAATTTTGTGTCTGGGACCGTTGTTTCTTTCCAGGTTGCTGGCTTCTCAACTCCAAGAGGGAAAAGAGAAACCCAGGGAACTCACCCCCATGGCATTCGATCTTCCCAGAAGCAGAAGCCATTTCAATTCGGTAAGAACCAACAAGCAGCCCTCTCAGAGTGTTGCTCACTTATCTTGAAGTAGGAAACAGTGCACCCTGGGTCTGCTTTAGAAAGAGAAATGTAGAAATGGCTTAGGACTTACCAACATCCCCATGCCTGCATGATGTAGTCAATCAACGTTGGATGGATGGATGGATGGATGGATGGATGGACAGAATACAGTCAGTGGAAGTGAAAAGTCACTCAGTCGTGTCCAACTCTTTGCGACCCCATGGACTGTAGCCTGTCGGACTCCTCTGTGCATGGAATTCTCCAGGCCACACTGGAGTGGTTAACCAGTCCGTTCTCCAGGGGCTCTTTCCAACCCAGGGATCAAACCCAGGTCTCCCGCATTGCAGGCAGATTCTTTGCCATCTGAGCCACCAGGGAAGCCAAATGAACCTTCAAGCTGAGAACTCTGAAAGAGTGAACATCTGTTCTCACGTCCAGTCACTGAAGTTAGTTCACTCCATGGCATGGTGCGTCGTCACCCGCCTGCCTTCTCTACAGGCGGCTGTGCTCTGCTGTACTGCACGCGGTGGGGCAGTACCCTGGTTTCAGGCCCAGGGCATCTACAGGCAAGCGTGAAAGCAGCGGTGATGACGCTGGTGCTGCTGAGAAGTGCCGAGAGAGAGCAACGGAAGCAAAAGTGAAAGCAACTGAGAGAGTGGAGCGAGGCGAAGAGAGGGCAGACGCCACTCGTTCTGAGAACACGGGTCACCCAGCCACCGGCCTGAGTCCAAAGAACAGGGCCAGATAGTGGGACATGCGAAGTCTACCGTGCTATCAACATCGACAGCAATACCGAAGAAGCGTGGAAAATTGCTGGAGGAGATGGAGAAGCTTCTCAGTGGGTGGAGGCCGGATTAGCATCAGCATCAAGTCCTGCTCGGCTTAATGCTGATTCAAGAGAAAGCGAAAAGCCTTCGAGAAGACTTGAAGGAGAAACGCGGCGAAGGATGAGGGGCTGGATCTTTTGAGGCCGCGGCTGCCGTCAGCAGTTCAGGGCTGGGGTCAGCCTTCATGATGGAAGAGTAAGTGAACGCACTTACAGTCGCTGCCTGGGAACTCCCTGAAGTTCTTTGAGAAATTACTGAGAAGGCGCATATGCACCGGCGCAGGCTTTTCACTGTGGATGAGCCAGGACTGTACGGAAGACGACGCCAGACCAAAGGTCCATCAGTAAGGAGGGAACACTGATGCCAGGCTCTAAGGGAGGAAAAGATGGACTAACTCTGCTGTCTGGGGGCAGTGCTTCCAGGGATACGAACCTGAAGCCTCTCTCTGTTCACCGTTCAGAGAACCCAAGAGCCCTGAGAAACACAGCCAAGGGCCCTCTTGCTGCTGTGAAGAGGAGTAACCCCAAAGCCCGAGCTACACAGGCCATTTTCCAGGGCTGAGTTTTCCACCACTTAGAGAAATATCGTTTGGAGAAGGACGTCCCTTTCAACATCCATTTGCCGCTTGACAATGCTCCCGGCCACATCCCATTCGCGCACGTCTTTTATCTCCACCTCAAAGGAGTGCCATCTGCCGCCAAGACCGCGTTGCTCATGCAAATAATGAAGCAGGGAGTCACAGCGACATTCCAGTTATTTCCATCCCACTTCTTGTCAGGCAGTAAAGGCAAGTGACAGATCAGGAAAGGCCTCGTGATGATTTTGGAAGGACTATAACATCTACGAGGCCTTCCCTGCTGGTTCAGTGGTAAGGAATCTGCCTGCCAATGCAGGAGACACAGGTTTGGTCCCTGGGTCAGTAAGATTCCCTGAAGAAGGAAATGGCAACCCACTTCAGTATTCCTGCCTGGAAAATCCCATGGACAGAAGAGCCTGGAGGGCTACAGTCCAGAGCTGGAGCAACTTGAGCAAATCAATAAATAAGTGATATAGCATTGGATTATGACACAGTATAAAATAGATGTGCATGAGTCCATACAGATAGAAAGAACCAGCTGGATAAACGGGAGAGGGGAGACAGCAGCCCAAGCCATTTGTGCAGTCACTACCCGCTGCAGCAGGGGACGTTTAACTCTCTGCCCCTCAGGGTGGAAAGTGCTTTGTGATGTACTTGGAAAAACACAGCCTCAGGCCGCGACGGACAGCATGGAACAGGACAGACAGGATGAGACAGGCTTTCCACCCTGCAGACTCTTTTCAAAACCCATAACCCCAGACTCATCACGAGAAAACAGCAGACCACCCCAGACTGTCTGCAAAACACCTCGCCAGCCGGAGCTTCTCCAAACTGCTGGTCACGAGAAACAGGAGGAGGCTGGAAACTGTCTCCCACCCGTCTCAGGCTGGAGTCTAGGGGGCCTCCGGGGATTCTGAACGAGGATGAGGTCAGCCTGTGCCAAGGGCGCCCCCGTGGCTTTGGGGGGAGTGTTGCTTCGAGCTGTGTAAGGCAGGGGGCAGGGGTAACTAGAAGGGTCTATACTCTCTGCGCCATCAGAGCGTCTCTGTAAATCTGACGCCATCTCAAAACGTAAGCTTGTTTTTAAAGAGAAGGGGAGTGTGACCCCTGTTTGGCCAGCAGGATCACCGCAGAGCGGAGGCGCTGGACGCCTCGGGCAGGCGGCCGCCCTGCTCCAGTTCTCATCCTGTGCCCGGTGGCACGGCTGCCCCGCCCGGCTGCGGGCACTGGGGAACCCGGGGGGGCTGGGGCTGCCTCTGCCAGGCTCTGGGGTCACCGCGACTGTGCGCCGCCCACACTCCCTGCCCCGCTCTCTGTCCTGCTTATTGACATGGGGTCCCCTCACCCCCACAGCCCCTGTGGATGCCTGGTGTTGTGTGCAGACCTTTGGCAGGGCAGCCAGCCCCGGCTCTGACACCTACTGATGCACACGCAGCACAAGCCTCAGTGGCTCATCTGTGCAGTGGGACAGCAGCGGCACCGGAGCTGGTGTGGCCGTCCCGGCCGGGCGGTCTGGCCCCGCGTGGAGTGCAGGTCGGAAGGAGCACCCAGGCTCCCGGAAGGAGAGGCAAGCGCGGGGGCCACCCCTTCACCTTCTGCCCCCCACACTTACTTTCCACTCTGTCCCAAAGCTTTCAGGAAAACGACCCCACCCCGCCCGCTGTTTCAGAGACGGTTCCACTGGGCAGCACCGCCGATGCCCTGCAAACGCAGGGACGCGTGGAGCAGGGAGCGGAGAGTATAGAGAGACCAGCAGTCATTCATCTCGCTGCTTAAGAAAAAGCATGAGCAAGCGCCGTTCAGAAAGACACCCCCACCCCGGTGTTCACTGCAGCGCCGTGAGCCAAGACGCGGGTGCCGCCTGAACGCTCATCACAGACGACGGATAAAGGTGCGGAGGGAGTTCCCGGGGGCCCAGGGCTTAGGGTTCCTGGCTTTCACGGCCGTGGGCCGGGCTCAGTCCCTGGTTGGGGGGCTGAGATCCCACAAGCCACATGGCAGAGCAGAAAAAAAAAAAAGATGTGGTACATATATATGATGGACTATTACTCAGCCATAAAAAAGAGCAAAATGATGCTATTTGCAGCAACATGGATGGACCTGGAGATCATCAGACTAAGTGAAGAAAGTCAGACAAAGACAAATATTTTAATATGATACCACTTATATGTGGAATCTAAAATATGACACAAATGAACTTAATCTGTGAATCAGAAATAGACTCACGGACACGGAGAGCAGACTGCCGGTTGCCAGGGGGGAGGGGAGTGGGAGAGGGCTGGGCTGTGAGTCTGGGGTTGGTGGACACAAGCTGTTCCTCACAGAGAGAATAAGCCCCGAGGTCCCACTGTATAGCACAGGGAATTGTATTCAATATCCTGCATGAAATCACGGTGGAAAAGAGTACAAAAAAAAAGTATATGTATATACATACACACACACAGCTGAATCAGTTTGTTCTTGCGAACTGTTCGCTTCACTTCAGTCGCTCAGTCGTGTCCGACTCTTTGCAACCCCATGAACCGCAGCACACCAGGCCTCCCTGTCCATCACCAACTCCCGGAGTTTACCCAAACCCATGTCCATCGAGTCAGTGATGCCTTCCAACCATCTCACCCTCTGTCGTCCCCTTCTCCTCCTGCCCCCAATCCTTCCCAGCATCAGGGTCTTTTCCAATGAGTCAACCCTTCGCATGAGGTGGCCAAAGTATTGGAGTTTCAGCTTCAACATCAGACCTTCCAATGAACACCCAGGACTGATCTCCTTTAGGATGGACTGGTGTAAATTGTAACACAATGTAGACTGTGTTACAATGTTGTAACACGATATTGTAAATCAACTATACCTCAACAAAAGAAATTAAAAAAGAGAGAAAAGGCGTGATCTGCTACTTGGGCCAGACTTACAATGTCAACTTGAAGAGTTTTAAAAGTCTTTCTAAAATGAACAGCTTTCACAATTAGAGCAGCCACACAGGGGGCCACCTCAGGGACTTCACTTGCCTCTGAGGTCTCTGCGTGGCTCTTTGGCAAGGGTCGTGCCCCGAGCCCTGCCCAGCACCCGTGCCCAAACACTGAGAATTCGCCTGTGCCAAGCACTGGGGATATGCAGGTAGATTGAAACAGCCTCAGTGCCACAGCCCTTGGGAGCAACACAGGGCCCAAAGAGGACTGTGCCCCACAGTGGGGGCAGGCACAGCTGTGCACGTGAGGAGTGCCAAGAGTGAGGCAGGTCGGGCAGGCTTCCTGAGGAGGGGCCCCGAGAGCCTGGAGGTTGGCAGCAGGAGCCGGGGAAAGCGAGGCAGGGGAAAGGACAAGTGTTCCCAGCAGAGCAAACAGCTTATGCAAAGGCCCTGCGGCAGAAAGGAGCTTGGCACACCCGAGGGGCTGGGAGGCAGCCAGTGTGCCCAGGACAAGGTGGGCTGGAGAATAGGGGACCTGCAGGCCAGGCTGGAGGCACTGCAGAGCTTTGAGGAGCTGGCAGCAGCAATGAGGTGACCCTCCAGGGGCTCGGTGGAAGCCAGATGCTGCTGCAACTGCACTGGAAAAAGGAGGGACCAGACATCCCGGAGAAGGGAATGGCGACCCACTTCAGTATCTCGCCTGGAAAATTCTACGGACACAGGAGCCTGGCAGGCTACAGTCCATGGGGCCATAAAGAGTTGGACACAATGGAGAGACTACACAATAAGATATCCCAGAGTGAAAGTTAGGAGGCAGAATCCATGGGACCCGAAGGCCGACTGGATTCAGGGGGGCAGGAATCGAGGGTGACACCACTCCCTGTTGGGGTGTTTGGGGGACAGTGGTGTCCTATAAGCCTGCCCTTCACCTGCCACCTCCCAGATCCCGCTGCTCAGTCCTAAGCTCGCCCCACGGGGCCGTGGCCGGGTCCCCCTGGCCAGGCCCTGCACCTCTATACACAGGCACCTCTCATTACCCTGGACCCCCCGTGATGGCAGCTCTATTTCCATCCCGGCCTCCCACACAAGGAAACCGTGACTCAGCAGGAAGCTAGGATTCAAACTCAGATCTGGGTGGCTCCAAAACTCATTCCTGCCCTCCAGGGTCACACGTGCTGCTGATTAAGAGCCGGTGTCCGGGAACACTGCTCCAAACCCCCTTCCCTGCCCCAACCTCCTGCCCAGGCAGCATGCGGGGTGTGCACGCGTGCAGTGGAGACAGGCAGCATGCGGGGTGGCACGCGTGCAGTGGAGACAGGCAGCATGCGGGGTGTGCACGCGTGCAGTGGAGACAGGCAGCATGTGGGGTGTGCACGTGTGCGGTGGAGACAGGCAGCATGCGAGGTGGCACGCGTGCAGTGGAGACAGGCAGCATGCGGGGTGGCACGCGTGCGGTGCAGACAGACAGGCAGCATGCGGGGTGTGCACGCGTGCGGTGGAGACAGGCAGCATGCGGGGTGGCACGCGTGCAGTGGAGACAGGCAGCATGCGGGGTGGCACGCGTGCGGTGCAGACAGGCAGCATGCGGGGTGTGCACGCGTGCGGTGGAGACAGGCAGCATGCGGGGTGGCACGCGTGCGGTGGAGACAGGCAGCATGCGGGGTGTGCACGCGTGCGGTGGAGACAGGCAGCATGCGGGGTGGCACGCGTGCGGTGGAGACAGGCAGCATGCGGGGTGTGCACGCGTGCGGTGGAGACAGGCAGCATGCGGGGTGGCACGCGTGCGGTGGAGACAGGCAGCATGCGGGGTGGCACGCGTGCGGTGGAGACAGGCAGCATGCGGGGTGGCACGCGTGCGGTGGAGAATCACTTCTCTCGTCTTAGCTGATGGTCTGCGAACTACCCATCTTGTTGCTACTATTTTGGCGGTTACCCTCGGCATTTTGCAGACCGACTTTCTTGAAGGTGAAAGCGGCTCTCTTCCATCGTCCCGAATGTGGAGAGAACTCAGAACGCTCTGGTCTCATCCCCCTGCCGCCCCCAAACCCCTCTCCTTAGATGACTCGGGATCACATCAGCTTCCAGGGAGAGAAGTCCAAACACCACACCTTAGACAAAGCTGGGCTTTCCTTCTCTGCTGTGGAAACAGAGTCTGGGGAAAGCGGTCAGAGCTGGGTGGATGGGGCACTCCTGCAGATGGTGGGACAAGGGCGCAGGGGGAGCACGGGCATTTGAGGTCAACCTGCCGTCTGCCCTGCGGGCAGCCCACGCTCAGCAGCGCTCACCCATGAGTTATCAAATCCCTGGCTCACCGTTGCTGGCAGTGGCCTCCGGTCCTCTGGGTTCAGCGTCCTCACTGGAGTGTACCCGCGTGGTCTGAGCGAGGCCTGTCGTGCTGAGGGCTCTCGTGTCGGTCTGCACAAGCCTCTGCCCCGTGAACAGCAAGAGGCTGACAGCTATGCTCTCTGTAGGCGGCTCTCCAGCGTTTCGGTCAGCACCGGTGGGAGCCCTGCCTCTTCCTCCGTAGGTGAGCCTTCCTTCCCACTGGCTGTTGTCTCCTTTATCTGACTGCCCCCTGCACCCTGCCCTCCTCCTCCTCCGCACCAAAGCCAGTCTCTCCTGGGCCCCCTGCCTTCTGAAGAGCCAGGCTCCAGACCAGAGCATCTCCTACGGGTGGAGACGCCCCCACCCCTTTCTGCATCCTCCCTGTCAACCAGCCATCCAAACAAGGGTCCGCAAGTAGCTTTCAAATATTCTTACTGTTGAGGTAAAATTCACCATCTTAACCACTTTAAAGTGAACGCATGCGTGAGAGTGTGCTAAGTCGCTTCAGTTGTGTCCAGCTCTTTGAGATCCTATGGATTGTAGCCCGGAAGGCTCCTCTGTCCATGGGATTCTCCAGGCAAAGACACTGGAGTGGGTCACCATGCCTTCTTCCAGAGGATCGTCCCCACCCAGGGATTGAACCTGGGTTTCCTGGAGCTCCTGCACTGCAGGCTGATTCTTTACCTCTGAGCCACTGAGGAAGCCCTAAAGTGAATGACCTCTACCTAACCCAGGCACATGTCCATTACCCTGAAGAACTCCCCAGCCTTTAAGTAGTCACTCCCGTCCCCATTCCCACCAGCCCATGGCAACCCCCAACCTGCTTTCTGGCTCTATGGATTCACCTACTATGGATATTTCATATCAATTAAATCCTGCAATAAGTGATCTTTTATTCCTGGCCTCCTTCACTTAGCACAACAGCTTCCAAGTTTATGTTTGTCGTAGTATCGGTACTTGATTCATTTTCAGGGCTAAATAATACTCTGTTGTGTGGACATACCATATTTCACTTATCACTCATCACCTGGTGGACACTTGGGTTGTTTTCACTTTGAGGCTATTAGGAATAGTACCTACATAGTGCACAACTTTTTAAAACAGTGATACTTTTATTTTTTAAACTGATTAATTACTTTGGCCGCAATGGGTCTTAGTTGCAGCAGGCGGGAGTCCCCATCTTCACTGCCTGCGCGTGATCTTTAGGGTCTTAGTTCCCTGACCAGGGATCAAACCCACGCCCCCCGCGATGGGAGCAGAGTCGTAAGCGCACTAAGCCACTAGGGAAGTCCCTTTCTTTCTTTCTTACTTTCTTCCCCTCTTTTTTGAGTTTGTTTTCATTACTTTTGGCTGCGCCGAATCCTCACTGCTGCTCTCGGGGGCTTCCTCTAGCTGCAGGGAGCGGGGGCTCCTCCCAGCTCCAGAGCTCAGGTTCAGGAGCTGTGCTGCCCAGGCTTCGTTGCCCCAGGCCGGCAGGATCTTCCTGGAGCAGGGATGGAACCCATGTCCCCTGCATTGGCAGGCGGCCTCTTAACCACTAGACCACTGGGGAAGTCCTCCTTCTTCCTCACCGAAGCATACTTGACCCTGTTGGCTTCCTTTTCCTGTGTGTAGGCCATACTTCCTTGTCATTCTCTGGGCCTCATAATTCTCATTGACAACTGGACCTCTGGCATGTTATAATGTGGAACTCTGGGAAGCAGACTCTGCAGTCCAGCGGTTTGCTGATGCTACGCCTGTGCAAGGTTGCTGCTGCGTGTCTGGTGACTTGTCTGAACTCACGTTGTTAAAGCCAGGGTTCTCCGCTGTGTGGCCCCTGCTCATGAGTCAACACAGGTTTCCTGAGTCACTGAGGTGAAGCCACCCTTGTCTTGATGGCTTGGTTTCCAGAGTTCCAATAAAGTGAGTTTTGATGGGTTTTGCCAGTGTCTGTGGAGTCCGGGGCCCTTGGAGCCCTCTCATCCGCCATCTCTGCTGACTTCACTGCAGCCTGTTGCTTCTCAGCTTTCTTTGTCTCTGACGCTTTCTTAGTCTCTCAATGATACATTTAGGTGTGGATTCACTTGTGTTCATCCTATTTGTGACTTGGGCTTCCTGAATCCCGGGATTCATTTCGTCCGTCTATTTTGTTGAAGTTTCACCTTTAAAAAAAAAAATCTTTATTGATTTTGCTACAATATTGAGTCTGTTTTACGTTTTGGTCCTTTGGCCCCACGGCACTGTGGGATCCCCGCTCCCTGACTGGGGACTGAGCCTGCACCCCGCTGGACGGCCCAGGGAATCCCCAAGTTTCATCTCTTACACGTTCGAATATTCCTTCACCCCTTTCTTAATTCTCTTTGTCTGAAGTTCCTATTGGATGGATGACTTAGTGCCTCTTCCCTCTTTTTAACTGAGTTTTCCAATTTCTACAGTATTTTCTTTGCTCCCCTAAGCTTCATTATGGTTGGTCTCCTCAGATCTACCTTTTGAGGAACTAATTCTCTCTTTAACTTTGTCTAACCTGTTATTTGTGCCTTCCTCTGAGTTTAAAATTTCCACATAGCCTACATCTTTTTAAAATTTCTATCAGTTCTACGATTTTTCCCCCCAAACTTCCAGATTTCTTTGTTAGTCTTTTTAAAATTATTTTATGTCTTCAATCATTTCAGACACTTATTTTACAGCCTTGAGGTTCCTTCTCAGAAGCAGAGGAAACAGAGAGGGGACACAGACAGGGCCATAGAATCTCAGGACGTCAAAGCAGAAAGCTTTCCTTTGGTTGTAAATAAAGCCCAGAAGGCTGGCTGCATCGTCCTGTAAGCCATCAGAGCCCCAGGGATGCCTGGGCACCTAAACTCCCAGCAAGGATTCCAGAAGACCCAGGGACTGCAGCACTGGACAGGCCAAGCCTCTCTCCGTTGTACCACATGATCGCTTCTTTAAACAAAACTCAATTTTCATTGCGTGTGTGCTAAGTCCCTTCAGTCATGTCCGACTCTTTGCGATCCCATGGACCCCAGCCTTTCAGGCTCCTCTGTCCGTGGGATTCTCCAGGCAAGAATACTGGAGTGGGTTGCCATTTCCTCCTCCAGGGGATCTTCCTGACCCAGGGACCAAACCCAGGTCTCTTGCTTCCATCTGCTGCATTGGCAGGAAGGTTCTTTACCACTAGCGCCACCTGGGAAGCCCTAGCAATGGCTGTTTGCCATGGGGAAAACAGTTTAACAAGAAAAATAAAATCACCCACAGTTCTAGTTCCCATACTTAGCTGCCACGAGCCCACTAGCCCAGCTCCATGGCTCCCTTGCTGGCTTGATTTTTCTCCATAGCATCAAGCATCATCAGGCACTCCGCATATCTTATTTCTGACACTCTGTGCATCCCTGGGAGCATGTCAGCTCTGAGACAGCTGGTGCTTTGTCTCGTCCCCTCCTGTGTGTGCGGAGCCAGGAATTGGGAGGGTGGGCATCGTTCCCTCCACCAGCACCTGGGGAGGGGTGGGGGGGCGAATGAACAAATGCACGTGCAGTGCCGTCTTGTGAATGAAAACACCTACTGTGCTTACCCTCACAATAATCCTACAAGACAGCTATTTACTGACCCATTTCACAGCTGGGCAGACTGAGACTCCTCGCCCTGACCGACTCTCTGCAGCCACCTTCATGTGGCCAATGATCTCCCACTCTGGAGGGTGGGGGGAACAGAAGTGAGAAGGCTCACTCCAGTGTCATCCCATCCAGGGGGGCTCCTCATGCTTTTCTAAGAGAACTAGCTAATGGACTTGGGGTGCTTGCTGCCCCCCCCAACACCTCATCCCTCCTACCATGATGCAGGCTCCTGGAACGTATTTTGGGGGTGAAATGTGAACCCTCAGCCCGCTCCTCTCGAGTTCAAACTGTGCTCAAGCTAGTAATTTAACCTCACAGCGCCTTCATTTTGAGGGCTTCCCTAAGTGGCTCAGATGGTAAAGAATCTGTCTGCAATGCTGCAGACCTGGGTTTGATCCCTGGTCAGGAAGATCTGCAGAAAGGGGTGCATAATTGTCTCTACCTCTTAAAACCAGTGAGTCAGTGGAATGACGTATGCAAAGCTCTCGCCGCAGCACCTGGCTCACCCTAAATGTTCAACACGGGGCTGCGTGAGTAGACGGCCTTGCCCCCACCCACCATGGCGCAGCCTGTGCTGGGGGAGGCAGAGACTCCCTTTTCTTAGTTGTTCTGTGTCCTCCGCAGTCTCTGGGGGAAGGACTCACAATAACTAAACTTTTAAGAGACTCCTGTGTTGTTGACTCAACTATAAACCAATAGGGTCGCTGACTGGGGTCTCCAGGGGTGTGGTGGGTGAAGACTGCATCAGGGAGCTGCCGAGGCCCCGAGCCCTGGGCTGGCCTGAGCAAGGGCTTAATTAAGGCCAAGTGCAAGCTTTAAGGCCACAGCTTCAGGTCTGCAGGGCTCCTGTTGGGCTGACGGGGCAGCTGCCTTAGTTACTGGGGGTCTGGCTGCCCTGAGTTTCACAGATGGAGGCTGGAGAGGGGGCAGAGGTGCAGGAAGAGTTGCTCACACGGCTGCGACACGCTGGATCTCTGGTAGGTCGTGGGGGGTCTGGAGCCCTGCCCTCAGGGAGCTGCCACACTCCTGGAGGGTGCAGACAGCCAAGACGCAGCCTAACTAAGTGAGAGACCAGGCCAGAGAGGGGAGCCACACCGAGGGGAGCCGGGGGCCCGCTTGCCCCCCGTGTGCCTTTCTCCTTCCGCAGCTGCAGGACCAGGTCCTATTTTTATGCTCCTTTGACAGACGAGGAAACCTCGGATGGGGAGATTAAGTGACTGCGTTTCCCAGGCACACGGAGGCCCAGCCGCTCGTGTCAAAGCCACGAGAACCTCCGGAGGGAGACGGTGGAGCCGGCGGAGGTGGGGGTGCTCAGGGTCAGGCTCCCCAAGAAGCCCCGGGAAAGGGACTCTTCACTGGGCCCGAGGGGTCGTTAGCCCAGGGGCCGAGTTCTCAAATGTGAGCATCGGTCACGTTTCTCTTACTGATTCTGCTTCCCAGAGACTTCTCCAGCCTCAGGGAAGACCACTTGGCTGAGCTCTCTCAGCTGTGGGTGAGTGAGCAAGAAGGGCCAGCGGACAGGGAAAGGGAAAAGGCAAGGGCCTAGGCCTGTCCATCAGACCCCTCCATCAGGTTTTCACGGGTGGCCCAGGGTCCTGCCATACTCCTGGGAGGGACTCCTCTGATCAGTGGGAGACCAGAGGAGGATCACCAGGGTCCTGGGCATTCTGTCTGCAGCCTTGCCAGCCTGGCTGGTCAGGGATGGCCTCTGTGTGGGCACCATCCAAGCCCCTGCAAGGTCTGGACCAGGTGGAGGGCCTCTTTGTTTGGCCTCAGGAGGAGTGGGGTGGGATCTTCTTCCGCAGAAAGATGGACCGTGCTGATGGCCAGGAGCCCAGAATATCCAAGAGGATGAGAACCAGGGGGCAGGAAGGCGATAACTAAAACAGAAGTCTGTAAACTGGGGTGCCAAGGTAGGGCTGCAGAAAAGATGCAACTGGGATGGTAGTTCCGAAGGAGTTCATCGGCAGGCCCTCACCTCCCTTCCCCAACCTTCTCAGCTTTGTAAACTTAAGAGGCTAAGATCTTCCCTAGCCAGAGCCTCGTCCCCGCGGGGTGTGAGAAGTCCAGGGTTCCCGGGAAAGGGAGAGTTGGGAGGGTGGGGGAAGGTTTTGGCCTCCTCTACAAGCTGCATTTCCCTGGAGCCCAGGTGTTGGCATCTCAGCTCTCTGTGCCCCATGGCCACTTCATCGCCCAGGGTTTCCTCACCTGTAAACCGGGCACAGAAGGCCTGTTCTGGGTGGGTGTGGGGCTGCACCAGCTCAGCGGAGCTGGCGTCCGCTTTAATGTTGATTTTGTAAAGATGCCTGCATTTGTGGCAACAGCTCTCCTGCTCAACCTGGAACACAACCAGTGACCCCAGGGGCCTGGGAAGGATCCAGCCCACACAAGGAAACTCCACCTTGATGTTGGCAGTATCAGCAGGTACCAAAGAAAACTTGTTATTCTTTTGACTTTCAATGGGGGTTTAACATATGGAAGGGCTTCCCTTGTGGTTCAGCTGGTAAAGAATCTGCCTGCAATGCGGGAGACCTGGGTTTGATCCCTGGGTTGGGAAGATCCCCTGGAAAAGGGACCAGCTATTCACTCCAGTATCCTGGCCTGGAGAATTCCATGGGGTCACAAAGAGTCTGACAGGACTGAGTGACTTTCACTTTCACTAGTGTAGGCAAAGTATATTCACTTTAGGTTATGAAAGTGAAAGTGAAGTCGCTCAGTTGTGTCTGACTCTTTGCGACCCCAGCGACTGTAGCCTACCAGGCTCCTCCATCCATGGGATTTTCCAGGCAAGAATACTGGAGTGGGCTGCCATTTCCTTCTCCAGGGGATCCTTCCAACCCAGAGATCGAACCCGGGTCTCCCGCATTGCAGACAGACGCTTTACCCTCTGAGCCATCAGGGAAGCCTACTTTAGGTTATAGCTAGATAAAAATCGACTTAATGTGTACACAGGAGGAACTGCCACCCCCCAGAAAGATCTCAAACCTGTCCAGGAGCTGAACCTTTCAAAACACTGAAAAGGGCCAGGGCCCACAGGTTTTACCTTTGGGGCGCACTCTTGGAATGCCAGCCTAGGGACCTTTGATCTCATTCCTGCCTCTCACAGGGAAAGAGGCTGGCGGGGGGGAAGGTCTCCGGGCAGAGCCGGGAACGTCCCCGGCTCCTCGCCAGCACGGGGGCCTTGGTGCCCTCTCCCACGACCAAGAACTCGAGCGCCCAGGCCCCAGCCTGACTCGGGGACGGGAGGTGGGCGGGCGGGCGGGAGCGGGTGGACGGGGGCGCGGCCGAGCGCGGCTCCTCCCCGGGCGGGGCCGCCCCTGCGCGCGCGCCGAGGCCCCGCCCCTGCCCCCTGCGCGCGCCCCCGCCGCCAGGCTAATTAGGCGCGCGGTTTGTTTACAAACACGGGCGCCTGGCAGGTGCGCGCCGCCTAGACCGTGAGCGCCCGGGGTTCCAGGGCGGCCCCACCGATCCGGGGTCCGATCGGGCGAGGGTGGGAGAGGCAGGCGGGCGCTGGCCGTCCTCCCGCCTTTTGCGCGCCTCTTTGGGCACCAGGAAATACGCCCAGAGGCGCGTGTCCCCCGCGCCGCAGTGGGCGCGGGGGGGTGCCGCGCAGGGTCTCCGAGTCGCCACCGGCGCCGCGCCCCGCCCCCCCGCGCGCCCCCCGGGCCGGGCCCGCTCGCGGCCGGGTCGGCGGGGCGGGCGGCGGGCGGGGGCGCGCGGGGCGGGGCGGGGCGCCGGCGGGGCCGGGACATGTAGTCCGCGCGCGCCACGGCCTCCCCTGGGCGGCCCCGGCGCGGGCCCGGCCGCGGACTACGACTCCCGCCAGGCGCCGCGGCGCAGCGCATGAGCCCTGCTCGGCTCCGGCGCGTCTATTATGCTGCCGGGGCCGGCGAGCCAAAGAGGAGCCGGCCGCGCGGGCCGGGAGGGGACGGCCGCCGGAGCCGCCGAGGCCAAGTACGCCTTTCTTTTGCTTCCTTGCGCGCGCGGGGCGGCGGGCGGCGCGGGCGGAGGCGGGCCGGGCGGGCCGGGCAGCGCGGCCCCGTGCGCCCCGCGGGGGCCGCCGGCGCGTCCGGGGAGCCTGGCACCGGGGGCCGCCGTCTCCGCCGCCGCCTTTGTGCGCGGCCACGATGCAACAAAGCGCGGCGGCGGCCCGGGGTCGCGGCGGCGGCGCGGACCCCTCCCCTCGGCCCTCCGGCCGCCCGCGTCCCGGGCTCGGGGGGGCGTCGCCGCGGCCGGGGCGCGCAGCCTGGAGTTGGCACGGCCCGCGCGCCCTGCGCCAGCGACCTCCCGCGCTCCCTCCCTCACGGAACGGATTTTTTCCCCCCCTTTCCTCCGCCCGCCATCTTTCGAAGGGGGAATCGGGGAGGACGCGGAGGGGAAGGTAGCGCTTCGGCGCCACTTTGCCCGCACGCGCCTGGCCCGCCTCGGTCCCTGGCCGCGGGGCTCGCGCGGGGGCTGTCGCCGCGGCTGGGGCGGGGGGCGAGGCCGGCGGCGCGGCGTGGAGGCCGCTCCCTCCAGAATTAGGGGCCCGAGCTGACTTTGAGCCCTTTGGAGTTGCTGGGTCGTTGCAGCCCGGAGGAGGAGACCCAGTTCCCGTTTTGAAAACAGCGTGAAAAGCGCTTACAAACGGGCGAGATCGAGTTAGAGCGGGAGGAGCTGGGCTGGGCCCTGGCCTGACAGCACGGCACAAGCGCAGCGGGGAGAAATGCTCACCCCAGGCCTCACACGGCTGCCCCGGCCCTCCTGGGCTCCCCGAGAATAAAGGTGGGGCTCGGGGGAGTCCTCTCCACCGGTTGCTCGTCGGGGTCAGGGCCGGGGGTGGAGGCCTTGGGTCGCCTCCTTTTCCCTCGGGGCCAGGGGCGGTTTTGGAAGGATGAAAGTGGGAGCAGGCACGGTCCGCCAGCAGACCCCCGGGGGCGGTCCCGTGGTCCACCCTGCGGGTTCCCGCCATTGGGCCTAGCCCCTGACCGGCCTGCGATCCTTCATTTTGGCTGGAAGCTTTCTACCCAGAAGCGCATAACTGGGGCTCCTCCCCGTGTGTTCCCTGGGTTGTGGCTGCAAAGTTAATGGTGCTGGGGGGTGCTGTTGTGTATCCTTGGGCAAACTACGGGCTGGGGGAGCGGAAGGTGTGTAACTGAATGTTCGCTGCGCCCCCCCCCCCCCCCAAGTGAGGACGGAGGAAAAAGTTTGTTTTTCTTTCTTCTTTTTTTTTAACCTTGTTTTGTAGGATTTCTTCCTGACTCTTTCTTTAAAATGGGGGTTCTTTTCCCGAGTCCCTGGATGGCATTTCTCCTGGGGGAGAGGTTGGCATTCAACGGGGTGAAGAAAGGCCTGAATCCCTGCGAGGGTCCGGCCTCAGGAGTTAGGGACCTCCCCGCTTCCCTCCCCCTCCACCATCCCCCCCGCAGCCTGGAGTCCGGCCTCTTATTTGCAAATAAAGGTCTGTGTTTGCCCTTCTCTGTCGTGAGGCCTTGATGTGTGCTCGCGGTTACAGATCCGGAGAGATAGGGCGCACGGCGTCTGGGGCGGGAGGGGACGCGGGGCGAAGTGGGCTGTTTCGCCCTGACCTTTCTGGTAACCTCGGGGGGGGGGGCGGGCAGGCCTCTGGAATCCCGCCCCAGCAGCTCCTCGGAAGCTTCGATCCAGCCCCAGCCCCACCGCGGGGACGTCCGGGGAAGGAGGGCCGGGCGGCGCCGGCCGATTTTGTTTTGTTTTTAGAAAGTGGAGTAATTGCTTTCCCTCCACAACAGCCCGCGCGCGCTGGGAAAGTGAGCTTGGGAGGCGATCTGTTAAATACGGTGCGCCCGCCGGGCTCGCGGGCAGAAAGTGAAAGGGGGGGGGGGTGGCGGGGTAGACAGCGCCCCCGCCGCGGCCAGCCGCGCCTCCTGCGCCCTCTTCCTCCAGCCTGGCGCATTGCCAGCCGCCCGAGCCCTGCGCCCCGCGCTCAGCGCGGTGCACGGCCATTTCCTGGTTCTGGGCGGCAGAGCGCTCTCTGGGGAGCGCTGGCCCCCCGCCACCGATCGCAGTGGAGTGGTTGGTGCAGGACGCCGCCCCCGGCCAGCCTGGCCCTGCACCCCCACTGGTGGGTCCTGTTCTCCTTGGAGAGCTGCGCTCATCCTGTGGGGCCAGGGGGAGCTGGCCCAGGTGGGGAGTGGGGGGCCCCCAGGGAGCATCTGCCCTGGTGTGTGTGCTCTGGAAGAGGCTCTGCAAACCGCCCCCCCCCCCCCCCCCCCCCCCCGTCTCGGGGCAGTCCCTGGGTGGCTGAGCAGCCCTGTCCTCCTTTCTGGTCTACCTGACTGATGGCGGACTTGTAAAGGGACAGGTCAGGTCCTCGTAGACCCTGTGTCAGCAGGCCAGGGTCTAGTCCACATTCCTTGCTTCCAAAGGGGACTTTAGTGACATGTGGCAGAAAGCTACACCGCGCTAGGTGCGTACCTGTCTGCTGGGAGCTTGTCCCGGAGAGCCCCTGCTTGGGAGCCCGCCCTCCACCCCACCCTGAGCCCTGCCCCCTGGTGTCCGTGGACAAGGTTCACAGGGGTCATAACAGCGTGGGGTGGCCCAGGCACTTGGATCAAGGGTGCCGGTAGGTAGGTGCCCAGGGGGTGGGCAGCTTGTTAAACCCCCCTCAGCTCCCCCTTTGGCACCTGCACCCCCCTGCTCTGGGGGCCTGTGGTCCTGCCTCCGACAAGCACTAGGCTCTTAAAGGCCAAGGGTGCCGTTTCTGGGTCTCCAAGATGATGGTTACCTGGGCCAGGGTGGGGGTGGGGGTGTGTGTCCAGAGGCCCCGCTGTGTTAGCGCTGGGGGTGAGCGTCTGTTCCTGCAGCCAGGTTTTCACTGTTGCACGCGAGAACCTGGTCTGAACCTAACCCCTTTTCAGGGTCTTTGTGGGCTGGAGTCTGAGCTGGCAGACGCACAGGGGGACCCCCCCTCCATCCTTGCCACAGAACTGGGGGGGAGGTCAGGAGGTCACGAGGTGCCTGGGAGAACACTCGCCCCGTGCTCGGGAGCTGCCACCTGGGGTGCCGGGTGCCCCAGGTGCGCAGTGGGGTTTTCCTGCAAGTGTTGGAATCTGGGCTCAGGAGGGTGATCAGGAGCATGTTCAGGAGGGCTGGGGGCACCCGTGTCCAAGATGCCGCCCTGTCGTGAGGAGCCAGCGCTCCGGGGTCCCCGCCAAGGTCCCCGGTAACTGGGGATGGGAACGCGTGTCGAGTGGCTGGACCCTCGAGCTGTGTTATCAGGAGGGGCTGGGGGCCAGCATGGTCTGACAGCATCGCAGGGTGAAAGTCGGGTGCAAATGGGGGGAGAGGGCAGGAGGGGGTGCTGTCCAGCCCCCAGCCTGCCTGCTCGTGGGGCAGAGCCCTGGTGATGGCAGCCGGGTGCCAGGGCTGCTGGTGCAGAGCAGGGGCCCTGCTGCCTGTGTGCCTCAGATAAGCCACGCCCACCCTATGTTCTGCGGTCTCAGCTGCCAGCAGGCTGTCCCAGCCGGGCCGTTGGGGGGTCTGGGTGGGGAAGACACCGATGGCCCGGTGACGGTCCCCTGAGGTGACGGAGCCCCCACCCCCACACCCCGTGGGCAGGGAGAGGCGGCGCTTGATAAGCGTGTGAGCTCTGGGGCTGTGGGAAGGGTCCCAGGGATGGCGGCTGTGGGACCCCCAGCCTTTGGCGCCCCCCGCGCTCAGAGCATGTGCCAGTCCCTCTCCAGGGCTTCCAGGCTCCGGACAGCCCTCCCGTGGGAGCCCCTGCCGTCCTGGAACAGTGTGGGCACCCAGGGAGCAAGTTTGTGTGGGGACCCTGGTTTACCGAGGCTGGGTCGTCCGAGGTGCCACTCTGGGCTGGCACCGATGGGCTCCCCTGAGGGCTGGGGGGGGCCAGCTGCCCCTCGACGCCGGGATTGGGCGGTGGTCGTGGGGTCCCAGCCTGATCTCCCGCCTGCCTGCTGAGGCTCCACGGCCTCCCGGCCCCTCTAGGCCTCGGGTCCCGTCTGTTATGTGGGGCGAAGGGTCAGCATCCTTGTGAGGGCTGTCACCCGGGCTGTGAGGTCGGGAGGGCCCTGGAGGGCACGGCTGCTGCCTGGTCTGGTCTGGGACGCGCGGTGGGCGTGGAGCTTCCTCCCGCTCAGGGTCCCGGGGTTGCTGACACACGGGTGTCGGGGTCCAATGGGGGTTGTCTGTTGGGACGGGCGACAGTGACTGCACACGGGGCCAGGCCCCCCGGCAAGTGCAGTGACTGCCCAACCCCTCGGATCCTCTGTGGGGCTGACTGGCCCAGAGAGGCTGGTCCCCCCTTTCCCTCTCCAGAAGCGTGGGGGCTGGTCAGGCTGACCTCCGTGTGTCCCCCGACGTCATCCCCCCTTCAAGTGGTGGGTCCCTCGCCGCCCCCCCGGAAGCCCCCTGGAGCTCTCCAGCCCCTGACCTGCACCGCTGGTGTAGCGTCTCTGTGGTTTTTTTGTTTTCCTTAAGGGTGGATTGTTTGAGAGGTGGATGGGGTCAGCCTCGCACAGGTTATGGGGTGTGGCTGGCCTGACCCCTGCTGTGAGCAGGGACCCCACAGCAGAGCTGGTCGGAGGCTGGCTTCTCCAGGTAGGCTGGGCAGAAGCATGGGGTGTCAGGGAACACTGGATTGAGGAGGAGCCTTAGCTCTGGGGGGTGCAGAGCTGAGAGGACATGGGGGCATCTGGAGGGGGACCAAGGACTCTCAGAGGGCCAGGCCGGTGTGTTAGTTCGGTTCAGTGGCTCAGTCATGTCTGACTCTGCGACTCCGTGGACTGCAGCACGCCAGGCCTCCCTGTCCATCGCCAAGTCCCAGAGCTTGTTCAAACTCATGTCAGTTGAGTCAGTGATGCCGTCCAACCATCTCATCCTCTGTCGTCCCCTTCTCTTCCTGCCTTCATTCTTTCCCAGCATCGGGGTCTTTTCCAATGAGTCAGTTCTTCGTATCAGGTGACCAAAGTATTGTAGTTCCAGCTTTAGCATCAGTCCTTCCAATGAATATTCAGGACTGATCACCTTTAGGATGGACTGGTTGGATCTCCTTGCAGTCCAAGGGGCTCTCAACAGTCTTCTCCAACACTCATGGAGTTCTAAAGCATCAGTTCTTCAGTGTTCAGCCTTCTTTTTGGTCTGATTCTCACATCCATACATGACTACTGGGAAAACCGTAGCTCTGACTGGACAGACCTTAGGGCTCCCGCAGACCTGGGGATGCTGTGGGCATGCGATAGGGCTGGCCTGGTGGAGTCACTCCCCGACCCCGGGTGGGCTCGGGGCCCTGGTCGGGGCTGAGCTGCTCTGGGCAGAGGCCCTTCAGGTGGCGGCCATGGTGGCACTCGTCCCTGTGAGGCTGGGGTGGTGGCCAGCAGGGCCTGGGATGTGCAGGGCTCCTGCCCGCCTTGCTGACCTGCTCAGAGGCCCCTCGCAGGGCCCCTGGCTCCCCTTGCTGGAAGAGGCAGTTGGCCCCGTCTGTCACTGAAGCCGACCCTGCCCACGCGGCTCCTGTTTCCTGGGGCCCGGCTGCCCCGGGCAGAGGCGCTGGGGCGGCAGGCTGGCCCCTCCCTGAGGCCCACTGCCGTGTCTCTGCGGGTTTGTCCCGGGCATTCTGAGATGTGGTGCAGAGCCTCTGGGGTTGGGTGGATGGCCTTGCTCACAGCCTGGCTCTGACCTGGGCCCTTTCACCCCTGAACCTCCCACCCCACCCAGAAAGTGGAGCCCCTGTAACCCCGCCGATGCTGGGATGGGACCCTGGGAGATGGGGCAGCGTCACGGTGGGGGCCCCCAAGGGCAGAAAGGGGGCCCACTGCACCCAACTCAGGAGGCGAGGCCAGAGGGTCTGCTCTGGTCTGGGACAGAGGGGAGGGGGAGGAAGTGACACCAAGATGGGGGTGCCCCCAGGCTCTCTGCCAACCTCCGACCTCCACCCTCAGTGCCCAGGGTGCCCCCCCCAGGCTTTCTGCCAACCTCTGACCTCCACCCTCAGTGCCCACATCCCCCACCGGCCTTCCCCCAACCTGATCGTGGCTCGGGATTCCCCGCTTGGCCCGACGCCCTCCAAGCTAGGAGCTTCCTGGGACCCCTCACCCCTATGCCTCCTCCTCTGACCCTGCCCACCTTACTGGCCCCATCCTCCCTGCTACCCACCCCTCCTATGGCTGAAAGCGTGTCCCTCAATGCTGGTGAGCGAGCAGCCCCTGGGTTGGTCCCCCTGCAGCACCCCCCGAGACATGTCGGAGACCAGGCTGCCCAGGTGCGCCCGACTCCTGCCGCTGGGTCCTGTCTGCGGTGGGAGGGTTGGAGCCGCCACTGTGGCTGCATTTTCTGGGCGGTTTCCCTCGTGGCCCCTGGACAGAGGTCCACACTCTCCCCTTGTTTGTCCAGGAGCCTGAAGGCCCCTGGTGTCCAGCCTCTCTTGAGGCATTCCTCCGGGTTGAGCCAGCCTACAGGGCCTGAGTTTCTGTGTTTTATTTCTGATTCCAGTTCCCTGGGGAGGAAGGAGGCGGGTCCCAGAGCCTTGAGTCCAGGGACCCTGGGAAGGGGTGGGGAGATGGCCGTGACCTCTGGGGCCCGCCATGGCCGGATGCGTCCTGCACAGGGGTCCCTCGCGACGGAGCAGCGGGTGTGTGGCCCCGGGGGGTGGGGTGGCATGTGGGTGACCCCGGCCCCGCCCCTCCACCACGGCGGGCCATCCGGTTGGCTTTCTGAGCCCTCCTGCAGGATCCCGCCGGAACCCCTGTCTGGGTTTCCTCTCGCCGCTCGAGGGCTTTTGCGGTTTGTCTGAGCATTTCCGCTCCGGGCGGTTTCAGATCCCCTCTCTTCGAGGGAAAGCTTCTCTCACTCTCACCCTCACCCCTTTGTGGTGCTGCCTTTGGGCCCGGCGGGCACCCCGGGAAGTGTGTGTGGGGGGTTGCTCCCCGGGAGGTGTGTGTGTGGGGGCGGTGCTCCCCGGGAGGGGTGTGTGTGTGTGTGGGGTGCTCCCCGGGAGGGGTGTGTGTGGGGGTGCTCCCCGGGGGATGTGTGTGTGTGGGGGTGCTCCCCGGGAGGTGTGTGTGCGTGTGGGGTGCTCCCCAGGAGGGGTGTGTGTGTGGGGTGCTCCCCGGGGGATGTGTATGTGGGAGTGTGCTCCCCGGGAGGTGTGTGTGTTTGTGGGGTGCTCCCCAGGAGGAGTGTGTGTGTGTGGGGGGTGCTCCCCGGGAGGGGTGTGTGGGGGGGGTGCTCCCCGGGAGGGGTGTGTGTGTTTTGGGGTGCTCCCCGGGAGGGGTGTGTGTGGGGGGGGTGCTCCCCGGGAGGAGTGTGTGTGTTTGGGGGGTGCTCCCAGCCTCGATCCCCCCTCTGAGGGGCTGGGGCCCGGGGGTCCCCATGCAGGGCACACATGAGGCTCCTCACGATGGAGCGAGCACGCCTGCCTTGCCGTGCCCGCAGCCCGTCTCCTGGAAGGCTGGTTTTCAGCGGGCCTGGCGGGCTCCAGGGCCCGTGGGGGGGGCGGGGTCGGGCCGCATGGTTTGCTCCTGCGTGTTTGTCCCAGGAGGTGAGACCCGCCCCCCAGCCCTGCCGGGGGGCAGGGGGTGAAGGGGAGCCCGGGCAGCTTGCGGGTCTGCTCTGTCTGGTGTCTGGTTCTGGGCTCTGTCGCCTGCACTTCCCCACCCCGTCCCAGGCCGTCCTGCCTGAGTCCACCCCCTGCCCAAACCTGGGGTCCTCTCCTCTGTTGGGCCAGGGGGCCCAAGGAGCAGGTCTGTTTCCCCCAGGTCTCGCTGTTGCTGTGGGGTGGGGGGGTGCAGGGTCCTGAGCACCCAAGGAAAGGGGGGTTCACCTCTTCTTCTTGAGGTGGGGGCTTTCCAGTGTGGCCAGTGGAGGCCCCCTGCGTGCCCCACTTCTGCTCAGAGACCCCCAGTCATTTCAGCTCCGCTCCCACCCTTGTGACCACAGAGCAGACTCCAGACGTATCTCCTTCCTGAGACTTGGTTCCCATCTCTGAAGTGTAAGGGCTTTTAAAGAATTGTACTGCACACCGCCGTCACCCCCAAAGCACTGACGTTGAGTCCAAGGTCATCGAATAGTCCGTGTGGACGTAGACGCTTCTCGACTTGCTGTCCAGCAGGTGTTTCCAGCGAGCTGGCCCAGGGCGGAGGTGCTGGCCACCGCCTCGTCTGCCCCGGCCGTCCCCCCGAGGCCTCAAGGGGCCCTGAGGCGTCCTGGGCTGGGTGGAGCAGCCAACCCCAGTGACGGGCAGCCTTCCTCCATTGCAGCTGTGACCCCAGAAAACTATCCTGAGGAGTGAGCTTTCTTCCTCATTCTTTTGCAGCGGAAGCTGGCCCTTTGCTGCTGAGGGACGGCCCTCTGTGTCCATGTTTACACTCCCCTGGAGGTTGATGTGTTTCCCTGCAGGACGTCGTGTCTGACTTGGGACGTTGTCTCAGACCTGGGGGGCTGCAGGAACACAGGTGTACTGGCCGGGTTCTGAGACCCCGAAGGCTCCATCAGGACACGCCTGGCATTGGGGGAGCGGGTGTCGGGATCCGGCCTGTCCGTGAGGGCACGACCCCCGGCCGGGCGGCGGGTTGCTCCCTGCCTGTTCACGACGGGCATTGCTTGCTTGTGTCCCAAGTATGCTGGAGTGGGGGTGCTCATGTCCCGGGGGCTCACAGCTGTCCCAGGAGGTGGGCGTCTGTGGGGGCCCTGCTTCCGCCCCAGGAGGCCGCGCGTCCACGTGGTGGGGGCCTCAGCACCCTGGGCCTCAGTTTCCCCACCTGCAGCCAGCCCCTGTAAGTGCTGCCAGGGGCTGACCCGGGACCCCCGAGGAGGGCTCCCAGCCGGACGTTTCCTCTGCTCCTTCTGTGCCCCTCCTGGTGTCCCCGCCCAGCCCCAGGTGGCTTTGGGCTGGACCCTTCTGGAAACCCTCTGAGTTTGCCTTGTTTCCTTCGATTTAAGGGGCCTGTGGGCACCCCCCTGGGGCTCCCTTGAGGAAGAGGGTCTGGAGTCTCTGCCAGTGGATGCAGCCACCTGGCCACATTGGCCCCCTGCGGTCTTCTCGTTCGTGTCCCTAGCCGGAGAGGTCAGGTGGGCAGGTGACCAGGCCTCCGTCCTGGGTGGGGCCTGGCAGCGCTGAAGGGCAGGGCTGGGATGTCCCAGGCACCCACGCGGAGCTCAGGCCTGCTGGGCGAGGAGACCCCCCGAGGGGCTGGTGTCATCGGCTCTTCAACCGCTGTCCAGGAGCCCTCGTCCTAGGGGCTGGCTTGGAAGCACTGGACCGCTGGCGGCTGTGCCGGTGGTCAGCCAGGAGGGCAGCTGGGACTTGAACCCTGGCGTGGCAGACCCTAGCAGGCACTCCCCGCTGCCCTTCTGCATGGCCCCCATGTCTGTGGCATCTTCGCGTCCCCAGCTGAAATTAGACGGGGAACTCGGAGGGGTGCTGCTGCCCAGGGCTGCCCCCGGGGTCGCGGTGGCCCTTTTTCTGGTTGTGGTGGGGCCGTCTGGTGTCTTATGATTGCTGGGCTCCCTCTCTCACCCCGTGATGCCAGAAGCCATGTCGGGAGGCAGGGCGGTCCTGGGCTCGCGTCCCCGAGGCCCTCCGTGGGTGGGTTCAGGAACTACCCCAAGGATGGAAGAGCCTGAGCTTTGTCATCCGTGCGGTGGGCCTGCTCCCTGGCCTTGTGGGATCACTTGGCGTGCCCCCTTCAGTAGGGGTGGATGGCCTGCGGCCGACCACCCAACGTCCTTCGGGGCTTCTTCACTGTCTGCCCCCGCGACCCCACCCAGGAGGGCAGCTGGTGAGGCCTGGCCAGGACCCGCAGGGGGCAGGTGCCTGGTGACCCTGGACACGGCCGGGTGGTGACTCCCCAGCCTGTCCTGTTGTTTTAAGTCCCCACGTGGCTCCGGCCCTCTTCTCCGGGGCCAGTGTCGGCCCAGGGCTGAGCCCTGGAGGGGCGGGTGGGGGTCAGCTAGTGGACTGTGTGGCTCCAGCTTCTTTCTGGAAGCAGTGTGTGCCTTCTGCTCTTGGGATGCGGCTCTGACCCCCGCCCAGATGAGGCGGCTGACAAACGGCACAGTTGCGGCGGTGGGTGCAGGCGGCCCCCCGGGCGTCCAGCCTCGGCCGCCTGCTGCCCCGACAGGTGGGCGCTGGTGGGGTTTCTTGGCCATCCAGGCGACGTGGGTGGGGGTGGGCGTGGGGGGGTCGACGGCACCTCTCACAGCCCTGCTGAGGGCGAGCTGAGGCCTCGGGGTCGTCGTGGCGCCAGGACTTGCCCCGGACGGAGCATGTGCGGCTGCCTGGCCCGGCCTGGCCCCCGACCTCAGAGGAGCGTCCCCAAACCCCAGAGGAAGAGACGCAAGCTCCCAGATGCTTGTCTGGGTTGGAGCATTTTTCCAAACTAGAAGTCCCTTTACACTTGCTTTTTTTTGCAAGAGTAATGTGTTCTTAAAAAAATAAATTCACTGGTTCAGAAGTGCAAACAGAAAGGGAGAAAGCAGCCCAGGGGCCCGTGTGCTGTGGGCGTGGGGTCCTGGGCACCCAGGGGGCCTCTCTGTCATCTTGCTGCTCCTCAAGGGGACGTCCTGGGCTCAGCCAGCATCTGGTTTCCTCTGGGTCGCTCTCGGGTTGGCAGGGTTGGGGGGAGGCGAGGCCAGACTCTCACTGTGACTCTGCTTGCCCTGGACATACATGAGGCCCGATCTGGGCTCTGCTGCGTTCTAGGAAGGCTGGCTGCGATGGGGAGTGGCGTGGCCCCCTCACTCGCCCCCAGAGGGACAGCGCCAGGCGACCTGTGTGACGCTGTGGCCCGCCTGGGAGGGTTCTGCCCTGCCGCACAGCCCTGCCCAGGAGAGCAGTCCTGGTGCCTGGGATGGGGGGCCTTGCCCAGCCTCTGATGCTCCTGCTGCCCTTCCTTCCTCCCTGTTGAGCTGGTGCCCAGGCTGCCAGGGGCAGAGAACAAGCCACGCGCTTGCCTCTGCCCCCGGGGGTGCTGTGTGCCACCGTCTGACGGTGGACCCCATGACCCCTGGGGTCACCCCACACACCCGCAGGAGTCTGAGTGCAGGGGTTCACTCCTCCCGGCGGAGGTGCTGGAGGCCACATTCGTGTTTGCAGAGGCCCCCTGCCCTGTGCCAGCCCCAGGCTGTGGGGCATCCGGCATCTTCTGTGAATGTCCTCCCTGAACCCCACACACCGTCCGGGGTCCACAGTGGTTCCAGCCTTGGGGCTCCCTGTGGCCTGTGGTCGGTGTTCAGTGAGCGCATGCCGGCCCAGCACTGGGCTCTGAGCTGAACTGTGTCGTCGGGGTCCCCGGCCCTGCCGAGCGGGTACCTGGGCTGGGCGGGACCCAGGAAGCGGCCCGTCCACCTGGCTTGCGCTCTCGGCCCCTCTAGGGCGGAGCCGGCTGTCTTGTGGGCCCTGGGCGCTCACCCACGGAAGGAGTGTGTCCCGTGTTTGCGGTGGGGGCTGGCTTCCTGCTGCTCCGCCGCCGTGTGGGGTGGTCAGTCATTGGTCGGGAGGGGGCGGAGGTCAAAGGCCAGGCTGAGGGCCCCTGTGGCGGCCCCAGCACGTCCCTGCAGAGAGCTGTGTCCACCTGTCCTCGTGCGTGGAGGAGGCCCGTCTGCACCTCGGCAGCAGCCTGGGGCCCCGTGTCCTTTCAGGTGGTTCAAGGCCCTGGCGGTGTCCTGCCTGTTCCCTGAGGACTGTGTAGCAGTAGCGCTGGGTACTGGGTGCCTGCCCACCCACCCCACGTCTGGGGCCCACCTGTCCCACACCTGGGGGGTCCACACCTGGGAGCCCACCCGTCCCACACCTGGGGATACACACCTGGATCCCCACTCGGCCTGCACCCAGGGGCCCACGCTGCGCTCGTCCGACATCAGGCTGGAACAGGGTGTGTCCTCAACGGACCTTGGGGACCCCCATGTCGGCAGCCACTACAGCCTTCACGGCAGGACCGTGGGGTGATTGGTGCGTGTCCAGCACTGGCCTGAGTGCTCTGCGCTGGACTCCTTTAGTCTTGACTCCCATGGGGACACAGGCGGACTGGATCCTGGGGTTAGCAAAGAGCAGAGCTGGGACTGGGACCAAGGGTCTGGCTCCGAGTCTGCTCTGCAGCCCTGAGCTGCCCGGGGTCTGGGAGGCCCAGCCGGCGATGGTACTGGGGCAGAGGATGAGGGGGACGACACGGGCCTGCAAGGCCGCGGCAACCAGGACAGGGAGACAAGTCACTGGTCAGGTCGGGGCCTGCAGCCAGGGTGGGACAGGCCGTGCTGGTTTGGATGGGAGCCCCGAGTGGGGCAAGGCGGTTGAGGGGGGCAGGTTCGCAGGGACCCCAGCAGGAGGGTGGCGCTAGGCCGGAAGTGGTCGGACCTGCGGGGTGGGCAGCGGGTCATCAAGGCTGAGAACGCAGGCTGTCTCTGTTCGGCGGGGAGATGCCGTGTCAGCGCCGTCAGCCGGGCGGGCGTGGCCCCCTCCCGACGGAGGCCCAGGAGCCAGTGTGGAGGAGACACACTCAGGCCCTTGAGGGGGGCGGGGCGCCTCGGGGTGTTCCAGAATGTTCCTCCGAGGAGGGCAGCGGGCGGGCAGGTCTGCTCAGTGCGTGGGAAGCGCCCGATGTCTTTTCGGAGTCCTGTTTGCTCTGGGTTGGGGGGTGTTGCAGAGGAGGCTCTGGCCTGGGGGAAGCCCCTAGTCTGTAGCTTTCTCTGATGACTGTGGTATAAACACGCCCACGTGGCAGATTGCGGGCTGCTGGCAGGATGTCAACCAGCTAGAAAAACTCTGCAAGTTATAGGGACCTGCTTTTGCAAATCATAGAGGGTGGTTGTGGTCCCAGTGGCAGACGGGTGCTGTTCTGAGGGCCCTCCGGCCCCCACGCAGGCCCTGCCTCCCAGCCTGAGCCCGGCTGGGTCCCTGACAGGTGCCCAAAAGCGCCTCCAGGCCCGGGTCCAGATCTTGTGTGCAGCCCCCCAGGGCGTTCCGCAAACGCAAGTGACAGCTGGGCCACCGACTTCCTCCCAGAACGTGGTGGGGGTGCCGCTGTGGGGGCGGCCCGTCTGTCCCCCGCCGCAGAGCTGGGCAGTCTCCTGACACACGTGGGGCAGCGGCGGTCACTTCCTTCCCGGCACTGTGTGTGCAGGATGTTTCAAGAGCCGGGCTGTGGTCCTGTGGCCGCCCGCTGGCTGAGGCTGCAGGGCCCCGTCCACCACCACCCCCCCGCCCCCGCCATTGGCCGAGGACCAGCTGTGTCACAGCCTGGCCGCCATCACAAACCAGGGCCCGTTCTCGTGGTTACGTTGGAACCCCTGTTGCCCATGCGCCGTGTGTGCTCACGTGCCTTCTGCCGGCCTGGCTCGGCCCTCGGGTCAATGTCGCCGCTCTCGACGTGCGAGTCGCTGCCTGGAAGGGTGCTGGTAACCAGGACGGTGTAGAGGCAGTCCCCTGCAGGCCGGCGGCTGGTGAGCGGTGAGCCGACACTGGCTTCCCCCTAGACGGCCGCCCCCCACTCCTCGCGTCTCCCCCACCTGCCCAGGGGGCACCTGCTGACATTCTGCCCCCTGTCCCGGGTCTCTCTCCCTGCCCCGGCCCGAGGCCAGCGGCGTGACAGTGGCCCTGTGACAGGTGAGGGCGGGCCTGACCAGGGCGGACGCGCCAAGGTGGCCTTGCCATGACCGTGCGGCCTCACGCCCATGGAGCCGGCCAAGGCTGGGGTGATGGGCCATCCCCCGTGGTCCTTCCCACCCTGCAGGTGCTGCCTGGTTGGGCCCAGACATGGGATGTCACGCCTTGGCGGGGAGCACAGAGGAAGCCAGGGCCTCCCCGAGCTGCTGCCGTGACGGTCAGTGAGTGAGCAGCCGGAGAATGTCCACTGCGACGCCGGTCGCCCCCACGGGGATCCCGGCGGCCCCGGGCCCAGTGAACCCGCCCCCGCCGGAGGTCTCCAACCCCGCCAAGCCCGGCCGCAAGACCAACCAGCTGCAGTACATGCAGAACGTGGTCGTGAAGACACTCTGGAAACACCAGTTCGCCTGGCCCTTCTACCAGCCCGTGGACGCCATCAAGCTGAACCTGCCTGTGAGTGCCCTGCTTGCCACCCCGGCCCTCCGTGGCCCCGACTCCTGCCTGTGAGGGTCCTACCCACTGCCCCTCCGGGGCCCCCTGCCCTGGGAGGAAGGCCCCTCTGGCCTTGGCTCAGGTAGTGCAGAGAGGTGGCAGGTGATAGGACAGGCCCAGCCCAGAATCTGTGATGATGGAAGGGCAGAGGGGACACTCGGGCCTGGGGTCAGGGAGGGCGGCTGCCCCGGCTGCGGGGAGTGGGAGGCCACAGCCTCATGGGTGGATGAGGCGGGCCAGCCCAGGCGCAGAGGTGCTCTGGGGCTCACCCCGCACCAGCACTGTCCTGTGGAGTGACACGTCTGCACACACAGCCTTGTGCTCACGTCGGAGTGGCTGGCCTTCCCGGGGATGGCGCCCTAGCTGCATGCCTGGGGATGACCTGACCATCTGACGGCTTTCTCTCCTGGGCCTGAGCCAAGAACCCCGGAGTCCTGCAAGGGGAGTCCTGGGCCAGCACTTGGCAGCCTGGCTCTTGAGCCAGCTTGGCCCTTGGGCACCTGCAGGCCCTCGAGTGAAGTTTGGAATCCAGGGAGGGGGCTTAGCCCCTCATCCAGCACCTAGACCCCCTCTTCAGTCCTCTGCATACACAGAGTCCCTGGCAGACCAGAGGGGCTTGGCAGGGTCCATGCTGGCCCAGGGCTCCCCCAGACCTGGCGCCCCCCCTGCCCTCAGCTGGACAGAAACCTGGGTCCAGCCCTAGCGCCCAGTTGCCCGAGAAGACTGCCTTGTGCATGATCTTGGCGCTTGGGAATCGTGAAAATCGTCTTATTGAATCCGACAGTAACGCCTCTGACTATCTCTTTCCTAGGATTATCATAAGATAATAAAAAACCCCATGGACATGGGAACCATTAAGAAGAGACTAGAAAATAATTATTATTGGAGCGCAAGTGAATGTATGCAGGACTTCAACACCATGTTTACAAACTGTTACATTTATAACAAGGTGAGAAGGTGGCGTGGCGTGGGCCCCATCTGCTGCTGTGAGTGGCTCCCGGCCTGGGGAGGCCTGGGTGGAGCACCAGTGTGGGGTTGGCCGGTGTCCACTGGTGTCGCCGCGGCTCTCAGATTCAGGCCGCCGCGGCCTCCCTCTCAGCCCTTGTCTGGCTGCGGTATGCGGGTCCCACAAGCCGCGTGTTTGAGGGGTCGCCCCGTGCATGGGCCCACGTGCCCTGCTGGCACAGCAAACGTTCGAACAGCCTTTACAGAAGGAGTCGACATACCAGATGTTTTCAAACCTCCACACACTTGGACCTTGTTTTCTCTCTGTGACGGGACAAACAGTGGTTTTTTATCCTTTGTGCTTTCTGAGTTCTTCCGAGAGTTTCCACGTTAAAATGTATTCCTTTTGCTTCCCTCCTGCCCCACCAGATCCCTTAACAACTTTTTAAATACACGTTTTTTTTGAGCAGCGGTCATGCGTTTTTTCTGCTGCAAACGCGCGGCTCCTCCCCAGCGCGTGACCCTGCTCTCCCGTGTGTTCAGCCCACAGATGACATAGTGCTCATGGCCCAAGCCTTAGAGAAAATTTTTCTGCAGAAAGTGGCTCAGATGCCCCAGGAGGAAGTTGAATTACTGCCCCCTGCTCCAAAGGGCAAAGGCCGGAAACCTGCTTCGGGGACACAGAGTGCAGGTAATGGGGGGAGTGCCCGCCTCCCGGTGCCGCAGCGTCCCTCTCCGCGAGGTCGGCGGCGGTCGGGGCCTGGGAGCCGGCGCTCTGCTGTGTGGCCTGCAGGCCCCCGCCTCGGCGCCTGCCCTGGTCGGGGATCGCGGCCTTGCCGGGTCCCCAGGCTCCTCCCCGCTGGCCCTGCCTCTGAGGCCGCCCTGCTCCTGTGTCCCCTCCAAAGACCTTGCCTCCTCAGCACGCGGCGTGTTCTCTGTGAACCGTCCAGGAGTGGCGGGGGTTAGGGTCAGCAGCGGGAGACCGGGGGTGGCCTTCCCTGCCCTGGGAACCCGGAACCAAGGTGGGTCCCCGTGGAGAGCTGCCCGGGGTTCCAGGAGGGGCCAGTCCTCCGGAGAGGTGGGGCGGCGGCTGGTGCTGCAGCTCCGTCCCGGTCACCCGGTGATGACCTGGGGAGCCTGGGTTAAGCCCTGGGCTCCGACCTCCCAGACCCTGACCTCCCGGGCCGTGCCCTGTCCTGGTTCTGTCACCCTGGCCTCAGAGCCAGCGGCCGTGAGGATGGCGGCCAGGGTCTCGGGAGGAGGGGCCGGTCTCGCCAGCACCACATCCTGCACCGCAGAGCCGGGCCAGCTCCGCCTCCTGTCTTCTGCCCTCAAGGCTCACAGCAAGTGGCGGCCGTGTCCTCCGTGTGCCCGGCGACCCCCTTCCAGAGCGTCCCCTCCACGGTCTCCCAGACGCCCGTCATCGCTGCCACCCCCGTGCCAACCATCACCGCAAACGTCACGTCGGTCCCTGTCCCCACGGCTGCCGCCCCGCCTCCCCCCGCCACGCCCATCATCCCCGTGGTCCCTCCCACGCCGCCCGTCATCAAGGTGAGCTTCCCGGGTTCTGGACGCGGGCAGGTGCAGGCGGGCAGGGGGGCACTCTGTCCCTTCCCCGGGCACAGGCTGGGCACATGGGCCTCTGGACCGGTCCTGTCCACCTGCGCCCGTGGGGTGGGCCGTGATGCCCGACGCTGACGCTCAGAGCCGCAGGTCACACAGCTGGTGAGGGCGGCCGCGCTGGGGGGCCCCGGCGTCTCTGGCCTTCGTGGTACACATGGGTTCCCGGCGGAGCATGCAGGGGGCGAAGGCACGCTCGGATTTCCAGCAGTTGGTGCGGGGAGGGCGGTGGCCTCCGTCTTGTGCACACGGCCCTCGCCAACTTCGCCGAGAGCTTCCCCCGCAGGGCCTGGGCTCGGAGCACTTACTTTCTGCGAGGTCCACGGCCAGCAGGGACGGCTGAGGGTCCCGCTCCGGGCGGTCCCCGGGCCGGCCACTGACGCGCTTCGTCTTCTCCGGTTTGACCCTCACAGCGACCCTCGGGGGCAGGCAGTGTTTCCCCCATCTTTCACATGAGGAGGCGGGCGCTCAAAGGGGTTAAATGGCTCCCCCAAGGTAAAACGCCGGTCGCCCCGCCCCGCAGCCTCCACTGCCTGTCCTGGGCGGCACTGGCGGGCCGTTGCGCCCAGCGCCCTGCTGCCTTGGAGCATGTCCCGTCTGCCACGGCCCCGTGAGTGGCACGCGCTTGGCCTGCCGTGGGTGCCGTGACATGCGTGTATGGGTGGCTGGTTCGCGCCTGCCGGCCTGGGGGCAGGGGCTTGGCTGGGGCGGTGCCCTCAGGGGCTGGTCTTGGCGGCGTGCACGCGGTAGACCCAGGGAGGCCGCTGGCCAGGTGCCCATGGCTTCCGGGGGCTGCCCTGCCTGCCTGACGGGGGGGCCCCTGAGCCTGTCTCGGGGTGGCTCCGCACCCTGGCTGCCCAGGCGCTCGACACGCTCTCCCCCCTGTGCCCGCCCAACAGGGGCGGGCGGGTTGCTTCGGTGTCCCTCCCTGGGCGGGGAGCTGCTCCTAGGGTTGGCTCCGGACCTGCCCAGCGCTCTGCCCCGGGTTCCCGGCTCCTGGACCGTGCGCCCCTGCTGGTGTCTCCAAGACCCCCCACCCTGCCACCCGCATGCTCCTCCCAGCCCCTTGTCCTGCGGCTGCCACTGTCTGTGGAGCGCCCGCTTTGAGGCCTGTGTCAGGGACGCTCCGTCCAGCCTCTGACCCGCAGGGGTCTCTCATCTCTGCTGTCCCTGAGCCCCACTGGGTGACCGTCCTGGTCACAGCGGTACCCTGGTGTTGCAGGTCCCTAAGCCGTGGTCTGGGCACAGGTGTGGGCACACGTGGGCAGCGTGATACCTCTCAGGGTGATGAGCGCCCCCCGTGACCGTGGTGCCTGGGGGCCCGGGTAGCCTCAGAGTCCAGCCTCACCACCGCCAGCTGTGTGACCTTGGGCAGGCGCTGTGGCCCCTCTGAGCCTCGGCGTCCTGCGTGGCGCAGGGGCCCCGGGAGGGTGGCAGTGGCCGTGCATGCCCTCGCTTCGCTCGGGGCCTGTCGGGCGGTCAGCGCTCCCAGAGCGCCCTCGTGTGGGTTCTGGTCCCCCCGCCCCCCGTGGGCGCTGGCTCCCGGCTCACAGTCATCTCCGCTGTCGCAGAAGAAGGGCGTGAAGCGGAAAGCAGACACCACCACGCCCACAACGTCCGCCATCACGGCCAGCCGCAGCGAGTCGCCCCCCGCCGCTCTCGGACCCCAAGCAGGCCAAGGTGGTGGCGCGGCGGGAGAGCGGGGGCCGCCCCATCAAGCCGCCCAAGAAGGACCTGGAGGACGGGGAGGTGCCCCAGCACGCGGGCAAGAAGGGCCGGCTCTCAGAGCACCTCCGGCACTGCGACAGCATCCTCAAGGAGATGCTGTCCAAGAAGCACGCGGCCTATGCCTGGCCCTTCTACAAGCCGGTGGACGCTGAGGCCCTGGAGCTGCACGACTATCATGACATCATCAAGCACCCGATGGACCTGAGCACCGTCAAGGTACGCGGGCGGCTGGCCGGGCTGCCGGATGTCCCACTGCTTGGCTCCCTCGGCCTGCCCGCAGCAGCAGGCAGGCCCTCAGGGCTGGCCTGGGGCCCTGGCAGGGACTGGCAGGAAGCTGTGCCCTGCCCTGTCCCCTCTGAAGCTGCGGCTTCTCGTCACCTCTTTCTCTTGAACCACTTTCGTTCCTCCGTTTCTTCCTGTCCTGGAGCGTTTGCAGGTCTCTGTAACGCTAGGCGAGGAGGCCCTTTACGGCCCAGCACCTCCCAGGACAGACGTGGGTCTTGGCGGAGGCTGCGGCGGAGCCGACCCCAGGAGCCCTGCCCCCTCAGGCCCCGCACCAGGGTCTTCCTGCCCCGGGGGCGTCTCCCTTGGCTTATGGATGTTGCTGTGGGTCAGGCCAGGTGTGGACAAGCAGAGAAGAGCAGGCTTGGGCCAGGCAGAGATGGAGGGGGCTTCCTGGCTGGTGGCAGCCCCAAGGGTAGGAGATCAGGGCTGGGGTGAGCTCCCAAGGGGTCTTCCCCGCGTGGACGAGGGGGCTCAGGCCCGACACAGCTCTGCTTCCTCAGTCCGTTTCAGTCTCTGATGGTCTGACGGGTGTCTGCGGCACACGGAGGCGTGTGTGGCCCTGCAGAGCTGCCCCCACAGGGGAGAGGGGGCTTCTTTGCACCTGAGGGGTTGGGGCCCTGAGCTGCTGGTCTCGGTCCTTCTGTCCCGGCTCAGCGAACGCTGCCCTGGGACAGACTCTGCTTCTGGAAGTCTTGCTTCCCACTGGGGGCAGGACAGGCCCTGGCTGTCCAGGACAGTGGTGGCTGGGGAGCCGGCTGGGCTGGGTGACTGAGCGGCTCCCTCAGACGCACTCGGTGCTCTGGAGGCCCTGCCTCTTTTGGGAGCCCCACAGCGCGAGCTGCTTTTCCTGGGCTGATGCTTCATCTGTGTGGTGTGAACAGAGGGGAAGCGAAACCCCGCCTCTGATTCCATCACCCCCCCTTCCCAGGGCTGATTCCTGCTGATGGTTCGGTTACATCTTTCCTGACCAGCTCCTGGCTCAGGCTGGCTCTTTCCCAGCAGGTTTCGACAGTGGGGCAGCAGTACCCAGGCTCTGAGGTGCGCCGGGACAGTGGCCAGCAGTCAAATTAGGGCCAGAGTCCAAGACTGTCACAGGTGTTGAGAGTCTCTGGTGCCCATTCGCTGAGCTGCTCCTGAGTGGGGAGGTTGCGCAGAGAGCTGGAGCCCAGCAGCCCTGGTGTTGCTAGAAGCTCCCCAGAGGGCAGAGGAGGGTGATGTGTGCTAGGCTGGAGAGGCTGCAGGTCCTAGAGTCTGACCACCACCTGCCCCTCCTCCGAGGCCAGGACTTTGTTACTCTGGGTGCAGGCAGGGCAGGTGGCTGGGCTCTGGCCCACACTGTCCTGCTGCAATGGAGCACAGCCCCCAGGATGAATGGGCACCTCGTACCCTGACACGAGGTCCCTGACACATGCGCTCCACGTGAACCCTGCCAGGCCCAGGCAGCTCACGCCTCAGGAGCCATGGGCCAGTCTGCGCTGACCTTGCTGCCTCTGTGTGGCGCCCCTTTCTGGTGGCACCTCTGTCCCCCGCTGTGGTGCCTGTCGTCCGTGTTCCCGGGGGTGGCGGGACAGTTGCGTGCTGCCGTGAGGCGCCTAGATTCTCCGGGGAGAAAATTAAATGTCTCGTTCCGAGAGCTGAGTAATCCCCTAAACGAGTGGAGTGTGACTTCTTATCAGAAGTTGCTCATTCCCTGCCAGAGCCCCTGCCAACAGGGACACGGATGTGTGAAAAATTACCCAGGATGTAGAGCTGGGGATTTGGGGTGAGGATGGGTGGGTGGTGGCTGTGGGAGCTGACTTCTGTGAGCGCCTTTTTCTTTCTGCCCGGGGATCTGCCTCTGTCCCGGGCTCCCAGACCCTCCCCTCCAAGCCCCCTTCCGCCCTCCCTCCCGGGCTCCCGGACCCTCCCCTCCAAGCCCCCTTCCGCCCTCCCTCCCGGGCTCCCAGACCCTCCCCTCCAAACCCCTTCCGCCCTCCCTCCCGGGCCCCTGGACAAGGTCTTGGGCTGGCTGGACACACGGAGGGTCCCGAGGCCTGGCAGCGCCTCACACCCATGGCATGTGTCTTACAGAAGAAGATGGACAGCCGCGAGTACCCGGACGCGCAGGGCTTCGCGGCCGACATCCGGTTGATGTTCTCCAACTGTTACAAATACAACCCCCCGGACCACGAGGTGGTGGCCATGGCCAGGAAGCTGCAGGTAAGCCCGGGACTGGTGGGGGGGCCGGGGCTGGGAAAGGCAGAGTCAGCCGCCGCTCGGGGCAGGTGTCGGGAGCACCTGGCCGGGGAAGGCGCAGGGTTAGGGGGTGTCCGGGGACCTCACCCACGAGCGCATTTCTCTTGAGTGGTGGCCAGGCCCTGGGCCTGCTCCCCGGGGATGAGGTGGCCCATCATCCAGTGTCTGCCTCCTGGGAGCAGCAGGCGCAGGTGGGGCCCGCAGGTGTGAGGGGTGAGGGCGGAGAGGAGGCAGGCTGCGCGTCACTGCGTGCCGGGGGCCCGTGAGTGTCCTATCAGGCAGTGGCCCGTGGCTTTGCTGACGACGTGGGAGCATGGGGCCTGTGGGGACGTGCAGACTGGGCTTCGGCGGCAGGACCGCGCGTGTGTGCACACAGATCTCACACACGCGCCGCAAGTGCACGCGTCGTGTGAGCACCCACTTGCGTGCTTGTCTGTCAGTCTAGAGGCTGGCATGGGCTTCTGTGTGGGCCAGCACGTGGAATCTCTTCTCTGCGCGATCACCTGGGCCGTTTTGCGACCCCATGGACCGCAGCCCACCAGGCTCCTCTGTCCGTGGGATTCTCCAGGAAGAACACTGGAGTGGGTTGCCATTCCCTTCTCCAGGGGATCTTCCGCCACCCAGGGATCGAACCCAGGTCTCTCCTGCAATGCAGGCAGATTCTTTACCATCTGAGCAACCAGGGAATCCTTTTGTAAATAACACTACCTGTGTTTTACATGCGATAAAATCAGAGAGCTTTCTGCTTAGAAGAAAGAGAGACACCGTGGATGTGTGTCCTGTTCCAGGAGCTCTCTTGTCACAGGACCCAGCACGCTGTTCCGTTAAGACGTCCCCCATCCCTTGCTCAGAACCCTTTTGTAAGCCCTGTCGGGTCACTTGGGCGCATCCTTGCTCACCCAGCCCCAGACGGGGGTGCAGGGGGCCCTCCTCCTGGGCCTCGAGGTCCTGGTGACCTTCCTCCCCTTCCTCCTGCCTGGGGGCGCTGGCTGCTGCGTGTTGTCCAGTCTGCTGGCTCCCCCTAGGCCCGGCGCAGAGCTGTCCTGTGGTCCCAGCGCTCCCAGAGGGAGCTGCCCGGACCCATGGTTTCAGACCATGGCCCGGACACCAGAAGGCTCTGCCCAGCCCCGCATTCTCATTGCTCTGCGACACCCCTAAACCTTGTCAGTTGCCCCACGAGGCAGCTGGGCGGCCCACGGGCCGAGGGCAGTGGCTGCTTCTGATTCTGATCCCACAGAAGGAGGTCTCCGTAGCGTGGGACGCTACCTGCTGATGACAGTTGTGACCCCACGGTTGGCTGTGCAAGTCAAGCTCTGGGTTAGAGCCCGAAGCTGCAGTGGTCAGGGGTCGACCAACCCCCTCCCCCCCAGCCAGGGTGGAGCAGGCCAGGCCGAGGTGGCCGCGTGCCTCCTGCACGTTGTTACCTAAACCCCAGCAGGAGATTCTGGGGGACCAGGACCCAGAGCAGGCTCTCCCAGGAGCTGGACGCCTGATAGTACGGCCTCCACGTATGTGTGTGAGCCAGGTGTACGTGGCTTCAGGTACACGAGCCAGGCAGAGGAGGCTCGCTTCCCGCTGCTCGGCCTGTCTGAGATGAGCCTGGGCCGCCACGGAGAGGGGACCTTCCTGAGTGTGCTCGCATCAGGGAGAGGGGACCTTCCCTGAGCGTGCTCCCACCAGGGAGAGGGGACCTTCCCTGAGCGTGCTCCCACCAGGGAGAGGGGACCTTCCCTGAGCGTGCTCCCACCAGGGAGAGGGGACCTTCCCTGAGCGTGCTCCCACCAGGGAGAGGGGACCTTCCTGAGTGTGCTCCCACCAGGGAGAGGGGGCCTTCGCTGACCTTGCTCCCTCCACGGAGAGGGGACCTTCCTGAGCGTGCTCCCACCAGGGAGAGGGGACCTTCCCTGAGCATGCTCCCAACAGGGAGAGGGGGCCTTCGCTGACCATGCTCCCTCCAGGGAGAGGGGACCTTCCTGAGTGTGCTCCCATCAGGGAGGGGAGATCTTCCCTAAGTGTGCTCCCACCAGGGAGAGGGGACCGTCGCTGAGCGTGCTCCCACCAGGGAGGGGAGACCTTCCTGAGCGTGCTCCCAGGGCTGTGCAGGAGCTGGCCACTTTGATTGGACAGGACTTTGGCCCTTTGAGCCAGCTCTTGGACTCCCCCAGCCGAGAACGAGGTGTGATGCTCCAGTGATGTCACAGGGCAGAGAGATGGGAAAGTGTGAACGGCTCCCAGACCCGGTGTCGGGGGCCCAGGAGGGGCCCAAGCTCCCAGGCAGGCCTCTCACTGTCTGGTACCAGGCGGTAGCCTTAGAGCTGGAGCTGAAAGGACTTGCCTGTCTTCTACAGGAGGCAAGCGCTTGGGTGCCCGCTCCTGCAGGGCTGTGTCCACAGCTGCTGGCCCTGCGCCCCTGGTCCAGGGCTGCACTCAGCTCCCAGGAAGGAAGGAGGGAGGGGGCCAGGGAGCAGGCGCCCTGGGCGGGCCGAGCCCGTCTCCTGACGCCCCGGGGGCTGCCCGCAGGCGCCGGGACCCAGGCCGCCCCTGTTCTCCCGCAGGACGTGTTTGAGATGCGTTTTGCCAAGATGCCGGACGAGCCGGCGGAGGCGCCCGCCCTGCCCGCGCCCGCAGCCCCTGTGGTCAGCAAGGGCGTGGAGAGCAGCCGCAGCAGCGACGAGAGCTCGTCGGACTCAGGCAGCTCGGACTCGGAGGAGGAGCGCGCCACGCGGCTGGCGGAGCTGCAGGAGCAGGTGAGCGGCCGGGCGGGGCGGGGGCTCGGGCAGGGCCGCGGCCTGGCCCCGCCGGCCCCTGACCCAAGGTCTGCCCAGGCCGCTGCCACCCCCCCAGCCACAGCCGTCCTCGCCGCGGTGTCGCCGGGAGGGGACCCGGGAAAGGTGTCAGCTCCAGGGCCCTCTCGCCAGTGCCTGCAGACCTGGGGCCCCATGAGCCTGCCTGTGTTAGAATGTCCCTCCTGGAGCCTCTTCCTGCTCCAGAAAGCTCTGCAGGGACCACAGCTGTGCAGCCCCCAGAGCCTGCCTCACGGGGGCAGAAACGGGGCTGTCTTGCCTCGGCCTCTGACCCCCTGAGGTTTGCTCCCACCCCCATTCACGCTCCTTTTGTGCAAGACGGGAGCACGAGGTACTACATTCCCGGGGGCCCTCTGGCAAGGAGGAGGCGGCAAGTAGCAGTGACCCCGCTGCACCCCGAGGGGCTGGGCAGCTGAGCTGAGCCCCGTCAGGGGCCACAGGCCAGGGTCCCTCCCGCATGGCGGGATGTGGTTGGCCCATGCGCAGCGTCCCCATCCCAGCCCGTCCACCTGCTGAAGGCCGGGGTCACCATTTCCTCGCCCGTTGAGTGTGGCTCCCAGAGCCCCTGGGCCCCTTGGGGAGCTGCTGGGCTGAGAGGCGCGGGGAGCACGTGCATGCTGCCAGCCGCCCACAGGCCTCATCTGGTGTTGGCTGCTAGCCCTGTACCGCCTTCACCCCGCAGCCCGGCCGTGTGACGCCCCGGTGGCTTGCTCACGAGCTTGGCCGTGGCCGTTCTCCTCGGGGCAGGCGGTTCAAGCCTTTTCCCGGACCGTCCCCCTCACCTGGCCGGTAGACACGGCCCCTTTACCCAGCCCAGAGCCCTCACCCGTGGCCCGTGTCTTCCAGCTGAAGGCCGTGCATGAGCAGCTGGCCGCCCTGTCTCAGGCGCCGGTGAACAAGCCAAAGAGAAAGAAGGAGAAGAAGGAGAAGAAGAAGAAGGACAAGGACAAGGACAAGGAGCGGCACAAGGCCAAGGCCGAGGACGAGAAGCGGGCCAGGGCCGCCCCGCCCGCCAGGCAGGCCCCACAGAAGAAGGCGCCCGCCAAGAAGGCCAACAGCAGTGCCCCAGCCAGCAGGTGGGCTCTGTGCCGAGGGGCCGGGCGCCAGCGGGCAGGGGGTGCTGGGCGTGGGGATCTGGACGCTGGGCTATTGGGAGAGATGGCGGTGTTGGAAGGGGGGCATTGGTGGTCCTTGTCGTGCCCGCCTGTGGGGAGACCGTGGGGGCCCAGCGAGGTCTCCACCAGGAAGGGTATGGCCTCCGGAGGGCAGAGCTCACCCTCCTGTAGGGCTGGCCTCAGGACAGGCATGGAGACCACTAGATTCGAGGTTTTGGGGGTGTTTTCCTGATCTGGGCAGGAGTTTTCCTTGGGGATGTGTCGGGCTCCGGGTACCCCATTCCCAGATCACCCGCTACGTGCAGGGTTGGGCGGTGGCAGTGCCCTTCAGCACACAGCTCTGTGGGCCCCACGGCCTTTACTCAGTTCCCGCCGAGGCCCCGCGCTGCCCCGAGGATCGCTGGCCACAGATAGGCAGGGACAGCGTGGGGAGGTGTGTGGGGGCCGGGGGCTCCTCCCGGGAGGGGAGCGGGTGACAGCTGCACGGGAGGCAGGATGGAGATCCAGGAGCCGGGAGGGGCAGTGGGCACAGCCGTGGTGGGGAGGAGGATGTGTCCGTCGTGGGGACTGGGATGGGGTGGGGGCACTGCCCAGGAGCGCAGACGGGCTTGGGAGGAGGGGCGGGTTGAAGCTGCGGAGGCTGGCTGCCTTTGTTTAGGGGCTCACAGTTTATCCTCTGAGCAAATGAAGCCGGAGTGGAGGATGGAGACGCCGGAGGCCAGAGTGGACGGAAGGACACCCTTTGAAGCTGATACGGTCCTCTGGGCAGGAGGGGCCGGCGTGGCCTTTGGGGTGCAGGCGTGTGGCTCGAGGGCTGTGGGTGAGGCAGAGGGGACAGGCTTTGGTTCCTGGGCGGAGGAGGTGGGGCCGGTGGAGCCCGGGGCTTGCGCTTCGGCAGCGGGCCAGGCACTGGGAGCGGTCAGGGCTCGTCTGTCCCTCCCTCCCTCTCGCCGGAGGGGCAGGAATCAGCTCCCTGTTCTGTCTCTGGTTTTGGTGCCAGTATCATGCCCGCCTCAGAAATGATTTGGGAAGCGCTTTCTTCTGTCTTCTGGGGTAGGCTTATAGAACTGGTGTCCTTCTTATTTTTTATTTGTTTTTGGCTGTGCTGGGTCTGCGCTGCTGGAGGGGGGCTGCTCTCAAGTTGCGTGGCTGGGCTTCTCACTGCAGGTCCTGGGTCCTCTTGTTGCAGAGCAATAGGCTCCAGGCGCACGGGCTGCAGTGGTGGTGGCTCCCGGGCTTGGAGCACAGGCCCAATAGTTGTGGCACGTGGACTTGGTTGCTCTGTGGTACGTGGGGTCTTCCCCAACCAGGGATCGAACCCGTGTCTCCTGCATCGGCAGGTGGATTCTTTACCACTGAGGCACGTAGGAAGCCCCTAGAATTAGGATTCTTAAGTGTGTGACACAATTCACCGTGAATCCATCTGGACCTGGAGTTTCACTGTGGGAAGGTTTTTAACCGTGAGTTCAGTCCTTTTCACAGATGCAGGAAGCCGGGTTGTTGGTTTATTTCTGAGTCTGTTTTTGCCTTTCACGTCACGGTGGGTGTGTTTGAAGCGCCCCCTTGCCTTTGAGGTCTGTGGGGTCGGCAGGAACGTGTTCTTGACTTTTCGGTGCTTCTGTTGGTAATTCGAGTCTTTTTCTCTGTGAATCTGGAGAATTTGACCAGTTTTGTTCAAAGACCCAGGGTTTGGCTTCCGTGATGCTTCTGTTTTCTTTCATCTTGGCCTTACTTTTACTATTTCCCTTCGCTAGATATCGACTTATTTGCTTTTCTTTTTCTAGCTTGAAAACAGAAGCTTAGATGACTGATTTCAGACCTCTTCTTTCTCTTTGTGTTTCTCGGCCCTGAGCCACGTGGGATGTTAATTCCCCGGCCAGAGCTCGAGCCTGCACCCCTGCAGTGGAAACACAGTCTTAACCACTGAAGTTTCAGACCTTCTTTTCCAATATAAGCATCTGATGCTATACGTTTGCATCCAAACACTGTTTTGGCTGCATGTTCCCCACAAATGTGACTTGTTGTGATTTCATTTAAGTTCAGAACATCTTTTAATTCTCTTCAGCTTTCCTTTTTGACCATGGGTATTTAAAAGTAAGTTTAACTTACAGATATCTGGAGATTTTTCAAGATATTTTTCAGTTACTGATTTCTAGAATCAGAGAACATACTCTGTGTGTTTTCAGCATTTTAAAATTTTTGTTAAGATCTGTTTTATGGCCCAGAATATGGTCTGTCTTGGTCAACATTCCATACTTGAAAAGAATGTGTATTATCCTGCTGTTGAGTGGAGTGTTGCATAAATGTCAGTTAGAATATTAAAAAAATCTTACAAAAATAAAAAGGGGGACACGAACTTATTTACAAAACAGAAACAGACTCATGGACTTGGAGAATGAATTTATGGTTGGCGGGGAAGGGACAGGTGGAGGAGAGGGAGAGATTGGGAGTTTGGGATTGATGTGTGCACACTGCTTAGATAACTGTGCTTCCTCGGTGGTTCAGTGGTAAAGAATTCACCTGCCAATGCAGGGGACGCGGGTTGAAGCCCTGATCCGGGAATATCCCACGTGCCATGGAGCAGCTAAGCCCGTGTGCCATGACCACTGAAGCCCACACGCCCTCGAGAAGCCATCACAAAAAGTCCACTCACAGCTAGAAACAGCCCCCGGGTAGCAGCAAAGACCCAGCGTAGCCAAAAATAAATGAGTAATAAAGAGGAAATCTGGGGAAAAAGTAAATAGCGAACCAACTAGGACCTACAGTACAACACAGGGAACTCTGCTCGGTATTCTGTAATGAGATAAACGGGAAAAGAATTTGAAGAGTACAGATACATGTCTATGTAAAAAAAAAAATCTTTAAAACCCCAAACAGACAAAAGCACGTCAGTTAATTTAGTTGATAGTGTTGTTGGGATCGTCTGTGTTCTTACTGGTTGGTCCTGTGCATTACCAAGGGAGAATCACTGAATTCTCCAAGCACAATTGCGTGTGTTCCTATTCCCCTTCGCTCGGTCAGTTTTGGTTTCAGATGTGCTGTCTTCTTGGTCAGTTGACATTTTCTCGTCACACAGTCTCTCTCTTTTTCCTGGTAATATTCCTTTTCTGAAGTCTACTTCATCTGAAGTTATTGTAGCTACTGCAGTTTTCTTTTGATTAATATATACGTGGGATATTTTCCGCCTGTCTTTTTACGTTTAACCTACCTCTGTTGTTTTAAAGAGGGGTTTGTGCAGACAGCCTAAAAATTGGGTCTTGGTTCTTACCCAGTCTGACCATCTCTTCCTTTTAATTGATGTGTTTAGGCCGTTTGTGTTTAATGTAATTATTGACACAGTCGGGTTTCCCTCTGTTGTTGTTCACTTGCTCAGTTGTGTCTTCGTGACCCCGTGGACTGCAGCACGCCAGGCCTCCCCGCCCATCACCAACTCCCGGAGCTTCCTCAAACTCATGTCCATTGAGTGAGTGAGGCCATCCAACCATCTCACCCTCTGTCGTCCCCTTCTTCTCCTGCCTTCAGTCTTTCCCAGCATCAAGGTCTTTTCTCATGAGTCAGCTCTTCGGATCAGCTGGCCAAAATATTGGAGTTTCAGCATCAGTCCCTCCAGTGAACACCCAGGACTGTTCTCCCCTAGGATGGACTGGTTGGATCTCCTTGCAGTCCAAGGGACTCTCAAGAGTCTTCTCCAACACCACAGTTCAAAAGCATCAATTCTTCAGTGCTCAGCTTTCTTTATAGTCCAACTCTCACATCCATACATGACCACTGGAAAAACCACAGCCTTGACTAGACGGACCTTTGTTGGCAAAGTGATGTCTCCGCTTTTTAATTCGCTGTCTAGGGTTCCTGTCTGCCAGCGCGGCATTTCCTGTGCGTCCCTTCTGTTTCCTCCTCTGTGCCGTCTCCTGCCTTCTTTTGGGTTCTTTGAAGATGCAGGTTGACCTGTTGTACGTGAGATGCCTCTGGGGCGCTGAGGGGAGCTGCCCACCGCGGCTGTTTCCTGGCCAAGGCCTCCCTGAGCTGGGGGGGCCTCCGCTCTGACTCTGGAGCAGGGTCTTCCACGACTGGAAATGCAGGTGCATTCCCGGGCCTGGCCCGGCCCCTCTGTCTGGGTGCCATTGGAGCTGCTCCTCGGGGAGAGAGCCTGGTACTGGAGAGGACGAGGGCCAGTGGGCGGGGGTCAGGGCCTAGGGCTGGGCGGGGGCGGGACGCCGCCGTGACGCCCATCGCCTGCCGCCTCAGACAGCTGAAGAAGGGCGGCAAGCAGGCGTCGGCCTCCTACGACTCGGAGGAGGAGGAGGAGGGGCTGCCCATGAGCTACGACGAGAAGCGGCAGCTCAGCCTGGACATCAACCGGCTGCCCGGGGAGAAGCTGGGCCGCGTGGTGCACATCATCCAGTCGCGGGAGCCCTCACTCCGGGACTCCAACCCCGACGAGATTGAGATCGACTTCGAGACGCTGAAGCCCACCACGCTGCGGGAACTGGAGAGATACGTCAAGTCTTGTTTACAGAAAAAGCAAAGGAAGCCGTTCTGTAAGTGACCGGGGCAGAGTGCCTTCCTGCCGCCCGCCCCTCTCTGTCCGCCGACCCCCACGCCCTCGCCATCCCTCCTTCTGCCCCGGAGCAGAAAGCCGGGCAGCCCCGGGAGTAGGAGGGGGCGGGCAGTGGGCCTCGGGCTCCGGGCTCCTCCCCGTCTTCTGTCTCACGCCCCCAGGGCACAGCATCCGTCTGCTCACCTCGGGGTGGGGGGCTCGGCTGAGACTGGCTGCCAGCCCCTCCCCAGCCAGAGCCCTTCTTCCCCCTTGCTCCTGGTTAGGTGGGCAGCACTTGTATGCCCTGGCCTTCACTAAAGCAGGCGAGACCCCCGAATTAGCCCCCAGCCCCATGCAGGTGGGCAGCACGTGTATGCCCCAGCCTTCACCAGTGCAGGCAGGGCCCCTGGGGTCGGCTCCAGCCACGTTCATTTAGATGTTGGCTAAGGCCCTCCATTTAGGGCCTGACTGCAAGTCTCCTGCCAGTGGTTCCCTGCCTGCGCAGACTGGTTCCCTTTGCCTGGGGTTGAGGGTCCAGAGGCCTCCCAGGGTGGGCAATTGCACTGGCTCAGCGTTCACTGGACGGGAATGAGTTGCTGCCTGGGTCAGTGGCTCCTGGGGACTGAGAGGAAGGGCAAGCCCCAGGCAGCCCCATGGCAGCCCTGAGGCACACCCAGGGTGCACTGCTCCTGTGTGTGGTCCCCTGAGGCCACTTGACCCTCACTTGCTCTGACGGGGCAGCCTTCTGGGTGGGCATCTTGTCGCCCTCTGCAGTCCTGGCACATCTGACCCTCGGTCAGTGGTCTGTGGACTTAGCTCTACTGGAGCAGCAGTCCCAGGTGCTGGGCTCCAGGTGGAGCCTCGGGAGAGCCTCAGCCACAGTGAAGGAAAACCAGGAGGGGCTGGGGCGGGAGGGAGGTCAGGGCTTCAAGTCACCCCTGCCTGCAGCAGGGGGTGGTCTGTCCTACCTCAGGAGTTTTGTGACAGTTCCAGAGCTTTGCCTGTGGCAGGGGCTCCATCTGTGTGGGCAGAGGTGCCATCTCATCCCCATTGGGGGCTGGGCGTCCGCCCGTGGGGGCTGAGCCATCCGGAGGCCGCCCGCCCGCCTGCCCTGCCCGTAGCCACAGCGCCCTGCTCTCCCACAGCCACAAGCGGGAAGAAGCAAGCGGCCAAGTCGAAGGAGGAGCTGGCTCAGGAGAAGAAGAAGGAGCTGGAGAGGCGGCTGCAGGATGTCAGCGGGCAGCTGAGCAACAGCAAGAAGCCGGCTAAGAGAGGTAGGGCCGCCCCTGTGCCGTGCGGGGCGGGGGAGAGGGCTGCGGGTCTGTGCTGTGGCTCTACTGCATAGCACGCTGCGTGTCCCAGGGGAGGCTGTCGACCCCCTGAAACCCTGATCTCCTTACCTGCAGGTGGGGCCCCGAGGCTGAGCAGGTGGCGGGTACATGGGAAAGCGCCACTCTGCGGAGCCCCTGGGAGAGGGCGTTTTGGAAGGGCCCGGCCGTGGTCCATGGGGGGCTGGACTCCGTGACTTGGGAGGGACTGGGGTCCCACCCTGAGCTTCGGGAGGGTCCTGGTCGCCCCCAGAGAGGGACACTAGTGCCCAGCAAGTTAACCAGTATCACAGGTGGGGAGAGGGGCTGACTTCCAGCCCCGGGCCGCCTGCTTTGTGGACTGCGGGAGTCTCACTTTAGGTGAGCAGGTGATTCGACTCCTTGCCTCCTTTCTCTGGAGCCTGTAAGAAAGGGCACGTACCTTTTTTCCTACCCGGGTGGTGGTCAGATTCTAGGCTCAGTCTTGGCCGTGTAGCAGCTGGCCGCCACAGCCTTGCCCTGCTTGCCCTGTGCTGAGGGGGGCCTTGGGGCCCTCCGCCCTTGGGAGGGCAGGGCAGGTGGCTGCGCGGCGACGGTTCAGAGCCGCCCGCCCGGGTGGACGGCCTAGCCCCCCACAGCCCAACAGTGCCTCTCGCTTGGCGGCGCTCACCTCTTCCCAGGCCCGGGTGCACTCGGCTTTGCTGGCCTCTGAGCTGTTTCTGCTCTCACTTCTGACACCAGACGTGTGAGTTCCTCCCACACCAGGTCTCCAGGCTCCAATACGAGCTGGGCGTCCGGCCGTTCAGTTTGGTTCAGTTCACTGTCTCTTTGGGGATGGTGCAGACCCTGCGGGGTGAGGGCTCAGACACAAGGGGCAAGTCCTGTGCATCTCCCGTACCTCTAACTGCCGGGCTGTGAATTGGGGACCCCCACGACCCTCTGCTCAGGTGTGGAGATTTGCTGGAATGGCTCACAGAACTCGGGAATCATGAGTTTGAATCACGTGGTGGTTTGTCATAAAGGCTACGGCTCGGGGACCGCCAGATGGGCAAGAGGCACAGGGCTGGGTGTGGGGTTCAGGTCAGGGTTAGGGCGCCCCTCCCAGTGCCTGGAAGCCCTCTGCATCGGGGGTTTCTCTGGAGCTCAGTCTCCTCCAGTTCCCTCCTCTCGGAGGGAACGGACACCCAGCTCGTGTTGGAGCCTGGAAATCTGGTGTGAGAGGACCTCACACGTCTGGTGTCAGAAGTGAGAGCAGAAACAGCTCAGAGGCCAGCAAAGCCGAATGCACTTGGGCCTGGAAGAAGTGAATGCCAGTTCCCTCCCCTCAGAGATGGTGGCCAGCTGGGGGGATGGCAGGGCGGGGGCGGGGAGGGTGCTGAAAGTTCCCGGCCTCTAGTCACGTGGTCTTCCTGGTGACCAGCCTGTGCCGCGGCTCTCGGGCGGCCCCAGCCCAGTCACTCATTAGCATAAACTCAGGTGTGATCTAAAGGGCCCCACTCAGGAGTCTCGGGGGATCTGGGAGCCCTGTGCCAGGAACAGGGTACAGGCACCGGACAGACTACCCGCAGCGTCACCACTGCGTTGACTCGTATCACTGGATTTGTTAGCATCTATCAGACGACCCTCTTAGCTCAGCCGGTAAAGAATCTGCCTGAAATGCAGGAGACCCGGGTTCGATCCCTAGGTTGGGAAGATCCCCTGGAGAAGGAAATGGCAACCCACTCCAGTATTCTTGCCTGGAGAATCCCATGGATGGAGGAGCCTGGCGGGCTACAGTCCATGGGGTTGCAAGAGTCGGACACGAATTAGTGACTAAACTACCACCATCAGGCGAGCAGGTCAGGATCGTGGGGGGGTCGGGGGGTGTGGAGCCAGCATGGGGGCCGCAGGAAAGGCTGTGGGCGGCAGGGCGGGCGGGTGGGCCGGTGCGGGGGGCCGCAGGAAAGGCTGCGGCTTGCAGGGCGGTGGGCCGGTGCGGGGGCCGCAGGAAAGGCTGCGGCCGGCAGGGCGGTGGGCCGGTGCGGGGGCCGCAGGAAAGGCTGCGGCTTGCAGGGCGGTGGGCCGGTGTGGGGGGGCCGCAGGAAAGGCTGCGGCCGGCAGGGCGGTGGGCCGGTGCGGGGGCCGCAGGAAAGGCTGCGGCCGGCAGGGCGGTGGGCCGGTGCGGGGGGTGCGCGCCGCTCACCTCTGCGTCTCCCCCAGAGAAGTCGGGCTCCGCCGCGTCCGGGGGGCCCTCGCGGCTCAGCAGCAGCAGCTCCTCCGAGTCCGGCAGCAGCAGCACGAGCGGATCCAGCTCCGACAGCAGCGACTCCGAGTGAGGCCTCCTGGACGTGCGTGGCTCAGGACGCAGCCGGTGGCCACCGCCCCCGCGGGGCCGCCGCGGGGTGCCCCCGCTGGTCAATGTGCTCCTTCCGTTCCATGGCGTGCAGGTCCTCTTTGCGCTTCAGTGTTATGGTATCTTCCAGTTCTGGCTTTAATAGGTCAGCCGAGATCTGTCTGTGTGTGTCCATTAGACTCTGAGAAGCTGTGAATCGGCATAAGGTCTTTTCTCCGTAACTGAACTCAGTCCCCTGGAGGTTCCGGCTTCAGACGCTAACCTGATAACCGTAGGGAACCGTGTGAGGTGTGGTCCGAAGGTGCTTGCAGAACCCCCTTCCTTACGCCCGACCTGGTCTATAGCCCCAGCGAGAGTTTCTCCCGAGGAAATGTCTCGGACATGGTACCGCACGGGAAGGCTGTTGGCTTTGCCAGCAGGGGTTTGCCTCCATCTCCGGGGGCCCTGGGCCCTGACCCTCACGTCGAGGGCAGCTCTTTCTGCAGGGGCTGCGGACAGCCAGGCCCGCCCCTGCCGTGAGTGAGGGCCAGGGCTGGGCCCCCACCGGGAGGGCTCCCCGCAGCTTCCAGCCCGAGCTGCTGCGGGCAGGGAGCCGGCGACGGGGCGCGGAGAGGAGCCCCGTCTCTCTGATCTCTGCTGACGTTGGGAGCTCCGGGAGGAACACGGTGGCTGCGTGGGCAGCGCAAGGGTTCCCAAACACTGAAACTTTTACCTCAACTTTGAAAAAAAAAAAAGAGAAAAGATTTAAAAAAAAAAAAAAGGAGACTCTTTTTGTAAGGTTAGCAATTTTCTATGAAAGGCCAGCCACACGTGTCCCCACCCAGCCGCTGCCACGCACTCCGGAACCGTCGTCCCAGTCTCATGTATATATGAATATTTTATTTATTAACATCATTGGTCATTTTTTTTTTTAAAAAAAAGAAAGAAAAAACAAAACCGCAAAAGAAACGCCTTTGAAAACAAGCAAACAGGAGCCGAGATGCAGGCCTTTTCCGTGGTGTGAGGGGGGCCCGGACCCCGCGGGCCGCGCCCCAGGTGCTACAGCCTCCTGCCCCGCGCGGCGCTCAGCCACGTCCGCGTGCTCGTCTCGGGGCGGCGGGGTTTCTGTTCCCGTTCTTTCTCGTGTGTGTGTGCGTGCGTGTGCGTGCGTGTGCGATCTGGAGACTCGCAGGTATAGACGACTTCCGGCTGCAGCACATTCTCATGTTTTTTTTTTTAATTCCGTTTAGTTCTTTCCTATTCACTTCTGGTCTCTCTTAGGACTGTTTTAAAAAAGACTTCGATTTAGGGAACCCCAGTTATATAATATAAACTTTGTAATCTGCGAGAAAAAGAAATGTATAGTAAATCTAAGTCTTGATTTTTAACTTTCTATTGTAAAAAAAAAAAGTAATAATAATATACAGAGTTTAACAGAAGGTTATGTTTCGGTTTTGTTTTCTCCAGAGGCTGCCGTGGGGCCCTGAGCGCGGGACACCCACCCACGCCGCCTGCCTAGCTCTGAGCCGCGTGGCTCTGGCCGGGGGTTTATGGCCCCCAGTGGGGCATCCCTCACCCCCACCTCCAGGGAGGGGGCGGCCCCTGCGGCCCCACCGTGTCTCCCAGCCGCCAGGCGGCAACGGCCCGGCCCGGCCCCCGCTGGCCTGGTCTCTCTCCAGGCGGGAGGAGCCTCTGGCGCCAGGAGGGCTCCCTCCCTCCGGGCCGCTCGGGGGCTCCGGGCTCGGGGGGTTTTCAGATAGCACGGGCTTCGCGAGGCGGGGGCTGGGGGTGGGGCCGGCGGTGACCCAGCCGCTCGTCCGCGGTCGCGTTCTTCCCGACAGCCCTTCTGGATGGATCGGGGACTAGCTGTTGGCATCCTAACAGGTGGTGGTTCTAAAAGTTCCCAACATGCACTTGGACTCCACCAACCTCGGTGGCTAAGGAGCCCTCTGACGGGGTGGACTCCGGAACGTGGATGCTGGGTTGCCATTTTTCTGACTGCCGCTAATTCTGACCTTTGGTGAGTGTTGCGCCAGTTCGTTCAACTTTCCATTGTAATAAACATATAAATGGAGTTTAAACTTGCCATTTTTGTTAAAGCTGCCCTGTTTTTCAAAGGTGTTTTCTAAACAGATCTTTAATGGAGTAAAAACTATGACTTTAAGGACTTACTACACGCTGCAAGGTCTTGAAGCAGGATCTCATGGGCGACAGGCAGCGGGCCTTGTCTGGGTGACAAACAGATCCAAGCCAAGGGGCCTGGAGGTGCTGGGAGGTCCTGGGGGATGCCCCTCCAGCCGCTCAGCGGGGGACAGGGGGCCCCAGCGCTGGGCGCGGCGGGAGCGGTGAGAGATGGGTTCTCAGCCACCTCTGCCCCTTTCCTCTGAAAGATCCGCTGGCTTTGATGCTGCCGGAGAGCTGAGCGATCGTAGGTCATTGGTTTTTTTTTTTTTTTTAAGGCTTTCTATCCAGACTCAAAACTGACTTCAGAGTTTGGGGGGACTCCCTCCCCCCCCTGACGTCAGCCTATGGGTGTTTGTGTTTCCATTTCTCTTGTGTTGGGCAAGTAGAGTTGTTCTAGAACTAGAGGGCAGCCCGTTGAGGGTTAGGAACCGTGTTCAGTGGGTCGCACCCGTGCAGGACTCGAAATTGTGGCTTTCCAACAGGCCCCCCGACCCCGGGGGGCCGAGGGGGTGGCTTCGGCTATGAACCGAATTCCAGAAACCCTTGCTCACTCATCTTGCTTACAGACTGTTAAGATGCGTTTTCTTTTTGGTTTGTTTTTTGATTTTGTTCTTTTGCAACATTCACATCTCTTACAGTTTTGGGGGGGGACACGGCCCACAATAACGGATTCGTTACATCCGGCGTAGCGCTGTTCCCTGATACTGGCATAACACTTCCAGGAAGTTTTCCTTTTTTTATATTTAAAATGTTACTTTTCTGTATGATGTGCATGCAAGTTTACCGTAACTTTTCTTAAACTTTTTAGTGCCGTTTCTAGTATATTCCTGTAAATGTCAGTTACTGAAAATGAGTCCGATGTAAGTAGTTTTAGCTTGTTGACTGCAGTGCTGGCCTCGTCACGACAGAATAAAAGTGGTAGAAAGTACTGTTTCTGGTCATCATGGACCCTTCTCCTGGGGCATTTGTTTTGTTTTCATAATAAAAGAAAAAAAAAGAGGCGCCGTGTCTGCTTTCTGGGCTCCCAGCGCTGCCCCGGCCGGCGTGTGATGGGGGAGGGCCTCGTTTTGACATCACGTAGCTCCTGGAGGGAATGCCCGGAGCGTCCCAGAGGGGTCTCAGCGGGCCCGGTGCCTCTGGTCCTCAGCCCAGGTGGGGAGGCCCCAGGGCCTCGGGAGCGTTGTGTGCTGCCTTTTCAGGCCGGTGGCTCGCACAGCGGCGGCCCCCATGACTGACCTGCAGGTCCCCCCCTGCCCGGTCATCTGTCCGCTGCTCCCACTGGCCCCTCCGTCTACACTGAGGTGCTTCCTGAGACCACAGGCATCCAATGCTCGTCCGGCTGGCCCGAGGATGTTTCTGAGAAACCACATCGGGTGGTGTACACGCTGAGGCTTCTTCCAGGTGGCCCGGAACCCAGCGGCGAGGGATGAAGGAGGTGTCAAGACAAGTACAGGTTCTGACAGCGTTTTCAGAATATGACTGTTGGAGCCGGGCCTTGCAGCGGTGTGCTGTCCAGGCCCGAGGCCACCCTCCCCTGTGTCCCCTTGGCACACGTCACCCAGCCTGAGGTCCTCAAGGTCGGGGACTGAGCACATCTACCTCAGTGTCCCAGCCCCAGCGGGGAAGGCCAGGTACCCAGGCTTCCCTGAGGCAAGGAGACTCCCTGCTCACTGCTAGCAGCCTCAGGCACGTGGTCACCTGCATGCCCTGACCAGTGCCTGCTCTCCTGTCCTGGCCACCACCTCTGTGACTGCGGCCGACCAGCCACGGCCCATTCTTCGGTCAGTCTAGGGGGAGGCACAGGCATTCCAGCTAAGTCAGAGCTTTGCTTCCTTCCCAAGATGCCGACAAGGCCTCTCTCCTGGGGGATTCCAGTGTCCTGGCACCTGGACGGGCGAGCCTTTACTGCACAGGCCCAACTCTGTACATGAGAGAGACTTCCTTTTCACCTCCGGGAACCACTTAAAGGAACTCTGTCTTCCAACCTCCTTACCGGAGGCGGCAAGCAAGCCGAGGCTCTATCAGCGAGGACCAGGCCTCTGGCTGGACGTGTGACCTTCGGGGAATGCAGTCTGACCTGGCCCTTCCCCTCTGGATGCTGTTTGCTGACTAGCTTGCATGCCTGCATGAGGAGCCACGCACACGGAAGCTCTGGATGCATTATGTGCACGTCCAGTGGGACGGTTTCTGCCCACCTGTGGGCTGCCCGGAGCGCTGCCTGCCCTGGGGTTCTTAGCAATTGTTCGACATTACTGTTGTAAACAAACAAAAACCCTGGGAGCCGAGGTAGGCTATTATGAACAAACAGATCAAAATATGGAGTGAGGAAAGGAGGAGGCTCCTGAAGGAGGTTTATTTAAAAAGAAAAGTCAACTTTGGCAAGACACCTTTGCATTCGCCTCGCCACACAGACTTTAATTCCAGCAAATCCCTTAAAACTGACTCATGACCCTGCCCACACGGGTGGGCCGACACATCAAACACTGCAGGTGGCCGGGGGGCTGCAGCCCCGGAGCAGAGGCTGAGCTGCCGTTGGCTGAGAACCTGCCTATTGCAGCTGTGCGATTAAACCTGAGGTCACTGTTAGCTGCTGATGTGTAACTTCATAATTGGGGGTTTCCCTTACTTAAGTTTTTCGGATGCCTTTGCCCACAGCCTCCAGCATCAGGAAGCTAGTGTAGAAGCCATCACGGTGCATCATGGGCAATGATCGCTTTGGTAACTAGACTCAAACTCAAGTGCCACAGAGTTTGTGCTGAAATGCTGCTGCCAATGACCTGTTTTAGGGTAAAGCCACTGTGGTCCTGCCAATGGATTTCTGATCCTGCATGATGCCAATTCTTTTTTTTTTTTAGATTGGACCCATTCTTTTACCAGGGATAAGGGAATACTCGAGACAGCCTGTAAGAACGTGAAAAGGTTGTTTGTACCTGGGGTATCTCGCGTGTGATTTATTTGGAAGCATGACCAGGACAGCATCTAGCCGGGCCTGGGCTGTGCCTGCAGCGCCTGCAGGGTCAGGATGCGGTCCAGAAGTCCACCCGTCACCCCAACTGCGAGTGGGCGGGGTGCCATCTCTGGGGTTTGGGGGTTCTTCTACCACAGCTCAGCCTTCACATTCCTTGTCAGGATCTCCCAGTGAGGGCTAGGGGTCGGCAAGGTGGCATGGTGCCTGGGCTCAGATTTTCACCCCAGAATTACATTATAGAACAAAACTTGGACTGCCCCGTGTCCCGTGAGACGTCCAGCTTGTTTCTGTCCCGGACGAGGATGGCCTCGTTCCCGTACTGTGAGTACCACATGCTTCGGCTCCTGCTCAGGTACGTCCCAGGCAGCACGGATTCCAGCTTCTGCTGCTGCTGTTGCCAGATGAGCAGGGAGGTGTCCCGGTACCGGAGCCGGGCGTAGCTTTCAGACAGAGCTTTCTCTGCCAGTGGGACGCGGCCACTCATCACTAGCCAGAGCCTCCCCGCTCCTGGGCTCTGCACAGCTGCCACCTGCTTTGCACTAAAAGCACTAATTAATGAGGTTTTCAGCAGCTGGGCGTGAGGATTCCTTCTTTAACTTAGTGGTTACGAGGAACTCGGGCCATTTGCAGGCAACACCCTTTATGAGGGTTCTTTGCGAGGAAACTGGAGAGCAGTCTCCAAGCATCCTGAAGACATCCAAGAGCCACACGTGAGTCGGCAGGCAGGTCAGCGGAGCCTCGGCCACTGTGCGTCCCGGTGACAGCTGTGCACTCTGTTGGGTGTGCCAACGACAGGGGTGAGGCCCTCACCTGGGGGGGACTTGTCAGGTGTCCACTGCGAGTCTGACACCACGACTCGGACCACTGCATCTGAAGAGAGAGCCGCTGTCCCACATGAAAAGACATTGTAAACTAGGCAGAAACCGACACCAGCTTCTGTAAGATCTGCCGTCCTGATCTGTGCCTGGGTCGGCTTTCAGCAGCGCAGAGGCGGTCCGATCCCTGCCAGGGAGGTGGAACCAGCTTTCTGTGCAGTGCTTTTTTCTGGCTCGCCTCCAGCTCCTCCCAAAGGTGATGCTGCAAAGAAACGAACCTGCTGTCAGGTGTCGGGAGAGGAAAGGACCCCAGCGGTCCTGGTTTATGGCACTGGATCCTTCTTAACTCTTGGGATCAGAGCCCTTAAACCAAGCCACCCAGCCTCATGCTCCCACTACTTCGGTTGCTCTCCAGTGACGCAGTGAGCTTGGGTTTAAGAGGCAGAAGGATGCCTCATCCTAGCTCTTCATGAACTACGGGAGTGGTACCTGAGGAAACCCCTTGCTGGAGAGTTAATGTTCAGAGAGAGCTGCGAAATAAGTTCTAAGAATCTGACGGGGCGCAGAAGGGACCTGCCCACGCTGGGCACGCTGGTACCCACCCAGCGCCCCCTTTCTCCTCCGAGCAGCCGGGTGGCCCTGGACCCCAAAGAAAAATGACGTCAGGGGAAAACCGAACAGGGCGCATCCACAGTAGCCCCAGCCGCAGCTCTCCCCAGCCAAGCAAGCTCTCTTTTCCTTCCGTGCGGCCCGCGCCCCCACAGCCCAGCCGCGTCCTCGCGGCCCCGCGGAGCCCCCGGGCCCCGCCCCAGACGCCCCCGGGGCGCGTCCCCACCCGCCTCCAGCATCCCGGGCGCCCACTCGCCCGGCGGCGCCCCGAAGCCCCCGGTGACCCGGCCCGCGTCCCCCCGCAGCCCGCCCGCTCACCTGGCCCGCGCCCCGGGTCGTCCTGCCCCGGCCACCCGCGCGGCGGGCCTCGGGGACGCGCGGGGGCGGTGCCAGCGGGGCGGAGGGACCGCGTCTCCATGGCAGCGCCGCAGGCATGCCGAGCCGAGCGCCGAGGCCGGGCAGGCGGGCGCGCCGAGCCGGAGCCATCGATGGCCCCGCGGGGCGGGGCGGGGGCGGGCCCGGGGCGGGGCGGGGGCCCGGGGCGGGGGGCAGGGGCGGGGCGGGGGCCCGGGGCGGGGCGGGGGCCCGGGGCGGGGCAGGGGCGGGCCCGGGGCGGGGCTTCCTCCTCGAGCCGAAGATGCCGCGGGGCCCTGATCTCCCGCCGTTACTGCTGGTCTTTGCACGGTAGTGGTCTGTCTTTGTGTTGCTGCTTCCGTACTTCTGGGGCTTCCCTTGCAGCTCAGTTGGTAAAGAAAATGCCTGCAGTGCAGGAAACGTGGGTTCTATTCCTGGGTCGGGAAGATGCCCTGGAGAAGGAAATGGCACCCAGTCCAGTCTTGCCTGGGAAATCCCATGGACAGGGGAGCCTGGTGGGTTGCAGTCCATGGGGTCGCAGAGAGTCCGGCACGACGGGGCGACTAACACTTACGTACTCGCGTACTTCTGCCGCTGCTGTTGCTACTGATGCTAACATTCTTGCTCCTAGTGATTGACAGTTATTTTTTAATAATTACGTGTTGTCCCCAGTCCAGGCCTCCCACTCACCTCCGTCCCCATTCTTCCGCACCCGGCCTCCAAATCGTATTCCAATAACACTCTCTTTTCGTATCTGCCCCTTTCCTTACTGAACTTTCAGTTTTATGGTTCCCGCGCAATGCTAATTAAGGAAGTGGACACAAGGGACGTTCATCAACACTGAGCCCGCCATTGTAGGAGGCACGTTCTTGACATTCTTTGCAAGGACACAGAACATATACAACAGCTGATCACAGGCCAGGCCATAAATTAGTTTCAATAGGTTTCAAAGCATGTAAATCCTACCTGGAAAGGGTCACAGGAAACTAGTCTATAAATCAGCAATAAAAAGATAACTAGAAGAAAACCCATATATTTAATTATTTTGAAATATATCCTAGAGCCCACTCAAGGATACAAAAAAACAACCCCTGAATTTCTCATGGGTCAAAGAGAAACTCATAATACAAATTTTAAACTATTTTAATTGAATGGTGATAAAAATACAATATATCAAAATTTGTTCAGTTCGGTTCAGTCGCTCAGTCGTGTCTGACTCTTTGCAACCCCATGAATCGCAACACACCAGGCCTCCCTGTCCACCTCCAACTCCCGGAGTTTACCCAAACCCATGTCCATCGAGTCAGTGATGCCATCCAACCATCTCATCCTCTGTCGTCCCCTTCTCCTCCTGTCCCCAATCCTTCCCAGCATCAGGGTCTCTTCCAATGAGTCAACTCGTCGCATGAGGTGGCCAAAGTATTGGAGTTTCAGCTTCAACATCAGTCCTTCCAATGAACACCCAGGACTGATCTCCTTTAGGATGGACTGGTTGGATCTTCTTGCAGTCCAAGGGACTCTCAAGAGTCTTCTCCAACACCACAGTTCAAAAGCATCATTCTTCGGCGCTCAGCTTTCTTCACCGTCCAACTCTGACATACATACAAGACCACTGGAAAAACCATAGCCTTGACTAGACGGACCTTTGTTGGCAAAGTAATGTCTCTGCTTTTAAATATGCTCTCTAGGTTGGTCATAACCTTCCTTCCAAGGAGTAAGCGTCTTGTAATTTCATGGCCGCAATCACCATCAGCAGTGATTTTGGAGCCCCCAAAAATAAAGTCAGCCACTGTTTCCCCATCTATTTGCCATGAAATGATGGGATCAGATGCCATGATCTTAGTTTTCTGAACGTTGAGCTTTAAGCCAACTTTTTCACTCTCCTCTTTCACTTTCATCAAGAGGCTCTTTAGTTCATCTTCACTTTCTGCCGTAAAGCTGGTGTCATCTGCATATCTGAGGTAATTGATATTTCTCCCAGCAATCTTGATTCCAGCTTATTCTTCCTCCAGCGCAGTGTTTCTCATGATGTACTCTGCATATAAGTTAAATAAGCAGGGTGACAATATACAGCCTTGACGTACTCCCTTCCGTATTTGGAACCAGTCTGTTGTTCCATGTCCAGTTCTAACTGTTGCTTTCTGACCTGCATACAGATTTCTCAAGAGGCAGGTTAGGCGGTCTGGTATTCCCATCTCTTTCAGAATTTTCCACAGTTTGTTGTGATCCATACAGTCAAAGGCTTTGGCATAGTCAATAAAGCAGAAATAGATATTTTTCCGGAACTCTCTTGCTTTTCCGATGATCCAGCGGATGTTGGTCATTTGATCTCTGGTTCCTCTGCCTTTTCTAAAACCAGCTTGAACATCTGGAAGTTCGTGGTTCATGTATTGCTGAAGCCTGGCTTAGAGAATTTTGAGCATTACTTTGCTAGCATGTGAGATGAGTGCAATTGTGCGGTAGTTTGAGCATTCTTTGGCATTGCCTTTCTTTGGGATTGGAATGAAAACTGACCTTTTCCAGTCCTGTGGCCACTGCTGAGTTTTCCAAATTTGCTGGCATATTGAGTGCAGCACTTTCACAGCATCATCTTTCAGGATTTGAAACAGCTCAACTGGAATTCCATCACCTCCACTAGCTTTGTTCATAGTGATGCTTCCTAAGGCCCACTTGACTTCACATTCCAGGATGTCTGGCTCTAGGTGAGTGATCACACCATCGTGATTATCTGGGTCATGAAGATCTTTTTTGTACAGTTCTTCTGTGTATTCTTGCCACCTCTTCTTAATATCTTCTGCTTCTGTTAGGTCCATACCATTTCTGTCCTTTATTGAGCCCATCTTTGCATGAAATGTTCCCTTGGTATCTCTGATTTTCTTGAAGTGATCTCTAGTCTTTCCCATTCTGTTATTTTCCTCTATTTCTTTGCACTGATCACTGAAGAAGGCTTTCTTATCTCTCCTTGCTATTCTTTGGAACTCTGCATTCAGATGGATGTATCTTTCCTTTTCTCCTTTGCTTTTCGCTTCTCTTCTTTTCACAGCTATTTGTAAGGCCTCCTCAGACAGCCACTTTGCTTTTTTTGCATTCCTTTTTCTTGGGGATGGTCTTGATTTCTGTGTCCTGTACAGTGTCAGGAACCTCCATCCATAGTTCATCAAGCACTCTGTCTATCAGATCTAGTCCCTTAAATCTATTTCTCACTTCCACTGTATAATCATAAGGGATTTGATTTAGGTCATACCTGAATGGACTAGTAGTTTTCCCTACTTTCTTCCATTTAAGTCTGAATTTGGCAATAAGGAGTTCATGATCTGAGCCACAGCCAGCTCCCAGTCTTGTTTTTGCTGACTGTATAGAGCTTCTCCATCTTTGGCTGCAAAGAATATAGTCAATATGATTTCAGTGTTGACCATCTGGTGATGTCCATGTGTAGAGTCTTCTCTTGTGTTGTTGGAAGAGGGTGTTTGTATGACCAGCGTGTTCTCTTGGCAAAACTCTATTAGCCTTTGCCCTGCTTCATTCTTCACTCCAAGGCCAAATTTGCCTGTTACTCCAGGTATCTCTTGACTTCCTACTTTTGCATTCCAGTCCCCTATAATGAAAAGGACATCTTTTTTGGGTGTTAGTTCTAGAAGGTCTTATAGGTCTTCATAGAACTGTTCAACTTCAGCTTCTTCGGCGTTACTGGTCGGGGCAGAGACTTGGATTACCGTGATATTGAATGGTTTGCCTTGGAAACGAACAGAGACCATTCTGTCGTTTTTGAGATTGCATCCAAGTACTGCATTTCGGACTCTTTTGTTGACCATGATGGCTACTCCATTTCTTCTAAGGGATTCCTGCCCACAGTAGTAGATATAATGGTCATCTGAGTTAAATTCACCCATTCCAGTCCATCTTAGTTCACTGATTCCTAGAATGTTGATGTTCACTCTTGTCATCTCCTGTTTGACCATTTCCAATTTGCCTTGATTCATGGGCCTAACATTCCAGGTTCCTATGCAATATTGCTCTTTACAGCATCAGACCTTGCTTCTATCACCAGTCACATCCACAGCTGGGTGTTGTTTTTGCTTTGGCTCCATCCCATCATTCTTTCTGGAGTTATTTCTCCACTGATCTCCAGTAGCATATTGGGCACCTACTGACCTGGGGAGTTCATCTTTCAGTGTCCTATCTTTTTGCCTTTTCATACTTTCATGGGATTCTCAAGGCAAGAATACTGAAGTGGTTTGCCATGCCCTCCTCCAGTGGACCACATTCTGTCAGACTTCTCCACCATGACCCGTCCATCTTGGGTGGCCCCACACGGCATGGCTTAGTTTCATTGAGATAGACAAGGCTGTGGTCAGTGTGATCAAATTGGCTAGTTGTCTGTGACTGTGGTTTCAGTCTGTCTGCTCTCTGATGCCCTCTCTCAGTGCCTACCGTCTTACTGGGGTTTCTCTTATCTTGGACGTGGGGTATCTCCTCTCGGCCGCTCCAGTGCCACGCAGCTGCTGCTCACTACTATACATAAATAGATAAACAAGGATCTGCTGTACAGCACAGAGTGCTATATTCAATGTCTTGTAATAACCTATAATGGAAAATAATCTGAAAAAGAACATATATATACATATATATATATACTGAATCAGTTTTCTCATACCTGAAATATTGTAAATCAACTATACTTCAATTTAAAAAAATAAGACAAAAGAAAAAGAGTGAGATAATCTTGTCCCCAAATAGAGGAAGTAAGTACAAAGTCCCATGAGTGATGATATCCTTTTCTGGGCTAGGTTAATTACTTTTCCCGTTCAATCTCCTTCTGTCTGAATATTCTTTCAGCTGAAACTAAATTGCAAAGTTAGCTTCCAACAAAACTGTATTGAAAGTCCTAAGGGGAGTGAGGAAATAAAAGAAGATCTGGGTACAAATATATACATACTTAAGAGGCAGGCGGAGATGTGAGTAGTTGCTGCTGTCCTTGTAACAGTCAGAAGGAGTCTCCTTTGCCTTCAGCAGCATCTCAGCTGGTCGAGGTTTATTTGGTGGGTGACTTACGCCTCCATTTCTGAAGGGCACAAACTCTCAAGTGTGCTTCCATCAATCTATCAATCTATCAATCTATGTATCCATCTCATCTATCTCTCTCTATCATCTACCTATCTATCTGTCTGTCTCTATTTATCGTCTGTCTGTCTGCCTACCTGTCTGTCTTTGGTGACTACAACTTTCCATAAACTATTTTGCTATTGCTAGTAGGAATACTAACACGCTCATGCCCTGGGAGAATCCTCTGGGTCCTCAACACAGTTTCTCCTGCCCTCAACCTCAGTGTGAAGCGATGACTCACCTTCTCCCTGGTATCAGGGCTCCATCACCCCTGTTGGTCAGGCAACCTACTTGTCAGCATTCTGACTGGGTGGTATCAGGAGGCCCAGATTTAAGTGGCAGGCTCATCTCCCACATCAAAGAGCCATGGATGTTCTCCCTGGGGCGGCCCATTCCTCCCTCCCCCCACCCCCCCACCGAGAATCCCCTTTCCAAGCCCGGAGCTCGGAGATGTGGGCAGAATCAGGACTGATGTGAGCAGCTGTTGGAGGGCCTCTCCCAGCGCCACCATTTGGTTCCCGGCCACCTGTGCTCAGGCTGTGGGGGAGACACATTTGTCTCTCATCCCGTGTCCACCTGGTATCGAGGGCCTTCTCTGCACTGGACGGGCCTCGGAGACACGTGTCCACCAGGAATACAGATGTGATCTGTGTCCTTTCTGAGTCCGTCCCGGTCTCGTCTCCTTGTCATCAAGCTCCCAGTCCTTTTCTTCCCAAGCCCTTGGCCATCCAGCCAAACCAGTAGCGACTGCCTGAGAATCAGTGTAGATCTATGCAATGGAAGACCGTTCAGTCATTTTTTTGAAAAATGAAATACTGATACATGCTTCAATATGGATGAATCTTGCCAACATTACGCAAAGTGAGACAAGTCAGTTACCAAAGACCATTGTATGATTCCAGTGATACAAAATGTCCAGGACAGGGACACCTAGGGAGACAGAAAGTAGATTAGTGCCCGCCTAGGGCTGGGGTTGTGAGAGTTGGACCATAAAGAAGGCTGAGCGCCAAAGAATTGATACTTTCAAATTGTGGTGCTGGAGAAGACTCTTGAGAGTCCCCTGGACTACAAGATCCAACCAGTCCATCCTAAAGGAAATCAAGCCTGAATATTCATTGGAAGGACTGATGCTGAAGCTGGAGCTGCAATACTTTGCCACCTGATGCGAAGAGCTGACTCCTTGGAAAAGACCCTGATGCTGGGAAAGGTTGAAGGCAGAAGAAGAGGATGAGATGGTTGGATGGCATCACTGATTCAGTGAAGACGAATTTGACTGAACTCCGGGACATAGGGCAGGACAGGGAAGCCTGGTGCGCTGCAGTCCACGGGGCTGCAGAGTTGGACCAACTTAGCAACTGAACAACAACGACGAGGCTGAGGCAGAGGTTGGGAGAGGATGGAGGGTAATAGCTAATAGGTTCAAGGTTGCTTTTTCTTTGTTTTGAGGTGGGGTTTGCTGGGTCTCTGTTGAGGTGTGAGGGCTTAATTGCCCTGCAGCATATGGAATCTTAGTTCCCTGACCAGGGATTGTACCTGTGTCCCTTGCATTGCCAAGTGGATTCCTAACCCCTGGAAAGAAAAGTGAAAGTTAAAGTGAAGTCGCTCAGTTGTGTCCAACTCTTGGGACCCCGTGGACTGTAGCCCACCAGGCTCCTCCATCCATGGAATTTTCCAGGCAAGAGTACTGGAGTGGGTTGCCATTTCCTTCTCCAGAGGATCTTCCCCACCCAGGGATTGAACCTGGGTCTCCCACATTGCAAGCAGATGCTTTTATCATCTGAGCCACGAGGGAAGCTCCTAACCCTTGGACCACCAGAGAAGTCCCTGGGGTTGTTTTTAATGAGACTAAAATGTTCTAAGGGGCTTCCGTGGTGGCTCAGATGGCAAAGAATCTGCCTGTAATGTAGGAGACCCATGTTTGATCCCTGGGTTGGGAAGATACTCTGGAGAAGGAAATAGTGACCCACTCCAGTATTCTTGCCTGGGAAATCCCATGAACAGAGGAGCCTGGTGGGCTCCATGGAGTCGCAAAGAGTTGGACATGACTGAGCGACTGACACCTTCTTTTCACCTGATACGTGTCATCATCAGAATGGGGGCGTGAACTGGGGCGTGTTCACACAAAGAACTACTCACCACAGTGAAGAGGAGTGACCTCGAGTACATACAGAAACGTGGTTGAGTCACAGAGACAAAGTGAATGAACTGCTTGTCGAGTTCTGACCCTTGACCTGGCCCTGGTTACGTAGGTCCTGACTCAACAGCTTTGCAGTAAGCTGCCTCTTCATGTTTGATGCATAATCCTGTAGGTCACATTTCACAAAAACGATTTTGAAAAAGTGAATTACAGATCATGAAAAAGTGATACCTACTAGTCCCAGGCATCATGTTGTTTCACTATAAATATGTCCTTTTGTAAAAAATTCTGAGGCTGCACTGTGTGCCTTACAGGGACCTAGATCCTTGACCAGGGATCAAACCCATGCCCATAGCAATGAAAATGCCAAGTCCTAACCACTGGACCGTCACCAGGGAATTCCCTGTTGGTGTTTTATACAGAATCACAGTAACAAGATCCCATGCTGGTGTAACAACTCTTCACCAATATCTAATATCTGGTCAGTGTTCACATTTGCTGATTATCTTAAATGTCGTTATATGTATAATTTGCTGCAGAGATGACCTGAGTATCCGGTTTATTGTCTCTTGTGCCTCTTTTTGTGCTGCGCCTGCTGCTTTCCCCCCAGCCGTCTAGTTGTTGAAGACGCAGATTGTGTTTCTGCAGCCCGTCTGCATCCTGGGTCCCCCGGCGTCATTCCCGTGTCCTGCTTTCCTCCGTGTGTTCTGAAAACCTGGCAGGCGGCGCTCAGCCTTGGTCAGACGAAGGTCTGACTCGTCATCGAGGCTGCTTCACGAGTGGCGCTGTGCACGTCCCAGCACATCACGAGACAGGAAGGACCACCCTGTGTGCTTCTGTCTCAGTGCGTTGACCGCTGACCTTGGGTATGGGCAGCCTGAGCTGCTCATTACGAAAATCCCCCCCATCTTTAGTAGGATAACTTTACCTGCCCCAAATGATCGTAACTGAGGTCCGTTCCTCATTAAGGATTGCAAGTTAGGGATCATCCATTTCTGATTTTCCTTCTGCCTCTCTTTTCTGGAATTCTCCTGAAGGAGAACTTTCTTCATCGACTTTTTCCAAGTTTCTACTTCTTTACTTTTGGCTGTGCTGGGTCTTCACTGCTCCGCAGGCTTTTCTCAGCTGCAGCAAGCGGAGGCTGCCCCCTGCATGGTGCTCCGGCTTCTCACGGCAGTGCCTCCTCTTGTGGAGCATGGGCTCTGGGGCACGCGGGCTTCAGTTGTTCGCGGGCTCTTGAGCACAGGCTCAAATAGTTGTGGTGCGAGGGCTTAGTTGCTCCGGGGCATGTGGGATCTTCGGGGACCAGGGGCCAAAACTGTGTCTCTTGCTTTGGCAGGCAGATTCTTTACCACTGAGCCACCAGGGAAGCCCCCTTCATCAAGTTACCTCGAAACACAGTTCATAGAGGAAAGGCAGAATAAGTGCTTCATCCTTTCTCTTTATTTGTCAGTTTTTGGAATAATGAGCTGGTGCTCTGCCAACTTCCAAAGGGATTTTTTTTTTAAGTCAGGGATTTTTAAAACTATTATCAATAGGACCTCCTAAATTTGAATGTATTTGATGTCTTTGGGTGAATGGCCTTCATTATGTATTTGATTCTCAAGATTTTCCACGCCTGGCCAGCAGGAAACCAAACTGCTGGCAGGGCCACCGCCCCCCACCCCAACCCCGTCCAGACGCTGTGGGGAGAGGCCTCTCTCCGAGCTTCTGATGGCTGCTGCCAAGGGTTGACCTCACCTGGCAGAGAGACCCCCATCTCTGCCTCGGTCTTCCATGTCTGGAAGACCCCCTGGCCTCTCCACGTCTCCCTGTGTCTCTCCTGCACATCTCTAATAAGGACACTTGTCACTGCATTTAGATAATCCGGGATGATCTCATCTCAAGAGAGCTAATTACGTCTGCAAAGACCCCCTTTTCCAAATAAGGTCGCAGTTCACAGACTTCAGGGGTTTGATGTGACAGCTCTTTCTGGTGCCCCCCATTCAACCCGCTCGAAACCCTAACTTGGAAACTGATGCAGGGAAGATGGGGGGAAATTGGGATTGGTGTTTGGCTGCGGCTGCGGCTGAGAGCATGGAAATCCAGCTTCCTTAGCAGATGGGACAAAAGGGCCACGTGTGTGCTGCGCTAAGTCGCTTCAGTCGTGTCTGAATCTGCGAACCTGCCAGGCTCCTCTGTACATGGGATCCTCCAGGCAAGAATACTGGAGTGGACTGCCGGGCCCTCCTCCAGGGGATCTTCCTGACCCAGAGATCGAACCCGAGTCTCTCACATCTCCTGCATTAAGGCGGCTTCTTTACCACTGGCACCACTTGGGATGCCCAATAGGGGCCTCAGTTCAGTTCAGTCGCTCAGTCGTGTCCGACTCTTTGCGACCCCATGGACCGCAGCACGCCAGGCCTCCCTGTCCATCTCCAACTCCCGGAGTTTACTCAAACCCATGTACATCGAGTCAGTGATGCCATCCAATCATCTCATCCTCTGTTGTCCCCTTCTCCTGCCCCCAATCCTTCCCAGCATCAGGGTCTCTTCCAATGAGTCAGCTCTTCGCATGACGTGGCCTAAGTATTGGAGTTTCAGCTTCAACATCAGTCCTTCCAATGAACACCCAGGACTGATCTCTTTTAGGATGGACTGGTTGGATCTCCTTGCAGTGTCCAAGGGACGCTCAAGAGTCTTCTCCAACACCACAGTTCAAAAGCATCAATTCTGCGGTGCTCAGCTTTCTTCACCGTCCAACTCTCACATCCATACATGACCACTGGAAAAACCATAGCCTTGACTAGATGGACCTTTGTTGGCAAAGTAACGTCTCTGCTTTTTACTGTGTTATCTAGGTTGGTCATAACTTTCCTTCCAAGGAGTAAGCATCTTTTAATTTCATGGCTGCAGTCACCATCTGCAGTGATTTTGGAGCCCCCAAAAATAAAGTCTGACACTGTTTCCACTGTTTCCCCATTTATTTGTCATGAAGTGATGGGACCAGATGCCATGATCTTAGTTTTCTGAATGTTGAGCTTTAAGCCAACTTTTTCACTCTCCTCTTTCACCTTCATCAAGAGGCTCTTTAGTTCTTCTTCAGTTTCTGCCATAAGGGTGGTGTCATCTGCATATCTGAAGTACTTGATATTTCTCCCAGCAATCTTGATTCCAGCTTGTGCTTCCTCCAGCCCAGCGTTTCTCATGATGTACTCTGCATATAAGTTAAATAAGCAGGAAGACAATATACAGCCTTGACGTACTCCTTTTCCTATTTGGAACCGGTCTGTTGTTCCATGTCCAGTTCTAACTGTTGCTTTCTGACCTGCATACAGGTTTCTCAAGAGGCAGGTGGTCAACTTGTCTGGTATTCCCATCTCTTTAAGGATTTTCCACAGTTTGTTGTGATCCACACAGTCAAAGGCTTTGGCATAGTCAATAAAGCAGAAATAGATGTTTTTCTGGAACTCCCTTGCTTTTTCGATGATCCATCGGATATTGGCAATTTGATCTCTGGTTCCTCTACCTTTTCTAAAACCAGCGTGAACATCTGGAAGTTCATGGTTCACGTATTGCTGAAGCCTGGCTTGGAGAATTTTGAGCATTACTCTGCTAGCACATGAGATAAGTGCAATTGTGCGGTAGTTTAAACATTCTTCGGCATTGCCTTTCTTAAGGCTTGGAACAGGGGCCGTCCAGCTGAGTAAACCGCCCCCTGCACGTCCCTGAGTGAGAGGCCCGGGGCGGGCTCTGGGCCCAAAAAGGAAGTGCGTGGCTGCTGTGCGGGGTCCTTTTTAAGCGGCTCTGCAACAAAGAGAATGAAAAGCTAAGATTTCCTCTGTTTTAGTTGCAGACACAGACTGATATTCAAAGATGTCATCAGCCAGAAGCAGAGGAGTGATATCTCAGAAGGCAGAGGTCTCGGGTGGTCTTCAGGCAGGGGAGGGCTAGCCTTTAAGGGGAGTATGGCCACTTCTGCCGGCCAGAGGGTCCAGCAGGAGCGTGGGCGGACGGATTCCCGGCACGGTGACATGGGTGTCCCTCAACGCCCCCCCCGTCTCGTGCAGCCCCTGGTTCTCGGTCAGGACCCTGATCTTGATGCAGGAAACATACTGACTGCACCCTCCCCAGGACCTTCACCCCTTTTCCTGCCCTGCAGCTCCAGTGGACGAAGTCTCCTTATACGAAGTCCTTTTACGGCTGCTCCAGCTCACACCCGTTGCCTCAAGCAGCAACAAATCCGACTGCCGTTCTTTCTCAGATCCTTTCCCAGCCGGTGTTTCTGTGCTTCCCCTAATTGCTCTCCCCTTAGTGGCTCAGAGAGTGAAAATCTGCCTGCAATGCGGGAGATGCAGGAGACCCCGGTTTGATCCCTGGGTCAGGAAGATCCCCGGGAGGAGGGCATGGTGACCCACTGCAGTATTCTTGCCTGGGAAATTCCATGGACAGAGGAGCCTGGCAGGCTACAGTCTATAACGTTGCAAAGAGTTGGACACGACTGAGCGACTAACACACACCATTCAAACGCTTGAGATACTGCACCCACCCCCAGCACCTCCTATTCTGTGGGCATCCGCCCTGCTTCACCGCCCGGGAGAGTTCCAGCAATCCCTGCCCCAAGCTGCGCACCCTTCTCACCCCACTTTCTGCTGGCAGCGGGGCTCCTGCTATCAGTGGGTGGAGGCCGGATGGTCTGTCAAGCTGCTTGGTCCTGCTTCCTGGCACCCAGTGTTGGGAGTGGGGTTGGGGAAACAGCAGGATCGGTGTTGTCTGGAAGGAAAGGCGGGTGGGGTGGCTAGGAAGCCATCAGGCTGTTCCTGACCCCGGCTTCAGCCCCTCCCCGGCCAGGCCAGCAGGAGGGACAGGGCACAGAGCAGGGCCAGGCGTTGGCACAGACCTGTTATGACAGCAGCCACAGAGAAAATCCAGGGTGTGTCTGCCGGAAGCCCAGGTGCACGGGGCTCCTGATGTCACAGGCCACCATGGCGGGATGGAGCTTGAGAACTGTGGCCTGCCTCTGGACCCTGGGGCCTAGGGCAGGGGAGACGGTGGGCGCCCAGAAGTCCCGTAAGCGGGCGCCTGATGAGGCTCAGGTTAAAGTGTGAGAGGAGGAGATGCCAGCGCTCCGCCCTGATGGGCACACCGGCGCCAAAGGGCAGACCCTCGTCCAGTGGCTGTGGCCGAGGGCGCAAGCAGGGCTACACCCGGAGCGGCGGGCCCGGGAGGAGCAGGCCAGCTGGGCCAGGCTCCAAGCCCAGGTCGGGGTGGTGGGAATGGCCAGTGGCCTGCAGGGCTGGTGCCTGGCAGGAAGAGGGTGCCCAGCAGCAAACCCCTCTCCCCGGAGGCACTGGGGTCCCCGGGGGGCTGCATTCCAGGCCTGGGGACAGCTCAGCGGAGTGGAGGCCTGTCTCTAGAGGGAAGCGGCCACGAGCCGCGTGTAGCTTCTGAAGTCTTGAATTTGGTTTGTCCCACAGAGAAGCTGAAGTTTGAATTGCATTTAACTGTAAGTAGGACTTCCCTGTGGCTCAGATGTTAAAGACTCTGCCTGCAATTCAGGAGACCTGGGTTCCATCCCTGGGTCAGGAAGATACCCTGGAGGAAAGGATGACAACCACTCCAGTATTGTCTGGGAAATCCCTGGACAGAGGAGCCTGGCGGGCTACAGTCCATGGGGTCACACAGAGTCAGACACAACCGAGTGACTAACACTTTCACTTTTCTCAGTTGGAATTAATTTAAACTTGCACACTCAATTCAGTTTGGGGCAAACTTTTACATATATTTGAAACAACTTGGGTACATGAATCTATTTGTTCAATGATACATTTTCTGAACTTTAATAAATACGGATCAAGCATTTCTGATGACAATTTAGTGTTCCTGCTGAAATGTGCTGGGAGTATAAGATACACACTGGATTTTGAAGACTTTAACATGAAAGGAAAAATGTAAAATATATCACTAATAAGTTTTGAGGTTGATTACATATTGAAATGATAATGTTTCAGATGGATTAAAATAAAGTGAAATATTGAAATGGGTTCTACCCACAAGGAGTTACCCTTCAGCCACACAAAATAATGTAGTAGTTACATGGGCTGCTGCCCGGGTGGGTCAGACAGTAAAGAATCTGCCCGCAATGCGGGAGATGTGGGTTCGATCCCTGGGTCGGGAAGATCCCCTGGAGAAGGGAATGGCACCCCGGTATTCTTGCCTGGGAAATCCCATGGACGGAGGAGCCTGGTGGGCTACAGTTCAATTGGGTTGCAAATAGTTGGACATGACTTAGCGACTAAACAACAAGTTATTCAT